>PVIW01000054.1:257883-624082 GCA_004026585.1 Noctilio leporinus | reverse complement strand
TTTTAGGTTCACAGGATGGTGCCTTCTCCATGGTACCACCAATCAGGGGGAGGAGAGCCTTTCTGAAAGAAAGTGTGTAAGTGTGGGGCTGTTGGAAAGGCTACCAGAAGATGTTACTAGAGGGGCCAAAATAAGTCAGTTATTTAAACAACAAATTCTAATTTTATCATTTAACCAGCAGAAATCTTTCACAATCTTCGAATTATTATGGAGAAAATAATCCTTGGAAAATTACATGAATATTTCCCTTATGAATGGAATTTACAAAAAGTACAGTCATGCAGCTCTTAAGTTGGGGCAACTTCTGAGAAATGCATCATGAGGCAGTTCTGTTATTGTGTAAACATCATAGAGTGAGTCCCCTTATACAAACTTAGATGGTAGAGTCTACCACACACCTAGGCTATGGGGCATTGCCTATTGCTCCTAGAATACATGTCCATAAAGCATATTACTGTTCAAAACAGGGGATTAAATCAAGCATGAGAAAAAGCGATCCAATCTAGAAACAGTAAACAAGAGATGTGTGAGGCTGCTGCTGACCTAACATGGCACATGGTTTTATAACAAGCATTTTTTAAATTCTCACCCTATATGTTCAATGATGAGAGAGAGAGAGAGAGAGAGAGAGAGAGAGAGAGAATGAATTATGGTTTAACTGCCTTTGTAAATGTCCCAACTATGGATTGAACCCACAACCAAGGTATGTGCTCTGGTACCCTGACTGGAAATCAAATCAGTAACCTTTTGGTGCATGGATGAGCTCCAACTAGTTGAGCCACTTGGCCAGGGCACAAACTATATTTTTATAAGTAGAAAGAATACACTCTAAAATAACAATAAAAAGTATAGTATAGTAAGTATATATAAACAAATAACATAGTCATTTATTATCATTATCAAGTATTACGTGTACTGTAAAAAATTCTACATGATATACTTTTATGGCCTGTCAGCACAGTAAATTTGTTTACATCAGTATCAGCACAAACATATGAATAGTGTGTTGCACTACAATGTTATGGCATCAGTGACTTTGCTATGCAATAGGACTTTTTCATCTCTATTTTAATCTTATGGAATCAGCATCAAACATGTGGTCCATCATTGACCAAAACATCGTTATGAAGCACAGACTAAATTTGGACTTTCCAAAGGGTCTGCCTTATGTACTTTCCTGGGGCACCTGGATGGGTGCAACTTTAAATGCTGCAACTTTTTCTCCTGAAAGATTCATTACTAGAAAATATGATTTTTGTAGGTTGACTCAATTAAATTCCATCAGACATGTCTTTGTTGACATGAAATTTGTTTTAAATGGGCATGTATAATAAACCTATTGTTCTTTTCTAATAGAGAGTGAAAAGGAACATACATAAATTCATTTGAAAATAGATTTCAACAAATAAATAGCAAAAAGTAATTCTGGTTATTTGGTCTAAGTTACAAAAAATAGAATTCTCCTGTTGATAAACAATGTTGAATTGACCAATATCCAAAGCAGGCAGCTTCCACGGGACTGTGCTCATTGTCCACAAATGTTGGGAAAAGGTCAATGGTTAATTAAATAATCCATCACCTCAGGATAGAGAGTAGCTCTCAACTCTGACAATCAGTGACAGAAATCTTAAAAGGTCAAAAAATGAGTTACAATATATTCTGTTTTGTTGTTATGTATTATAAAGATGTAGCTCTATTAAAGATGGAGAGAATAGAAAAGGTTTAGATCCTTTGAGAAACATGCTTCCTACATGAATAAATTTTTGATTATTTACTAATATGAATACTGTAAATTCTTCTAGAGTTAGAGGCTCTTTTTCTTTTGATTTTGGTACTTTTGAAAAAATATGTTTTTGATAGAGAACATTTTGTTTCCATACTTAGAAAACTATGTGATGGGGCTGGAGTGGAGTTGGGGTAGAAACTTCTTTTTTGATAATTACTTTCACTGGAGCCTGATAATTTCAAACTGTTATTTGCTCTGTAAAAGAACATCTTTGCAAATGTGATAGCTTTCAACTGCTGACCAGGCTTTCTTCCCCTACTGGATAACTTCAGCACGCTCGGAGAATAGTAACATACCCAGTTTTCTTACATCAAGTGCAGTATAGTCCTTCTGTAAGCTAAAAGTGCAATAAAAACTTAATATATTGATTTGACCTAATTTCCTTTGGCCAGGATTGGTTTCTTCATTATGCTTTCTTTATATTAGCTTTAATTTTTTAATTTTTTAAATGAAAATTATTATTTAATTTGGGTTGCCTTATCTAGCAATTTTTTTTTCTCCATCATCCTCCCTCATATTTCTTTCTGCCCCAGAGTACCATCGATTCTTTCTGAGTTTTTAAGTCTCCAGTAGAAGCATATCTTTTTTGTGTGCTCTAGGTTGACTAAAAGAAATATCACCTCTTTTAGTCTTTCCACCAGCCTTTCTTCTTTACCTCTTGGGGCCAAAATATGGAACACAGACAAGGAAAAGAGGTGCCCCAGAATAACTGCTTTCCAGGAAGCCATAAATCATGTGTGATTAAAGTAATTGGCAACAATAGAAAGAAAACATGTTCCTGTGCTTTGGCTCTTTAGTTTTGCATATGAGAGGAAACTGGTTACCATTTGAGATCACTGAAGGTTTAAGAGAGATAATTTTTTATTTGAATAGAAAAATGGTCGCTTACTTCTCCCTGGAGAATGTGGGGCTTGACGAGTGATATTATATGGCCACGTCACTCTGCTGAAGTGTTCATTTATATGGCTTCTAAACGAGGGGTGCTTCACCAGGGACTTTGACCCATGACTGTGTACAGATTTACCCCTTTGCTGTCTGGGTGATCACAGCTGTTTCAAATATGGGCAAGTGTTATATGATTATTTTATCTCTTACTGTAAAACGTTTTGAGAGACTTTGTATGAGAAGCAATATAAAAATAAATTGAATTGAACTATGGCTTCACCTCCCCACTTTTTAGTGCTGAAACCTTTAGAGCAAAAAGTGCAGAGCTGTGACAAAGGACATGATTAAGACCATGTCAGGAGAATGGCCAGCTCTGGAGAGTTCTGACCCTCCAGGAGGACTCTGTGTGTGTGTGTGTGTGTGTGTGTGTGTGTGTGTGTGTGTGTGTGGTGTTGTGTATTTTGTTTGTTGTCACACTTGCCTATGTGTTATTTGAAAGCCTTACAAAAACTAGAGAAAAATCAAGTTTGTGTTCCTAAGTTGGATATTTTGAGTCATACTTTATTGCAAATCTACTTTTTAATGCATTTTTACAAAAACAAGAAGACTTGTTAATTATATAAATATTTCTTTTACATAACATAGCATGGTGCTCTGAAAGCTGTCTGCTTATAGCCTCTGAAAGGCCAGGGTCTGAACCACATCATATTACTTTCAGAATTCACAATTGCAACAATTTTTCTTTTAAAATAAAATAATCCTGGCCTAGGGTAATAGGTTTTTTATTTTTATTTTTTGCAGAAATATGATTTTGTGTTTTATGACACCACATCAATAGATTATTTTAATAAATGGGTCCTGGTTCACCAGAAGTGCTGTATTTTGACAATATCAGCCAACCTTTTCATTTGTTTAAGCAGGAAAAGTAGGGTGCCAAAATAAAGCTACTCCAGAAGAACATCTCAAGAATGTTTATGAAAACTCTGTTATAGCCACATTTATTAGAGTTAAAGCATAGTACTAATTTGTCATACAGAATTCCAGAGAAGTGAGTAATTTCTGTATTCCTGTAAATGCCAGCATTTCATACTATGAGGTAACAATTTGCTTGTAACTCAAAGCATACCCTGCAATATGACAAAAGGTATTAGAGATTTGCCATTTTTTGGCAATAATGATTAGATGTATGTGTTGTCATGCCATGGCGTTTCTCATAAAAATAAGTTGGGAAATGAAAAGATTGATCACATCAGGCTCTCTGAAAATGAGCTTTATTTACTTTTATTCAAATTAGATGATTTGCTAGAGGTTTGGGACCACTCTCTAATCCCAGTCCTCGCAGCTCAAACTTCCCTAGCACACCTCATTCTCAGCTCCATCAACACCCTCCGAGACTCAGTGTATAGAGGGGCACTTGAGTCCATGGAAGATCAGTCTTATTTCAAAATTGTGACCACACTAACTGGGAAATTATCAAAGCACAAAGTGCAAATCTTTTCCTCTGCCAGAGTTCTGATTATGCAGTTGCAGAGCGCTCTCTTTGCTGTAGATTTGTTGTTTATTATTCCTTTTTATCTAAAGCCTCCAACAATATTTTTGCATAGTGAGTCAGATTCTCCCAGGTGTCCTGGGGTAAGTGAGAATATTATTGTCTCCAGGCAGTACATGGTGCCACTGGGGCCTGAAAAAAATGAATGTTCCTTCAAAGGTGCTTATTATCTTAGGAGAACATGAAGGCACTCAAGAGCAGTTCTTTTGCATGTTTATTGTTTGTGGGACAGTATGCTCTAGTTCAGAAGGGCCACTCATATCCCAGAGTTAAGATAATAGACAATATATATAATATGCACACATTAATGCACACATTAGCATTTCTTTTTTTTTCAAATGGCTCATTTCATGGACAATACAATTGTACCTTACTAGGTACAATTTATACAAAGAGAAAAGAACAGATTTTGGAAACAAGACAAGAGGGAGAGATGTACTTCTCAATTTATTGCATTATAGGTACTAATACCTCATTCCACATCCTCTCCTCTCTGCAATGGACTGAATGAATGTTTGTATGCCACTGGATTCATATATTGAAGCTTGAATCCTCAATGTGATGGTATTGGAGGTGGAGTTTTTAGGAGGTCATTAGGTCATGGTGGTGGACCCCCTTAAATGAGGTTGGTACCCTTTTAAGAAGAGATACAGGAGAGATAATCTCCTTGTTCAACTTGCGAAGACACAGTGAGAAGACAGTCAGCTATAAGCCAGCAAGAGGGTCGTTGCCAGAACCTGACCATGACAGCCCTCTGATCTTGAAATTCTAGCTTTCAAATGATGATAAACAAAATTTTTGTCATTTAAATCTTTCGGTGTATGAAAAATTATAGCAGCCTACAGACTAAAGATCTATCCCTGTCACCACCTGCCAATTGGATTTATTTTCCATTTAAGCCATGATACCATTTCCAAATAGATTAATCAACAAATAAACTTATAACCTAGATCTCTCATTTTCATTTTCTTTTTCCCTCTGCTGCATCATTTACCCAATGTTTCTGCATCTCTCATGCACATATCTGCTATGCACTAGAATATAAAACCATCCACTTTTGCTCAAGTATGCCAGGTGTTTTCATGACTATGGGTCTCTGTTTATGTTGATCTAAGAGTAAAATCACTTTTACCGTCTGTAAGTATTGAAAACCCACTCATCTTTAAAGCCTTCATCAATCCAACTTGGCAAAATGAGCCTAAGTTTTCTTATCTTCATAATGGGGAAATATCTAGCATCCCTTTTTAATGGTGATTATTACAACCAAGTGGAAATAGGTAGTAAATATTATCTCATAAAATACACTGGTGTTACTTAATTAATTTCTTCTTTGCTGAGAACCAGAAACATATTGCTTTTAAAATATCCAACCTTTTTTTATGCATACATAAGGAAATATCTTTTTGTGTGCTTTGTAGGACTTGAAAAAATGCCTAATATTATTTTTATGTATATAAATACATAATACTTATAATATATTTGGGGCTCTAGACTTAGTAGGAACTTAGTAAATATTTGTTAAAATGATCTGTATCAATATGCAATGTCCTAAAAGTGCCAATATACATTTCGGACCATTTGAATCAATAATAAATTGAATTTGAAATTAGTTCAATTTACCAAGTTTATATTTACTGCAATGCACTTCAACACAATCAATGCTCCTAGTTGTTACTTTTGGGCAAAACTCTACCAAAGATGCATGGTATATAAAATACACATATCATTTTAGGGTGCTGTATAATACACTTACAGCAACACAACCCAATTGGTGCATTGATATAAGCCTAGAAATGGAACTTCATAACTTCATGTACAGGCTCTCTTGGTGCTTATGGATCCTACATTTGCTGCTTTGTTTGTAGCAGCCTTGGCACAGTCTGTCTGTATTTTAGATAGCAATGCTATGAGAGAACGGTTAAAACCCATAGAAGGAGGGACATTTTAGGTGCCTTCCACAATGCTAAATATACCAATTATGTCTCAAAGGAAGAGATCAACAATTCACATAGGTGACTCTGGTATTGCCACATGCCATTTGACCAAGCATAATGTGACAGATACACTAAAGAATTGTAAAATGCAAGACTGCCAAAGGTATGCTGGTTCCTTTACCAGAACTTTCAGACTACTTAGTACAAACTGTTTTGGCTCAGTAATGGAGAGATTTGACACATTCCAAAAGATGAGCTGCAAATTCCCATGTCGTTCTCCATATTGCAAGAAGCATCCTACTTAATATCAGCTGACTGGCTAGTGGAATAGGATCAACCTAGTCATTTAAAAAAATCTATCTAAATATGACTCTTAAATTTATTTCTTTTGGGGGGTATATTTATATATAAACCCCTCTTCTTCCCCTCAGAGAAACCTGGCTCTTCAGAATGTGTACAGAGAGCTGAACTTTTGTATTGGCAACTTAGTGTCCAGCCCAGAAACCACATCCCACAAAGCACTGAGGGTAGGGCAGGAGAATCCCTGTAATGTCATCTTTTGATTCATATCCCACGGCTCTGAATAAGCCTGCTCTGGAACTAGTCATTTTTGGTTTCAACATTTGCCAAATTCAGTTTCCGCAAACTGCATGTACCCTCTCACCTAGGCCAATCAAACCTGCAAGTTTAAAATATGTATATGGAAGGAAAAGAGCAAAAATTCTTCCAAAGATCTATGAGGTTTACATTATAAAGAAGGAATGGAAAAACAAAATTTCAAAGAAAGAGGTAAAGTTTGCTCTCAGGCCAGAGATTTTCAAGTTCTCATTTGTGTCAATGAAAGCCAACCTAATTAGTATAAATCAGGGTTTTGTATTAGAGATGCCTATGTGTAATGAGTTCTCCCTAGACAGATTGCAGTAGGTGAGATATACGCTATTCACTGGTATGTCTAGGAAAAAAAATAAACATGCTTTATTTCTTCATTAGAGGGTGCTTATTTATAGTGTAATATATATCTACCTCCACTGTAACATTAAAGTTTTCACTGCTTTTTAACTATAAAATTTGATATTGTTGTGGCAGCTGCACTATTCAAATGATAGCTATAGTACAGCTGCTATCATTGAGGGAGATTTATTGCTTCCCTACATGGATAAAGATATGTGCATATTTACTTTTAGTTTTACTGCCAGTGTCCTATATTTTAATGACACAAGGTGAGATAAAAGAACATTATAATAAAGAAGTCTTTTAATACCGCAAATACAAATGGCACACTTCATATGAAATTTTGCTTTAACTTTATATAAATTCTCTGTATGTTTTCCTTCAGGGAAAAAGCCTAAGTCAGTAGAGATCTTATACTTTTACAAAATCTTTTGTTTTGGGCATTTATTTCACACCAAAGTTACTGGTAGAGGAAAAAAACAAGGAGAAAGAAATAAGACACAAAGAGGAGAGAGATGAGCAAGTAAACTAAAGTAGTTTAAACAGTTTGTGTGTGGATGTGTATGTGTGTGGAGTAACTAATTCCTCAGAGAAGTTGACTGATTTGATACTTGGGTTTCAATTTGAAGTCAGTTTGGCAGCACATAACTTTGATAGACAATAAATAAAAGGGATAGAAAGTTGAAAAAAATTTTCAACTGATTCTGTCTCCTGTTCTTTGTCTTAATATTGCCTTCAACCAATAACCTTGTGACAGATGGCCAGAAATCAGAGCTCTTGGCAGTTTGGATTAGATCTGATAAGCGTTTGGGTCCATTTGGTATTGAAACAGAGTTGGAAATCACATGAAGACAGGCTTTTTCAAGAAAGTCCCATTACCTGGTAGTTTCTGATGACTTGAAAGTACTTCAAGAACAGTCTTTGGAGTACTAGGGGGATTTCATGATTAATATCAGGTAATACAGAGGTACCCAATGTACTTTCAATATTACACAATATTAAGAGTGTATTAATACACTCCTTTGAAATAGAGAAAAGTTTTGAATGTCTTTTTCTTATCCCATCCCCCTCAGACTTGTATGTTTAGAAAGATATTTTAATTATTTTCATTTGCACACCAATAAACCTGTGAAAATAGTAATATACATGTCCGTAGCATTTGAGATTTAGGGGGATGTGCCTTTATCTTTCAATTACTAGTAAAATATTTTATAGCTCTCAAAATTTAATCACATGCATCTTAGAAAGTAAATTGGCAATTCAAAAGTGGAGTAAGCAGATAAGGTTATTTTACCTGTACTTATTGAAAATGAAAACACAGATCCTTGTTAGCTGCTTCCTCTTTTGCTCAATAATTTGGTCGCCTTTTTGGTATTTTAAGCTAAACTGATGTTTTAGGTATTCACTTTTGTACTAGAGTCTTATGTGGAGTGGTTCTTTGCTCTTTGGCCATATGCAAACCACATTTCCATTAAATAGTTATCAAATTGCAACTCCTAAAAAGTTCATAGGTGTCTTTTAAACAAAGTCCAAATAGCTGCCTTTCTGAATTAAACAGACAGTTTTGTTGCATGAATTATTGTTCCTGTAATAATTGCCTAAAACTGAATAACACATGGAGACCATCTTTGATAAATATAGAAATGACTGGGTTTGCTAAATAGTCTTTGAATTATTTCATTATAAGCTTTGCCAGGCAATTAATTCATCTCTTCAGCATATGAACACATTGTGCATCAAGCACTGAAATGAGAGTGTTAGGATTCTACAATGTAGAACAGATTAGATATCTTTTTGGGGGTGAGTTAGGAAAGGAGCTATTCACTTATCATTTTATTGCCCTGTGCTTAAGTATCTTGCTGTAAAAAATGCTTATTAAGAATATAAGGTGGGTGGGGAGGGGCACAGAGGGGAGCAAAACGGGGATGGATGTAATACAACAACAATAAAATTAAAAAAAAAAAGAATATAAGTAACCTCCAGGATAACTATTCTTTCTTTTAGCACCAGTCCTTCTACCTCACACCATTATTCCCCACTTCTCACTGTATAAACCTGGCAACTAGTAACAAAGTTTTATTGCTAAGGGATATTTTACCCAGGCTCATTTGAAAGATTATGAAAATATGGTTTTTATTTTTCAGGTGTTTTCTAAATAAATCTATAGTGTATATGTATCCTTATGATAATTTAATTTTCTTGTTGATATAAAAACTCTACAAAAATGCAGAATTTCACACATTTCTATTCCAGATTTTAATATCAAACATTATAAGTGACAGAAATTACTAAAAGTATGAAATTTTATTTTCAGTACTACAGCTGAGAAAACTTCAGTGAAGAGAAAATCATCACACTTATAACATCATAAATAAATTTAAATTATTTTTGTCAGGTGCTTATCTATATTTAATCCTAAAATTAGTCTTGCCTTTTGATTAAAAGCAATGACATCTTTGCTGCTTCAAATTTAACACAAATCACTATACAATAAAGTATATTTAGAATTTGAATTTAATAGATTTAGAGTTATGTTGTTTTCATTAATTTATTTTAAAGTTTATTGCTTAAAGGTGCTGTAAGCACTTAATTGATTAATTGGCTGATTTCAGTTTAATCTCTTTCCTCAACAGTTGGCCAAATCACTTTTTATTGGATCACCTACCTGATCACAGGCTATTCATTGAAATTTGAGTCAACTGGCACATATCTAATGTTAATCTTAGAAGGAGTGTTCAACTGATTTCCATACAAAAGTTGCTAGGGAAAGTTGAAAGATTAAATATTTTAAAATGCATTGTCATTGAGTGTATTGTCTCTTTTCTCATGGGAAAGAGTTGTGTTAGTCTTGCTTCCGACTTCTGACTGCATTTAGGAATGATGCTTAACAGGGTGGTGGAATGAAAATATCATTGAAAAACCTGTTTTCTCATTGGAAATTTGAAACCATCATGTCACTCACAAAGCAAGACTAGAAAATAGTTTTATTGGAAGGTAAAGTAATTGAGGATTATAGAAATTAGGTAACTTGTATAAAGTTACCTAGCTATATAGGCAGCATGGTCAAAATGTGTAGATTGCCAGAAGAATCATTGAGACTTTAGAGAAATGCCCTCCAGTAGACACATGTGAACTACAAATGTTAGCCTTCTATGTCATTTTAAGTTTTTAAGTGACATTCAAAAGAATAAAAAGAAACAGGATTAATTTCAATCATATATTTTATCAAATATCTCCATTTTTATTTTAAAATATAATAAAAATTACTAATGATGTAACATCATTTTTTCCTTCTGTCTTTAACATTCAGTGCATATTTTTACTTATGGCATATGTCATTTCAAGCTGGTCACATGTCAGGTGGTTAGTAACTCTATGGGGCTCGTGGCTACATATTGGACAGCATAACATCAGAGTCCTTGAGAATCCCAAAGTAGCACACAATGTTGTGATTGATTGGCTAGTAATTATTGTAATTAAAAAGGCCAGAAATTCCAGAGAACATGGTCCTACTGACATAATCATTAATTTTGGACCAGGAATTGCAGGGCTGGTTTCATTAAGGCAGAATATGTGTTCTAAGGATACTTAGATAAATTAGAGCACAGAATAGCACAGAGACGATTTCAAGTCTATTGGTTGGTGAAGCTCAGGAGACATGGTTTCTGGGCATTGTAATATCATTAACTCAATCATTTTCATTGTTAAGGGCTACTGTCTCTGGACTACACTATGTATTGGAAATGAAAACATGGATTTGGTGTTTATTCAGTCCACCGGACCAAGAAATCTGTTTCCTAGTCCATATGCATACCTATACATACAATAACCTATACAATACAGAGGGAGAGAAAATGACAAGTTTTTTCAAAACTGTACATCAACAAAAACTAAAAGGGTGTGAAGGACCATGCCAGCTATACCAGGTACCTTAATTCCAGAGGCATCATCTGTGTATATATAAAAGACAAACAATCCAGCAAGAAAATAAAAGCAGTCAAAAAGTCAATCCAGAGAATGATCTGGAGCAACTTTTGTTAAAAGCTGGCCTTTGTGGCTGGGAAGAATTTGAAACCTGAGAAAAAGGACTGGCAGTGACATAAATTCACCCTTTTAGAGAATGTATATATATTATGGTTAGGGTTATTAATCAGTAACTCTGCTTATAACTATATTAGTTTTTAAGTTCTTTTCAAATAGTTGCCTTCTTTCATATGAATGTCCTCACCTTTAAAAATGAAAATAATGTACATATTCCACATACAGTTGCTATAAAATATATAATTTAAGTGTATGCCCTCTGATACCTCACAGCCTACATTCAAATCTTCTATCTACCTCTTATTCTCTGTGTGATTTAGGGCAAGTTACTCACCTTCTCTGTTCCTTAGTTACATCAATTATGAAAAAAGGGCAATGATCCTACTCACTGGTTTTATTGAAGATTGAATTAATGCATGCAAAGGGATTAGAACATTGCTTGGCAAGTAAGTATTCAGTGCTGTCCTTATATCATTATTAATAAACTTACCTGGAGAACTTTCAAACATATAGCTTCCTCTGTCTCTGATGGACTGAATTGGCATTGTGGGACCCTCAAATGCTTGTCAACTTCCTCAGTGAATCTGAGGACCAGTGGAGTTTGGAAACCACACTGATGGACACACTCATGGAAAGGGAAAACTACTGGTGAAGCTGATGCCCTCAAGGTGAGCTGCCAATCACAATAGCAGTGACTTTTGTCCCCCCACATAGTGCATCACACAGGAACTTGAAACATCAAGATGCCAAGGCATCACAGACCAATTAAATCAAAATGGCGGTAGATGCATCCCAAACATCAATGTTTTAAAAACTCCCCAAATGTTAGCAAGTGTGTGAATAAGGTAGAGTAGCTCTGATCTAAAGTGTGTTTAAATCTCACATTCTAAAATATTTTTAAAGAAAAATTTTTCTAAGGTTTAAGGTGATGGCAAATTGACATAAAAATAGCATATTAAGAAGAGCATTGTGAAGGGTATTTAACTGACCCAGTGTTATCTTTCACTGCCCTTTTTAATATGGATGAATAAAGATAGATAGGAGTTAATTGCTCTTCAGCTCGCTCAAGGTCAGTCTTTTGTACTGAAGTCTTAGAAATAGGTTAAGCAGAAAGGTATTGCTTGTATTACTGTACTTAACCTTGACTTGGGTCATTTATTGCAGTGTTTTCTAAACTTTGCTGAGGATCAGAATTACCTGGGGAGCAATTTCACACATTTCTCAGCCTTACCTCAGAAGATTTTGATTTGGTGGATTTAAAATGGGACCTAGGAATCTGAGTTCCTTAAATATTTCCCAGATAATCCTAATAATATAACTATCTTTGCTGTGTGTAGTGAGAGGATAAAAATAAAAACAATAGTTAATTATTCCTCTCTGGTATATAGTTAGTAAATAGACTTGCCCTGGCCATGACTTAACTATTAAAGGACTTTCTCCTATTTCTTGTTTGGTAGTTGGCATCCAATAGTTTCAAATATTATGATTGACTTGTTAATGACACAGGGCAATCTCTAGCCAATTTGATATATATTTAATCATGACAATAATCCTTTGAATAGAAACTATTACTGCTATTTTACAAATTAGAAAACCAAAGCTGCAAATACTTAAATAACTAACTTGCAATAATATAGCAGGTATAAATAATAGGACATGAATTAGAAGCCAGGTCTCTGTACCATCAAACCTGTGGTCATAAAATTAGTATGCATCTATATGTCAATGATTCCTGGCAAGAATCCATGGCAGATAAAAATAACCAAACCAAAATTAAAATGTTTTAATATAAAGAAATTTTGCTATCAGATTATTATTTTTTACTTAATGTTTGCTCCTTGGGACATTTGAGTCTCTTTAGCACAGACCTGGTTTGTAGCATTGGGGATTAAAAACTTCCTATAGTGTGTCAGATGTCCTTCCTTGTGTGCTCCAGTAGAATCTGGTGCATTGCTCTGTTGTAGCATTCATTATGTCCTAGCCTATTGTTCTTCTTCTGACTAGGCCTGACTATGTTCACCAGTGTCTAGCTCAAGGTCAGGCATCTGGTTGGTTCTCAGTAAGAGTCTGTTGGAAGAACGAATTGATGGGACTAGTTGAATGAAGGAATTGGAAGTATGAATTAGAGCAACAATTTTCCTCATCAGATTCTTTGTTTAGTGGAGAGCGATAGCACGGCCATATTCTAACAAAACCCTTTTGATCCCTCAAAGGAGTACGTGAGTAGATTCAGGAGTAAGTAAATTATGGGTCAGCCTGAAAACACTTTTAATTTAAAAAAGAAAAAAATATATATTTATTACTCTGACTCATGATTAGAAGTTAAAAACATACTCAAAAAAGGAGACTGCAGTCAAAGCCACTGTAAACATTTTAAGTAGTGACATGCATGGCTTTGCATTAGAGGATAGCATTACTGTTTTATAGGCTAAAAATGAAGAGTAAGTAACAACAGTGGCATGTGATATATTTAAAAGGGTTTAAAGATGTATTCTTTTACCAAATGGTATAAATTAAAGTAAGCTGTCAAATGACAGCACAGAGCCCTGGCTGGTGGCACAGTGGATAAGGTGCCAGCCTGCAAACCCAAGGGTCACTGAATCAATTCTCAGACAGGGCACATAAATAGGTTGCAAGCCAGGTCTCCAGCCAGGTCCTCAGCTGGAGGCAGGTGAAAGGCAACCATATATTGATGTCTCTCTCCCTTCTTGCCTCTTTCCCTTCCCCTCCCTCTGGAAATAATAAATAAAATCTTTTTTAAAAATTGACAGCACAATAATGTCATCTTCACAATAGCACATACTGCACCACAGTGGATATTATATCAGTTTTATAGAGGAATTAAAGATGAAATCTGAATAAAAAATAGCTTGAAATGATTTTTTTTTGCAATTTTAGGATCATCATCACTTGCTAAAATCCACTCCAAACAGATCCAGTAAAATAACTATGATAAATCATGATACTATATAGCACAGTTTGTTTGGGGGAAGCAACACCAGATACACTTCATACTACCTATTCAAACTATAATTATTTTCATTAAACTATAAAATTGCTTACATCATATTTACTCTAAACATATAAAATTGTATCCTTAACAACAAACACTACTAGACTATAAGTGTTCAAAATAACTGAAGTCAAGTATAAATTAGCAGTACTTGATTTATACTTTTTAATTATGTATCTTTGTAGACACAATCAATGTACTTTTGTGGGTTTATAATATACTCCTTCTTATTTTGTTGAAATATTTGACATGCTTTTTCAGCCTTCATCCTATTAATTAAAAGGTAGTACCAAAAAAGGAATAACTTAGGCAAATGATGTCAGGTGCCTATTAATACAAGCTCTCAAGTAATTTTTGTCTGTCAAGAGTATAGATCATTCTAGAAATGAAGGATCTAGGGGGAAAGTTGACGGGGTTTTCTTCTTGTTAACTAGGGAGGTGACAAGAAAGATGGTTGAATAATCTTAAAGAAATTGAAGAGACCTAAAATATTGTCCTGCTGTGAATGATATATTTCATAGAAAATGAGAGGGGAAATGAGGTATAAAAAGCAGTGCATGTGAAATTATATATCTTCCAATATTCTTGTTATCAACCAAAATATTTAACAAATCCCCCAATAGCTTTATTTTTTACTGCTATTTTGGCCAACCAAAGAAATGTTTATCTTGAAACACTTTGTCCCACCATACAATGTTCAAGAGTTTTACTTGTTATGAAGAAAACTGAAATTCATGTAATATTTCAACATTTGGCAGGGACCTTTAAAAAACTTATGAATTTGGGCAGTATCAAATGGCTATCTATTGTCATAGTTGAATATGGTTTTTACTGTCTTGAAATGTAAATACAAGTTTATTTACAAAGATAATAAATTAGTTATTAAAATATTTAATACCAGAAATAAATTTGAAATTTTGTAATGTTTATAGATTTGACTAGTAAGGTCTTTTTTGATTATTTGATTAAGTGTCTGTGTACATATCTCCAAGAAATAAAGAAAAAACAAATACACCATGAACAAACTTAAGAAAAATATCAAACTTACAGTCAATTAAGAGCACAAAAAATATGGCATAGGGTGCATGGAAATAAATGCAGAGCAAGAGTATCTGGCTAGTCAGAGCTAGGTTTTTTAGCCCTGACTTTCCCTTTAGTACATTGATCTTGGGCAAACTTCTACTTGGCTCTAGGCTTTAGTTCATTCACTTACAAAATGTGTTCTTATAGTGATATTGGATAATTCTATAAGTAATGAGGCAACCCCAAATAAAATTGTGACCAGAATTGTCTGGGGGTTAATTGAGGAAGACATCTCGGTAGGTACATATTTGGAGCAAAGTTCAAGGTAACATATTTTAGGGGAAAAGATTAGTGGAGGAAAAGGATAAAATTGAGAACTTCTTCAAGTGAGGCTAAGTGGAAAACAGCAGTAGTTGTACAATCCATTTTGAATTAACTTTTCTGATAAGTATAAGCACTGTTTTAGTCTAGGTTCATTTCTTTTGCATGTGGATGTCCAGTTGTTCCAGCACAATTTGTTGAAAAGAGTATTTTGCTCCATTGTGTTGCCTTGATTTCTTTGTCAAAGATCAGTTGATTATATTTATGTGGGTTTATTTTGGGACTCTATTCTGTTCCACTGATCTATATTTGTTTGCCAATACTACATCTTCTTAATTACTATAGCTTTATTGTAAGCCAGATGTTAGAAGTCAGCATGGGGACTTCAACTTTGTTCTTCTTCAACATTATGTTGGGGTTTTTGGCTCTCATATAAACTTTAGAATGAGTTCATTGATATCCACAATATAACTTATGGGGATTTTGATTCAGATTGCACTGAATCCATAAATCAAGTTAGGGAGAACTTCTATCTTGACAAACATGAAATATTCCTCCAATTTATTTAGTTCTTTGATGTTGTTCATCAGAGTTTTATAGTTTTCCTCATTTGATCTTGCATATATTTTGTTAGATTTATACCTATATATTTCTATTTTTAGTTATAATATAAATGGTATTATATTTTAATTTCAATTTTTACTTGTTCATTGATGGTATATAGAAAAGTGATTGACTTTGGGGTACTAAGCTTATATCCTGCAACATTGTTATAATCACTTATTAGTTCCAGGAGGAATTTTTTTATTGTCTACACAGATGAATACATTGTTATTGAAAAGAATGTAGTTTTGTTTCTTCCTTCCTAGCTTGAATCCCTTTTATTTTATTTTCTTATCTTGTTACATAGTTAGAACTTATAGCATGATATTAAAAAGAAGTAGTCAGAAGAGAGAGATCCTTGTCTAGATAGTACCTAATCTTAGTGGAAAAGCTTTAAGTTCCTTACCATGAAATATGATGTTAACTGCCATTTAAATGTTATAGTTTAAAGTAAACCTTGTGGCAACATCAATTCCAAGGGGGAAGAGGCATGCAATTCTGCCTTATGCTGAGTTGTATTTGATGAACAGCAAAAATGACTACTGCATTCGCTGAGGAAGCAAAATCATTTTTAAAGTCTGTTACAATAATGATGTTTCAACTTTAAGAATCTACATGTGAAAAAGCATGGAAGAATCAATTTTGTAATGTAAATGTTAGCACTGCCTTAGTCAAAAAAATGTTTCTATCTCATAGCTTGAATATACTTCTTTTGCAATGGAACCTAGCAACTCCATGTAGCCTTTTTGTCATGACCTTCCTACATAAATATTGTAGTAAACAATATTGATGAAACTTTTCCTGCTGTTTTACAAGTTCGTGTGTGAGAAGCCAAAGCTGAGAGGAATAGGCAACAAGTGGCCCCATATTCCCCTCAAAAAGACACACTTCCTCTCCTCTCATTCAACCAGTGTAAGCAGATGATAGACATTAAAGTGACTGAATGAGATATAAGCTATGAGTGTAAAGGAAGGACATTTTGATTTATTGTCTCCCTCTCTTTCTACCTATTGAGGAGTATGAGACAATTGCATGTAGACATTGGAGTATCTATTGGAAAGGAGACTGACATCTACCTGTCCTGATGAAAGCTTGCTGAGCTTGAGAAGTTTACCGGGCCCATGCTGGCATGAGCATCAGAGTAGAAAGGTGAGGAGGTCCTTAAGGGAGCTTTACATATATCTTATGGATCTGAATTTTTGCAACGTAGAATCCTGAGTGGGAACTAGTGGTAGCATCTGAAACACAGAGTAAGCAGAAACAGCAGCACAGATTCAGCTGTGATGCTGTTTGACAGTAGGGATGGCAGTCTGCACCATCCTGTTTCACGTAACAGGGATGAGTGAATATTCCCTGGGTCACGTGCAGGCCTCAGAGGCCTATTGTGTCATGGGAACTGCACCATTAAGAAACTCTTGGGTAGAAAGTCAAGGGTGAAATATGAGAGAGAGAGGTGAGAGAGAGAGAGGGGTGGTGTGTGTGTGTATGTGGATCAGGCATAAAAGGCATCATTTATCTCAGGAAGTCTACAGGAGATGGGGCTCAGTCTGCGGATCCTACAAAGGATGCAATGAGCAGTACTTGGACAATTGTCACTCATACTTCCACCTTGCCATTCCCTTTGGGAGTTTAACAATGTTGGGATTCAGAGGAAACCTAGAAATAGCAGAGAGAAAGGTAGAGGGGCAGTAAAAGTGTAACTTAAAAAAAATTTTTTTAAATAAAATAAATCAAAGTATGCTGCCTTTCCCCATGGCAAAAACCAAGCCACAAGCCATGATTCAGGTAAGAGGAAATGTAGTTTGACTATGAAGTGTATATTTTGTTCTAGACTAGATTTTAAACACTGAAATGAATTAGAAGTCTATAGGATCTGTCTTCAAAGAATAGGGAAAGGAAAAGTGATCATGTATGGTTAGATAGATTGATAAATAGAAAAAATAACATTTTTTTTTGTTGTTGTTGTTGAGGCTATTCCTGGATATATGTATCTGTTTCTCATGTCATTGTTTCTCAAACAATATTTTAGGAACATGATGCTGGACAGAAAGGTTGAAGGACCTAGGGTTGGCATGAAAGGGGGACTGCACAGGTGTATAGGCACAGGGACCCATACTCAAGGTGAAGTGATAGACCATATCTGTTCACAGAACTAAAATTGAAAGCCTGGCAGGCAGTCTAGATGAGGCATCTATCCAAAGAGGAGAGAGTCAGAGTCCAACTAAAGGGCAAAGGGATAAAAAATAAGAACGCCAGATCTGGGAGAAATTTAAGAGAAGATGGTTGATAGAGTACCCAGATGTTTTTGATTACCAGAATGTTGTTGCAGGCACAGTTAAAACAGAGGCCAATAGCCTCCTTAGCTGTTAAAGCTGCTGAACCACTTAGATACCACCTGGAAAACCTACCTTCTATTTGTGGCATTGGAATTCTTCCCATTGTTTCAGGACAGCTATAAACCACAGCCTCCTCAGAAAGTGCTTGCCTCTTCCCATATTCCCTACCTGGAAATTCTGTCTTTTCTCTCAGATTGCAATAACATGTTGATATTTATATATATTTACATGTAATTGTGACACTGTGTTGCCCATACTCCATGTGAAAATCAGGGGGATTAACAGTTATTTATACACAGGAAGCATTTAGGAAGTGTTTTCTGGGTAAATAAATTCACAATTTAGAATCATTTTGAACCTGAATTTTAAAATGCAAAGGAAGTTGCAGATGAAGTCAACATTAATAGTGGTATTTATTAAGCAATCATATTTACATATTGATGTGATAAGTAGCATGCCAAGTAAGTTAAATAAGTTGTTTCCAGTTCTCTGAGAGCAACTTGCAACCTTACAATTTATGCAGTCCAAAAGTAGATTCACTGGAAGTACATGTGAAATACTGTGAAGTCAGAAAAAAAAAAAAAAAAAAAGCAATTCACAGAGGAATAAAAGATTTGACTGAGTCCAATAGCTAGGTGAAGATAAGATGATAGTAATAAAATTTAGTTGTGGGTCTAAACACAATAAAACAGTATCATTATTTTTTTCTGTTGCATTACCACAAAGCAGGCAGCATTGGAGTTGTAGACAGAGGCACACTTATCTTTTCCACAGTCTAATCTTCTTGCTGGTCAATGTTGAACACAGGCAAGTCACTTGCATCTTTGTTTCCTTTCCCCACTCCTGTAAACTGGGAGTTTTTTCCAAGTTAATATGTTATTTCCCCAAATAAATTTATGTTCTGAATTGTGATACGAAAAGTAGGTAAAACTGGAATTTCTGTGGTTGAATTGAGTGTTGGATCCATGGGATAATAGGCTGTACTTTCTGCTTCTGTGAGTCACATGTAACTGACTCTAGGCCTTTAGAGATACACAGAATATAAATAAAGACCTCTGGTGTGGACCACTTTTTTCATTTGGTTCTGCATTCAGATTTTAATATATTTTACAGTGAATCTTTCCTTATGTTGAGAGAGTAAAATGTCCTTCCTAATCAAGAATGAGACTAAGGTAAGTGAAAATTCAACACTATAGGTATACAATTTGAGGCACAGAAAGGTCAGGTCATGAGTTAACCTACTCACTACCCTGTATCTGGCAGTGTATCGGTACAGCCTTATATGGTATTTGAGGGTTTATTTTGCCTGGGGAAACTTCCTGAAAATTATGTGAACTTATTTTTGTTTAGTTAATATAGTTACATAGTAGTAAAATCTTAGAGAGTTAATTCATGTTCTTTTTTTTTTTTTAAAGATTTTATTTTATTATTTTTAGAAAGAGGGGAAGAGAGGGAGGCAGAGAGGGAGAGAGACATCAATGTATGGTTGCTTTTCACCTGCCTCCAGCCACAGACCTGACTGGAGACTTGGCTTGCAACCTAGTTATGTTGCTCTGGCTGGGAATCGAACCTGCGACCTTTGGGTTCACAGGCCGGCACCTTATCCACTGTGCTACCAGCCAGGGCTTAATTCATGTTCTTGAATGGAAAATATACTTTGTGAGTATATTTGCATGCTCAGGGAGTAAGCTATAAGAACGGCCAATGCCTATGGGTAGATCAACGGGGTAAAGGAAAACGTGAATTCTGGTACCAAATATTCTTTTTTTTTTTTAAAGATTTTATTTCATGATTTTTTAGAAAGATGGGAAGGGAGAGAGGCAGAGAGGGAGAGAGACATCAATGTATGGTTGCTTCTCACCTGCCTCCAGCCACAGACCTGACTGGAGACCTGGTTTGCAACCTGGTTATGTGCCCTGGCTGGGGAATCGAACCTGCGACCTTTGGATTCGTAGGCCGGCGCCTTAACCACTGTGCTACCAGCCAGGGCTTGGTACCAAATATTCTTTAAAATTGATACACTGGGGTTGATAATTAGAGAAAGCGAATGGATATACCTTTTACTCTAAAGACCCTTTGTGCTGGAATATAATCAGTTTTATACCACAGGCCTTCCATTCTCCAAAATGTTTATGCCATGACAAATCTTATGTGTTTTCTGATGAAAAAATAAAGGAAGAGATATGAAAAGTATGCACTTTTTTCAAGTCCTCAGCCTGAAGAAAGTTAGAGTTAAAGAATGGCTCTGGGTATGACTGCAATTATTTCAAATAACGTTAGGAAAATCCTTAGTTTTGATTGACTATCACCAAAAATCATGCTTTCCTGCACATTCTTTTTAAAATAGGACATACCCTAGTTTTATAAAACCAAGCACAGAATAATGCTTGTTCTCAAGCCAGTTGGAGGAGGACAGCATTCAAGTCATCACAAATATTGTTATAAACACAACAATGACATTGGCAACATGATTTGATCTTGCCGCCAAGGGGGAAATTAATGTCATATGCTCCCCCTAATGAATGACTAGAAGTAAGTTTCCAGAAAGCACACTTAAAAGCAATGGTGTCCTCTCTTCTTTCCATTTTTCCTTCTGATAAGTCCATGAATCCTCACAAACAATACCAACTCCATGAGGACTGGAAATTGCAGAGAATATTCTGAAGTTAAAACACTAGTTTAATTAAGAGATGCTTTGTTCTTCCTTGCAAAACAAAGAGACAAACAACACACAAACAAAAGCTTCCAAAGGTATTAACATTTCAGTCAGCAAAAATTGCCTCCATGCTCTCCCAATTTCAAACACCTTCCATGATCAAATAAGTTCTTGCAGATGTTAGAAAACTACGTTATGACATGGGTCCTGGGAGGTAGGCCAGATCCAATTCTGGCAAATACCTACCATTCCCAATCTGAATTACTCTGCCTTCATTATTTTCTTTATGAAACTTCTCTTCTTGTGGCTCATTGCTTTGTTAAAGAGGTTAGTAATCAATGATCATAAATACTTTCCTAGATTGTACACTTTCACTTTTAACTCGTACCTTACCAGGTCCCCCCAACACAAATAAATGAGGTGTAGTGAGTGTGCTCCCAGGTTGAATCAGCAAAGGCACACATAGAGCTGTGAATTGATTGCACATGCAAGCTTTTGATTTTGTGTTTGCTTCCTGACTAGGCAGAAACCAGATTTGGGTGAGGAAGCACTCGTTTTTGTATTTGGGAAAGCTTAAAAAAAATATATGCTACTTCTGATATTTCCACCAGCCTGTCTCAAACTTTGAACTTGCAAAGGGAGAGTATACACTGGGTAATTTCTAAGATCCAATGCTGATCAATAGGCAAAGTTGGATTGTGCATCGTGATTGAGTTGGGTAAAAACTTGATAATGAATATAGTTCTCCTGAGAGGCTTTGGATATTTGTTTATTTGAAAGCCAATTCAACCTAAATTTGAAAAACTGGCATCACTTATATATATTTTTTTTGCTGTAGTGACTGTAGATTGATAAATAACATGACAGGTTTCTTAAAATCTGGTGGGCAAAGAGAAGAAAAGTACAAATTGGCATTTACAAAATAGTCACTGAGATATAAAGTACAGCATAAAGAATATAGCCAGTAATATTGTAGTAACTATGTTTCATGATAGTGGGTACGAGACTTATTGGGGGATCACTTTGTAAGGCATATTAATTTCTTACCACTATGCAGTACATCTGAAATTACCATAATAGTGAATGTCAACTGTAATGGAAAAATACAATTTAAAAATGCATTAAAATAAGAATTTTCCTTCCTTTATTAAGGTGGTTTATCTTAGTCTAAAGTTGGAACAAAATATGAAAGTCATAAATTTTGTCATTTAAAAAGTTTAATTGGTCATATTAAAGTTAATCTTGGGGAAAAAAAAAAAAAAAAAAAACACTGCATACCACCATAGCAGCTAATAACAGCCAGAAATGATAACCAAACTTCTATAAGATGGCTCTTCACAAACACTGGCAGAGATTAGAAAGTTGGAGTTGGAGGGATATCACTGGAAGCTCTGGGAGTTCCTTCTGAAGTCATTCTGAATTAGCAGCTAATGGGGAGCTTTCTTTGATAGCGCTATTATAATTAAATGCAGCTGGATGAAAATCAACCACAAAGGAAACTCGTTTGTTTATCATTACTTCTGACTTTGTTAGCAGATGTTTTCGAAGTACCATAGTAGCCAGCTTAATTTGTCTCCATGTAATGTGAAGCAGGTAAACTTTGATTAATAAACTGACAAGTACATTCCTTAATTTCTTTTCTGAAGTTTCCTTCTGTGACTCTTATAAGCACACATGTCAAATCCAGAAAGCACACGGATAAACATTTAGTTGCTTTTTATATATGTCAGGCCAGCTGAAATGGAGGTGTCAGTCGGCGGTGAGCTGGCTTGTCAAATGTTCATCTTGAAAGCTGCTATAGAATTATCGCATGTAAGTAGGCTAGTGAAAAAGATAAACACATATGGCATATACATACCAGACTATGGAACAACAGTTCTCTCAGTTGTAATCACTATTGGCTTTCCATAAGGGATTTGATAATTTTCAGTAAATTGGATCCTTTATGAGTTTAAACATTAATTCATCTATTTAAAAAGGGTAATTTTGACATATCCTTTGCTATAATGCATGCCTCCTCCACTTCTTAACAGGAAGACTTCCTCACCACCCACTTTGTTCACCACACTCTTAACTCCAGCGTCTTCATTCAGAATGTACTTTCTACCTGATTTTCTTTTCAATATTTCAAAGTGATTCTCTCCCATCATTTAAAGAACTCTTGAGATTTTTACCCCTTCCTTCAAGTCTTTCCCACATACCTAGAATGATTTTTTAAATTGGCTTAAAAAATTCAAATATGCAGTGTCCACAATTCACATCGTTAATTATTAATACAATATATTCATGTGTACTATGATTTTGCATTTTTGTTATCATTTGCTTGAGATAAAATTGCATATATATATCTACAAGTTCTTTGATTTTTTTGGTGTCTACACCTGTTTTAATTGACACAATACCTAGCACAATACTTTGTAGGTACTTGAAAATTACATTTAAAAAAATGTGGGTGCTATATAACACTAACTGTTTATGCAGTTATTTATTACTTCTGAAAATTTGATTCAGGAGTATGTGTGTGAATGTGTATATTTATGTATGTGTTCATGTTCTTACCTGTTTCCTGCCCAGAATTCATTTGGGCTTAAGTGGGAAAAAGGGATGAAGAAAGCTGTGGCTTACTCTGAAGTTCCCTGCAGATAAGCAAAAGGAATGGAACCTTTGACACAATCCTGCATCCCTTTTTTTAAAGCTCAGAGTTGAAAATGTTCTTTTTGTGGGCAGAGTGGATAGTTCCCTGAGCCTCAGTGTCCTCATCTTTATAACTAGGGACAAAAAGATCACCTTGTGAAGATTAGAGATAGTATAGCTGAGAATTCTGGCACAAAATAGGTCCTCAGTGTATATTAGCCAATGCTATTAAAAATAAGTAATATGCTCTTTTAGTATAAGAGGAAGTTAAAAATTATCACTCTTACATGGAAAAGTATCAAGACAGGCTTCTGTGCTGGTCTTTATGAATAATGTTCACAGCATGTACTAGCACATCACTTAAGCATTATTTCATGCAAAAATGTTAACATCTTAAAATGTTAAATTATAATTGAAAAGCAATGGAAATCCATTAATGCTTATCAAATATTTCTTGTAAAAAAAAAGTAACTTTCCATGACCAGCTGAATGTTGGCTGTACATTCAGCTCCACAACTACCAATTGCCCTTTTATTAAAAATAATCTACCTAAGTGGTACTCTGCTAATTGGGAAACTTTTCAAGGATACTTCATTAAATTCTCAGTCTCTAAAAGTAAGTTTTAAAACAGCTGTCTATATTTAAAATGTCAGGATATTTTGTTAAATAACAATTTTAGATTTGTATATAGTGAGGAGCAAATATATATTGGTACCTTTATGCCACTTTAGAATATTTGAAAGTTTTGTCTGGAGTTTTTAAACCTTTTAAGTTATTTTCTCTAATGTGAGTCTATTTTTATTCTCTTTATTTTGGGGTAAGGAGAAAAGGTCTAAAGTAACAATGTTTTCATGGAACTGCAGATTAGCTAATTTTGAAAAAAATATTGTAAAGATGATCATCCTTGAGAAAAATTTTTCATGTGTGCCTAATCTTATTATTTCACCTACTTTTCTAGAGAATAGAATTACCTGCCAATATTTTATTTTATTTGTATTATTATTTTTTTATTCCCAAACTGAAGACATGCTTACTGACTTTAAAGAGAGGGAAGGGAAAGGAGAGAGACAGCGAAAAATCAATGTGAGAGAGAAACATCAATTGGTTGCCTCTCCTAAGCACCTTGACCAGGGATCAAACCTGAAATCTAGAAATATGCCTAGACTCGGAATCAAACCTGCAACCTCTCCATCTATGGTCTACAGAATGATGTTCCAACCAATTGAACCACACTAGCCAGGGCTACCTGACAGGAGTTTAAAGGAAGATCACAGCAAAGAAGTGTGGCTTACAAAGAAGTGACATGTGCTTTTTGGAAAAATCTGCTTGGTGATAGGTCAGATGATTAAGGAAGGTGGCCATTCTACATGACTTCAATTCTTGGCTCAGCATTTTAACTTATTTCTTAAGATGGCCAAATTTATAGACTAGCTAAAAAAATTGAGATATCTAACATTTTTTTTACAGGATAGGGAGTGGGGAGTCCATGGGGCACTGTCCTTCACTTGAAAACAGGTGAAATTAAACTTACGTATGTCCTTCTCAAAGCTGAGGTCAGGGACATCTTTTGTGACAGGGTGTCAGCTTCCTGGGAAATCATACCACATTTTGAACGTCATTCCTAATGATCACAGCCGTTCATCAGGCTGGTGTGAGTGAATATAAGACACTAGTCTGTCAAATAATTTGTGGGTGTAATGGCTTAAATAATGCTATTTAAGCAGTTGCTAATCAAATAGCATTATTTAATCAGATGGCTGGTTCACTATCACAGGATAGCAACTTGATGAGTTGTGAGATTCAGAGTAGATATTGCAGTTGCAGATGCCATTCCATGTTTATGGTATTTGTTGAGTCCCTTTGAGAAGCATTACTGAGAGAGGCATGTGTTAATGAAAGAAGAGAAATATCTAAAATGTTGCTCCAAAGAGAACAGAGGCAGGGCACTCAGGAGATCTCAAGGATTTTTGGAGAAAGTCATATGCTATTTGCATTTATTAAATAGGTCATCTACCAGGTGCTACTGAAAATGGGTTTCTGATGCTCATGTTTTTTTATTGCAGTGCCTGAAATATGAGAGGTTTTGCATGCGGATCAAGGAGAGTCAGAGTGTGATGAGTGTCATAGCTAGAAGCAAAGTCTGCAAAGATGATAGAGGTTCTGCAAAAGGTACTGTTCAGCAGGCAAATCCAGCTGCAGGGATGCTGCTGGAATGTGCACAATGTGTTCTTTGCATTGAAAAGAAAAAATATGTCCGAACGTAAGGAGACCTATACCAGAACATATGTGAGTAGCGCTAGCTGTGATACTGCTGGCGATGTGTGTGCTTTTACATCTCCAGAAGTCCTGACCCTGACTTCAGTCCCAGAAGCTTCTCTCTCACGCTGTTTCTGGGCCTTCATTCTTTCCCTTGCAGCCTGCAGCACTCTAGGAGACAGCCAGGGTCAACGTGGCAATGGTCTTGTTGATTCAGGGCATTTCCAGTCTCAGCTGCGGAATTATCCATAGAAGGATGAACCTCCTTAGAACTTCATCACTTTTTGAAATTAAAGGGAGAGGGGGTGCTAATTTGAAGGATGGCTTCCTAGACTTTTATCTATTTCTGATTTTTTTTTTTTTTTTTTTTTTTTTTTTGCTGAGCATCTTTGGTGAAAAGTTCCATAGCAAAAGTCTGCACAAGAAAATAGAACAGATGATGGAAACTGATGACTAAAGTTAGCTGTTCCCTAAAAGCAGCAATAATGTCAGAGTAGTAACTGGATAATCCATTCTCTTTTGGGCTTTGCCTATTTTTCTTGTATCTGAATTGTCACTTGTTTGTCTCATTTATGCTTCAGCAAATGGCTCGCAATGTGTGTGTAGAGATGTATGTGAAAAGTAGCTGCATTGTAATATTTACCATAAAAGAGCTGCCTTTGTTTCATTTTACAAGCCTCACATTGGTGATTTGAATAATAAAGCTGACTAACTTACTCACTGAAGGTTGCTTCTATAATGGACCAAATGTATGTACTGAGGTTCTCGCTTTCTTTATTAGATAATTGCATAAAACATTGAGAAACTGCTACTAATTGAGCGCTCATTCCAGCTTTTGTCTATATTGAGGCTGGACAGGTTTTCTGAGGTTTGCAAACGAATTAAATAGCCACCAAACCTTGCAACAGTTTCTCTTTTTCCAATATGTTTTTATTAACTTTAACTGAGTCCCTGGGCTTAAATGTGGTTTATCCCAAAATTTTCACACTCACCTTTTATAACAATCACATATTGGAGGATGTTTTCATTTTAGGAAAAAAGTGTGATCAAAGACAGGTCATATGTTTTCTTCTTTGAGGCAGCAGAGGCAAATGGGCAAGGTTCAGATCAAATGTTTTTGCTGGCATGATATTCAATAGGTAACAGTTGCCCTGAAGCAGGGCATGAAAGAGTTAGGAGAAAAATAATAGAAACTGAAAAACCTTTGAAAATCCATATAACATAAGGTGTTTTGAGAATCAGAAATTAAAAAAAAAAAATTATTTATAGGAAATGATTTTATAGGAAATGCACTGTGGAACATGGGTATGCTGTTTCCTAAGTTCTCTTTTCTCCCATTGCAGCTATTGCCGTTGGGGCCAGGAGAGATGCTCTGTCTTTGTCTTTTAAGGGAGCTTCCTTAAAGTACTCTCTGCCTGCACACAATGTGTTGTACTCTGTTTCCTGGTGATTCCAGGCTAATCTTCTTGAAGCATATATCTGATCTTGTTGCTGTTAGGTTAAAAATAAGCAATTTTTGAAATCTAAAATAATAAAGATTTAATTGTTAGCATCACATTAAACTGCCCTGCTACAAAGATTGTTCTCTAATATCCTGCATGAATGTTTCCACCAAGCTAGGATAACTAGTTGCTCTTTTCAAGCAAACCAGTATGTGACCTTACCTAGGCATATCTGCTCATTCTCTTCTTAAAACCTGTAGTTTTCAACTTCTTTACATATCTATCAGTTAAAATTCCACCTACCCTTCAAGGAACACTCTAGTGTGCAGCCTCTGAGATGGCCACAATGATTTTGACTCTTGATTTTCTCCCTTGGAAGAACTGGTGGGCTGGACCTAGTTTCTTATTTTTAATGAACATAGGGATGAAATGTCACTCCTGAGATTAAATTACACAAAGACTGTGAAGCATGTCTTACTCTTGTTCTCTTGTTCTTTTACTTGGAGGGAAGCTGAGTACCATCTTGGGAGCTGTGATATGGACAGGCCCAGGTGGCATGGATTTGAGGAAGTCCTTCAGCCAATGATCAGTGAGGTCCTTAGACTCTCACTCCAGTAGCCTGAAAGGAACTGGATCCTGCCAGCCATTAGATGAGTGAGTTGGAAGGAGATTTTCCCACAGCAGAGACTTCAGAAGAAACCTCAGCCTGGGTAACACTTTGATAGCCATCTTATGAGAGATCTTGAGACAGAAGCTTTCAACTAAGCTGTACAAGGATGTTAGTAGAAACTGTTGAGGAGATAATTGTTTAAGGCACAAAATTTGGGGAGCTGTTATTATAACATGTAATTAATACAAATTTTGGTACCAGAAGTTGGAGTTGGGTTTAAATCTTTGAAACCCTCTTCAATCTCTTCAGTAAAGAGTAAGATTTCTCTTTTATATGTTCCTAATGCATTATGTGTATCGGTATTTTAGAGATTTATATCAAATTATGCCTTATTTTGTTTTCAGTTGTATATGGCTTTTCTCCCATATAAAATTGTAAGCTTCCTTGAGCTCAGGGACCATGTCATATTTATCTTTGAACCCACCCCCTGCCCAGGGTTTTGGCAACAGGTTTTATATAGTAAATGCTCAATAAATATTTGTAGATTTGAATTTAGTAAATACATTTAGTCATGCTTTAGTGAACCAAAGTTAATGATGAATAACTTCATGGCTCAAAATTTTACAGCTTTACAATTTTGTCAAGAATTAGTGACTATGAACTCTGGTGGTTTATTCAAAGACATCTCCCCAAATATTTCATGATATTTGACATTATTCTTATTTGGGAGATATGTGACTTATAGGAAAAAAAAAACCACATGATTTTGATGAACTCTGTATAGATTTAAGTAATATTTTTCCATGTTAGAATATGGAGACTTTTATATTTTGTTATATGACAGTATCTTCTGAACTATCAGAATGTGAGGGTGTATTTGACTTAAAAATGATAACCACCTGAATAACCTCACAGCATCAATTTCTCTTCAGGAATTCTGCTTTCTTTACTAAATGGTTCCATGTGGACATGGGGTTACTATGCTTTGTAGGCCTCAAGAACTCACAAATTGCTTTTGTGATTTGGCACCACCATGCATTTCTTTTCTTTCGGGGTGAGATAGTTCTGCCTTGAATTTTGAGTAAAGAATTTATTGCTGTTTGACTATGGGCAAGTTACTTAGTCTCTTACAATGCTCCATATATGTCAGAGGGCACAACAGACACAAGACATTATATATATATATATATATATATATATATATATATATATATACCACTCTATATATGTGTGTATGTATATATACACACACATACATATAAATTATTTATATATATAAATTACATACATAATTTTATATGTTATTTATTTATATCTAATTTATAATTAGATATAATTTATATATATGAACTCCACATACAGGGTGGAGTAAAAATAGGATTATATTTGTGAGTACATGACTCTTCTATTATTACAATACTTATTAATTATTGTATTATTTTTCGAATGAACTACTGTAAAGCCTACTTTTGCCCTACTGTGTATATGTAGAGAGAGGGAGAGAGAGACTACATGTCAAATCTGTGTATATAGCTATCTAGCTATCATCTATCTTTTTATCTACCTATCTAGAGAGAAAGAGCTTTCTATAGTGGATGACAATTAGAAATTATTAAATAAATAGTAGCTGAATACTGCATTAGCTAGCATAGTTCATAATGTATAACCATTCCTTCCATTTTCAGTTTATATTTTCATGGATTCATGGCTCTCCTTTTTGTTTTAGCTGACCCATAGGTTAAGGAAAACCTCCTTGTCTTATCTGTGATTTTAAAGACTAACTGTTGATATGAATCATTTAATCTTTCCCTTTGTTTGGCCACCTATTCAACAAGTATTTGTGGGTACTCAGAATTAAAGGACTTTTTACTATCACTTCTATGAATTCCTGGTGCATTTGATTATTTGAAACAATCACTTGATATGTGCTATATATTAACTCTTTACTATTAGATGTCACTTAATGTGGAGGAAGATTGGCTATGAGCAGTCACTCGGTAGTTACCTGACCATGATTCAGTTTCCTACTCTGTCCTCTGCCAGCTGTGTCCCCTTGGGTGATTCACTTAATTTGATTATCAATTTCCTTAGCTATAAAATAGAAGGGGATAATGGTACCTCATAGGACTGCTGTATTGATTAAATGTGACATTCGCTATAGCATCCTGGGCACATGGTCCTACATTAGAGTGTTTAACAAAATTGAGTTATGCAAGTGTGATACACTGTTTCACACAGGATATCACTTTTAATAGTCATATTTAATAGTGTTTTGGATGGCAACTATTTCTAATACCTTGTTGCTATTACAGTTCAGCTATTGACCAATAGGTGATCAATAATGGTTTGCTGTTACATAGGATGAGGTGTTTGGTTAGACACCAGGCAAGCTTCATTTAGTGTTGAGCAAGCTGATTCTTTAAGGTATGGGTCAGCCAATGAAGTGCTTAATCAACCTGCTCGTCAGTGAGCATCAATACCATATAGTGTTCACCTTTCTTTATTTATTCCTTCATGTTCTCTCTCATCAATAATACCCTATTTTGCCACCAAAGATCTTTTAATTTTCAGTAAAAGTTGGATTATTTTCTAAAAGACAAACAAACATGGGATTCTTTTCATGGTGGAAACACACCAGATATAGCAGGTTGAGGGTCTAGCTTCAGATGAATGAAAGGGTCATGCGGTAGGCCTGCTCACCTCCCATTAGAGGGACTGCCAAGCATACTGGGAGAAAAAGGACATCATTTTATAGACTTTTGTTGCATATTGATTTTAGACATAACATCCATGGAGATGCATAGCTCAGATCTCCTTCAAAGGAGCATACTGCCTGGAGCAGAGTTGACTGGCAGCCCCAGCTGCCCCCATCATGTGTAAAGATATGCTTCCCCTAGCTGCTCCACTCAGTGGCTGAATGTGATAGGGCTACTAATGCTTGCCTCTTCCGTAAGACTTAGGACTTCTCCTTTACACCTGACTGAGAATTTCTCACAAGGGCCCTGCTATCTGAGGGTATTCCTACTCAATTCTTTCTTTCTATATCTTTCATGGCTATTAGACTATTTAGGCTATTAGGCTATTGAGATCTAAAATTGCTTTCTGCCTTCTGTTCTCTTTCTGTTTACTCACAAGAAATGTTAAGCACCGAAAATTTGCATATCAAACCTTGCCTTGGCTTCCTAGAGAACAGCACTGACACAGTGTATGTGTATGTATGTGTGTCTAGAAACACAGCTCTGTTCAATAGGGATGCCACATCGGCCCAATATGGAGCTATTCTAGCCATGTCTTCATGTCCTGGAATCTATATTTGTACACTGAACAAAATAGGCCTGTAGTCTTGGTCATGAAAGGACCTGGACATTTATACAGAAAAGGAGACAAACTTCTCAAATTTGTGGGCATGATCATGGGCTCCTCAACCCAGAATTACAATTTGTATTTTTGTATATACCATTAACCCACCAAGTAACCTATAACCTCCTTAAAGGCGGTGTTTCCAGTTTATATCTATTTGGGCTTTTACCCCTGATATTAAATACTTTTTATACGTTACAAGAAATAAATCATTCCATAGTGGATCCAAGTAGGATCTGTGACCATTCTGACCTAGGTTAAAATCCCAGTTATGCTACTTAGTTTTATAACATCGGTCTTGTGACTTTTGCCTCATCAAGCTTCAATGTTCCCATCTGTCAATGCATTTTGTGAAGATGGGATGAGACAGTGTAGTAAACATACATTCTTTGGTGCAGTTAGCTATATCCATATTGTAGCAAGAGTTAATAAGATTCATTGAAAACTAATGGTAGCTATTGCTATACATTGAAAATTCTCCCATAAGCACACTTGAGAACAACATGTATTTTACTAAATACGAGCTTTTTAGAATGTGCATTTTACTAAATACTCACTTTTCAGGATCACAGCTTAAAGGAAATTAAGTTAAATTTTATCCAAGACTCTGCCCTTTAGGTTCATAATTATCCTTCTTCCCTCTAGGTGCATATGTTATCCCTGCTAAAACAATATTAATATTATTAATATATTTATATTAGAATTAATAATTATATAATTGTACTTTTATTATAATGTAATCACAAATAACACTTTTATGAACAATAATTAATATTAATGCCAATTATTATTAATTACCAAAAGTTAGAGCGGCCTTGAGTTATTTTAAAGTACAAACAGTATAGAAGAAAGCTGTGTTTTCGACTGAGTTTCTACTATACAAACATATATTTATTTGGTCTTGCTTATCTCATAGTCTTTATAGGCTTAGAATATCCTGAGTGAAGAGCTCCCGGGGGGCAAAGTTTCCCTTAGCTTACTGCATCCCCATATCTTATCTTCTCGAGGCTTGTCTTTTATGCCTCCCAAGGTTATGATTGGCTGTTGAGAATGAGTTACCCATGTTGATACTTTCAAGGATAAGACTGAAGACAGTTCCCAAGGCCTTTGTTCTCTTTCAGGGTAATGTACAGTTTAACAGAGACCTCCAGATGATGAGGACCCCCTTTTTTCCCCCTAATCAAAGTATCCTAAGTCTCAAGAATTTTAGTGCAGTAAACAACCGGGGAAATGTATTTTAGGTGTGTGACTACTTTTGCTGGCCCTAAGCCATAGCAGAGGCAGCCACATCTACTAATCACAGCAGGGTGAGTCTGTGTAGGTTTCACCCTGATGGTATCAGAGCATTTAATATTGCTCAAAACATATCGTAATTCCTACATAAACTGGAATTTTTGATAACTGGATCAAAAGACATATGTGATTTCTGCAAAATATCCAGTCTTCTATTCTGCAATAGTGAAAGCAAGTTCTTCCTAAATATCTATAATCTTTTAACTTCTTATAGTATGTAAGCCTGAATTATCAAAGAATTAATTAAGATGTCCATGAGTGATAAGCAACAATAAGGAAGATTCTGAATTAGGGTATTAAACTCACCATATAAACTTTCTGACCGCAGAGAAAAACACTGAACCATAAGAAGATGTTTTTGTGTGTTTTCTGCATGGACACAGGGTAAGCCTATAAAATTTAGCAAACAGAAATGATGACCTTTTATATTAACACTTAGTTTTTAATAATGACTAATGACAAATTTCTTTCTGTTAGCTAACCTAAATGTTTTATGCTGTAGTTCAAGAATATTTTTCTTGTTTACATATTTTGAAAGTACTTTTTGATTTATAGGAGAAAGAATTTTCATGTGGTCTTTCCACATCTGTTTTTAATTTGCTACTAGAATACCTCTGCCTTCCACAAATCTACTTCCTCTGTTACAGAACTGCTTTACTCTGCTTCACTTCGAAACCCTAGATCCAACTCTAGCTTTGCAGTCTGATTAGCATACAGAAATGTTCATATGTATAGACTTGATAACTAAAACCATTATGTTCAAACAACCATCAAACACTGATGATATTAGCTCCTAAATATTTCACAACTCAATCCGTATGTCTCCATCAGCAAAATCACTGGCTCAGAACACACCCAAAACAATGGGATCCATAAGCTTTTGTTTTCCTGTACTCCAACTGATAAACATTTTTGAGACTTTGCCTCCAGTTTATATAATTTATAAATAAACTGTCATATTAATACATTATATACATCATAAAAGGAATGCCAAAAGTTTAATTTCTATTTCCTCCAAATAAATTGTCTTATACTCTTCTCTTTGAAAGAAATATATCCCATGTACTTCTCTTTGAAGACCATATAACTTATGATTTTGCATTTAATTTGCTACCTTAATTTCATCTCCACTTACTGTCCAGGTGGTCCAGATGAAATACATACTTGTCTCTTTACCACATAAAGTGATTCCTGGAGAACCTCTCCTTGCACAAAGACTAAGCCCTCTCATACAAAGCCTCACACACCTTTTTCACTAGCTGCCCTTCCATTTTACTCTCTCTGTCTCTCTATTCTTTGCTGAAGACTTCCCATTTTTATAATGTGAAATAGCTTGTAGTTTAGCTGTACACAACCTACTTTTACATCATTCAGTGCCTTTGCTCATTCTGTTCCTTCTACTTAGAAAAGCACTCCCAACCTTCTTAACTCACCATTCAAAGACTAATTATTCAAAAGTCATCTCAAGCACCTTCTTTCTATGAATCCTTCTCAGCTTTAATTTAACCACTGGATATTACATGAATAGGGAAAAAGCCTATGGAGTTAACTCACACCCACTCTAAATGTTAACAAGCAGAATAGGAAAAACAGCCTGCAAAGTTGAAATGAATAAATGTTTAAATACTGGAGAATATAATGCCACTATGTCAAACAGTCAACTGTTACTGCACCTCAAATCAAATATTATATGGTTATATAAAAATTACATTTATTTGTACTATGTAGCATTTAAATGTATGTGCTATGACATAGACTGAGACCTTTCAATTAGTAATCAAGTCTACTAAAACCATAATATGTGCTTTTTTGTTGTTACTATATGACAGAGCAAACTACTCTTAGATCACTCAGACTTAATTTTAAAATGATCTCATATTACTCTTCACTTTCTCTATGATATAATAATAATTGTTTTAGAGCAAAAGGATCATATACTGGAATTTATTTTGCTTGCTAGTATTTTATAAAACAAACTGCTCAGCATTTAAAATTTTAAAAAATCAATAGAATGAAATGGTATTTAATACATCTTATGTGCAAACATTTATAAATATATAAAACATATTATGCATAATTCTTATTCTAATGAGCAAATTGAAGTGCCACATAAAGTATTATTTAAAAATAAAATAATATACAAATGGAGAAAAAAGTTAAAAAGACTCAGACATGGACAACAAGGTGGTGATTTCTGGAGGACAGGTGGTATAAGGGGACTAAATGATAATGGAAAAAATTCAATAAAGATTAAATCAACATATTGATCTTCTAAAAATAATCTTACAGTATAAGGTCTGTCACTTTTTTAATCAAAAGATTGTTTTTTTAAAAAAATATTTCAGTGGATGAATTATTTGTGAATTTATACCAGTGGGAGAAATATCAAGGACATAGATGTAAACTAAAGTAAAATATGAGGCCTGTCCAAAAAGTATTAAGCCAATGTCAATATAATTAAAACAATTTGCGTGGCCAATACAGACCTCATATTTTCTTATAACTTCATCTTAAAATGAAGTCATTTTTTAATTTAATAACTTTAGAAGAACATTATAAACTTTCTCCATGAAACTTTATCTAATCCTTCATTACTAGCCATGTGGAGTTATCTTTCAAATAATATATTTATAGTCCATATTTATTTATTTTTTATTTTCACTGCATATAGGTTGGCTAACGTAGAGTTACTTTACCAATATCAATATTGGCATACTTGAATCCATTTGTTCAGAAATTATGGTAGGCTAAGAATTATTTTGTGACAACAATTTTGTTAATTTTCATTTTTTAACTACTCTAGAGCATTATGGAATAATTTTAAGTGAGAGCACCTTTATATCATTTGTGATTGTAATACTGTATATAACCCTGGGTTGAGATGATGTTCATTCATTAAGTGATTTAGTTACAACCTGATGTATTTTTATTGATGTTCTCAAGAGGTTTTTGTATTTATCTTTGTGTTTATGTTTACCAAAGAACTTGATATTTGTACATGACTTAAGTTACTGTCTAGCATCCTTGAATTTCAACTTGAAGGACTCCCTCTATATATCTTGTAGGGCAAGTCTAATGGTAATGAACTCCCTCAGCTTTGGCTTATCTGGCAATACCTTAATTTCTCACTCATTTTTAAGGAACAGTTTTGCCAGATACAGAATTCTCAGTTGACTGTTTTTTCTTATAGTACTTTAAATATATGATCCTGTTGTCTTCTTATCTGCAAAGCTTCTGCTGAGAAATCTGCTGACAGTCTTATTGAGAATCTTTTGAATGTGATAAGTAACTTTTCTCTTGTTGCTTTCAATATTCTCTCTTGGTCTCTGTCTTTTAAAACTTTCATTACAATATATCTTGGTGTGGTCTCTTTGAGTTTATCTTTTTTGGAGTTTGTTGAGCTTCTTGCATTTGTATAATCATGTCTTTTCTCAATTTGTGGAAGCTTTTAGCAATTGTTTCTTTAAATAAGTTCTTTGCATCTTTTTCTCTTTCTGGGACTCCCATAATGAGTACATTGGATTTCTTATGATGCCCCATAAGTCATTTAGCCTCTGTCCTTTTTCTTCCTTCTTTTTTTCTCATGAGACTCAATAAACTCCAGTGGCTTTTCTTCAGGTCCAGTGATACTTTCTTTCCACTTTTTTTTTTTTTTTTTAGTTTTTCTTTAAATTTTTGTATTTTTCAATTATTTTATTTCTCAAATCAAGAATTTGTGATTTTCCTTTTTATACTTTGATATACAAGAATATCAATTCTTGTTTTTTTCAAATATCATTTATGGAGTTTTAAATTTATTTTTTGTTTAAGCTCTTGTAGCTTATTTTTAAAAAAGTTGTTTTAATTGCATGTATTAGTATACCTAAAGCCTGTATTTCTTCAGTGATTCTTTCTGGAGATTTATTGTGTTTCTCTGAATGTGCCATATGTTCCTATTTCTTTATTTGCCTTGTATCTTCAGTAGAAATTTAGGCCACCTTTCCCAATGTTTGTTGGCTGGATACTTTATAATGGAATGACCATCGCTAATAAATTCAGTGTAAAAGTTTAGGGTCTTCTTACGCCTTTTCTGTGCATACATCTTCTTTGGGTATGTGTGTGCTTTCCTCCCAATTTCTTAGTATACAGTACTGATTTTAATTGTCTTAATTTTCCTAAGAGTCTTGTCTCTGCTTCTTCTTGGGCTGTATTTTATTGTATCCTGCTTTCCTTAATTGTTTGTCCCCAGGTGAGTGAACTTCTATAGACTGCTTGCAGCTTTCATAATTCATGTCCACTGCTTCTGGCTGCTTTTCATAGGCTGAGATCTAAGATACTTTTGTCCATCTGCATTCCAGGTTGACTGACACATAGATCAGCCCCCTGGGCAGCTTGAATCAAGTTGAAAAGTTAAAATTTATCTTACTCAGTTCTCTTCAGGTCACTGAATGGGCTTGGGGACTGACTATACTACTGCTTTCTTCAAACTGGATGGGGCAATTGTGAATAAAATCTCCAAGCAAAATGTTAACATATTGCATACATTTTTTTTTTAATTTTAATGTGCTTGGTTGGTATAGATAGTTCACTAATTTCCAGAGTATCTATAAAATTATTTTAGTCAGTTTCAGTTAATTTATTTGGTGTTTCTGTGGGGGAATAAGGGCTTGGAGCTTCCTTGTCTACATCTTGCTGATGTTAAGAACTTCAGAATTTTTTTTAAAAGTCCATAAAAGAGATCTCTTTCAAATACCCCTGGACTGATTTGTCTGGCTTCTACTGGAATAGTTGCTTCCTTGGACTCAAAGTGTCCCTTTCTGTGGCTGACCTCTTTGCTGTATCCTCTGATGTAGTGAGCCCAGTGGAGTTTTAATGTTTTCCTGCCATATTTGACTCCTCTAAGATAAACATTCAGACCCATTAACTCCAGGCAGCTCTTTTCCTCTAGCCAGAGACTATTTTAAGGAATTTTTGTTTCCCTCTGCCAAATGGAGAATAATGGACTTGTTCAAGCAGAAGCAACCACCTGCTTCAGAGGATTGTTCCCATTGGTCTGCTTTTCTTTTTATTTTTTTTGGTGGTAGAGGTGAAGGTGGGAGGGGGGCGGGAGATGGGATAAGTGGAGTAGGAAAATTGCAGGAGCAAAATAAGAAAAGGGGCTACATGAGCTTCAGGTAAATGTTTCAGAGATGGGATATTGGAAAGCACACAGAAAAGGAAATAGCAAAGTTATTGACTTGTTATGTTCAAACCAGTTTCCCATTATATTCTTTTTTAAAAAAAAGATTTTATTCATCATTTATAGAGATCAGGATAGAAAGAGAGGAAGAAAAGGAGAGAAACATCAATGTATGTTGCCTTTCACCTGCCTCTAGCTACGGACCTGGCTCGAGTCCTAGCTTGCAACTTAGGTTGTGTGCCCTGACTGGGAATTGAACTAGTGACTTTTGGGTTTGCAGGCTGGTGCCTACCCACTGAGCCACCAGCCAGGGCTTCATTACATTCTTAATATTATAAGATAACATGGTATACTAAAAATACTGTATGAAAATATTATTTATCTTTGTACTCCCAGCTTCTAACAAGGTATATCAAATACTTAACGGGTGCTCAACATAGGTGGAATTAAAATTATTTATTCTTAAAAGTGGCTTTGAATGCAGAACTTTCATATATCCTTCTCCCACAAGAAAGTTAGTTTTTATTCCCAAATAGTGTTACATGAGCCTGTCCATAAAGAATATTCCAACTCTATAAAGTTGAAATATATATGAAAAATATTTAAAAATGCACATCACTTTTATTTTTGTGAAGTCTGAAAGAGACTATGACTATAATAAATGCCATTTTTCTTGATATAAAATTTCCAATTCTTCTCTTATTATCTCTTTATGTTTTAATCAATCAATTACTATATTTGTTTTGAGGATGTATTTGCTTGGGTTTTTCAAGGTGTTATAAAACAAATGTTATTAGTGTTGCTTCCAGAAAAACAATAGAAAATACCTGTTCAATTGTATTAAGCAAAATGTTTATATCTTCTATCTAGGACTTTTTATTCTATTACATTCTTGCCCAACTTTATTTTAGCTTTTGATGAGTGATAATTAGAAGAAGGTAGAATAATAGTGTAAGTTTCTCCTGAGATACCACTCATGTATAAGAAATAGCCTTGAACTCAGCTACAGAATATCCAAGTTCTAGTCTTTGCTATTTTACTTTCCACTGATGTGTAATTGTTTAAGGAAATTTAAATCTGCATTTCCTTATCTATGAATGAATGACAACCACAGTTGCCTTATATTCCTTAACAAGGACTTTGGTTTTTATGGGGATTCAAGTGAGATCATGAGTGAGAAGATGCTACAAAATATGAATGAATTGTTGTGATAAACTTTCTCTTAACCCTCCCTTTTGTTCTATTTTGTCTGTTGGCAGGACAGATGCTCAATAGATTGGAGGGCACAAATTGGCAGCAATGAATGTCCAAGGTGTAGCCCATGGAGAGCATAGGTTGTCGACAAATCTTTGTGGGTTGAAAACAGGAATGTTGGAAAGCTTATGTGTGTGTGATTAGATCATGTCCTTTCCTTGCTCAGAAAATTCTCCAGGGACTTTCCAACCCACTTAGCATAAAATTCAATGTCTTTTCTAGTGCTTTCAAAACTCTTTCTCTTGCTTCAAACTTATTTCCTCCTCACTCTTCTTATTCCTACATCTTTGCTGTTTCACAAACATTCCAAGTCCCATGGTGGCTCAGGAATTGCATATTTCTATTCTTCTTTCTACAAAGCTCTCAATCTTCAAAGTTATATATATATAGATCCAGGTTTCTACTCAAACATCAGTTCTTCCAGGAGGCCTTCCTGGGCCATTCATCTAGAATAGTATTCCTGTCTTTTTAGTCCTATGATCCAACTTTATTTTTGTTCATAGAACTTAATGCTACTTCTCTTTGTCTTATATACACACTTTTTATTATTTGTATTGCCTACCAGAATGTAAACTCCAGGACCCCAGGGACTTGATTGTTATATTTGCAGGTCTATGCTCAGTGCCTGACATATAGGAGATGCTCAATAAATATTTGCTGAATGAAATAAATGGCTGGCTGAATGAATGAACAAATGTGAGTATCTAGTTCATAAGCTCTGCATAAGATCTGTAGCCAAGTCTGTATTTTTAGAACAGCTTTCTCTTTTTATAGATTAAGCACCTGATCATAGTTAATAGCACTTAGCTTTTCCCACTTTTTATAATGGCCCACTCTTTTGCTCTTACCTCAAAAAGCTGGGTGGGTTCTTTTAAGCCATTAGTTTGAAGACATTTGTATATTTTTCTAAAGATGTTTAATGAGTTGGAAATAACCACGCATGAAGCACTTTCAGTGTAGCCTTTACAAAGTTAGCTTTTTGCAATTGAGAATTTTTGTTAGATAACTCACTGGAGAAAATATATTCATTTATATTGGATTGTTTCTATTACAGATGGTTTTTCAAGCTACTTTTTAAAGTTATTTAAAATGTGTGGTTGTAGTAAAGTGGTGAGTTGCAGATACCTAAAAGACAGAAATTCAAACTGGGCTCACGTGGAACTTAGTGAAAAGTTTTGCCGGCAGCATCAGCACAGGCAGCACATAGGACATACCTCTCTGCACCAAGCAGTGGCTTGGCTGTCAGTGCAGATGCTGACATTGAAAAAAGCAAATCTAATTGTAATTAGTGAGATTCCAGATTTTAGTGCCCCAAACACTTAAGAGAAAGTATGACGTGTTAGAGGTCTCAGCACAGCCATATTGGCTCCTGGCTACCACAGTAGTGCTGAGTGTTGTATTACTGAAGAAATATTTTAGCTTTAAGATGGTGAGTGCTGGCTGGTAGTACAGTGGTTAAGGCACTGGCCTGTGAACCCAAAAGTCATTGGTTTGATTCCCCAGCCAGGGCACATAATCAGGTTGCAAGCCAGGTCTCCAGCCAGGTCCGTAGCTGAAGGCAGGTGAAAGGCAACCATACATTGAGGTCTTTCTCCCTCTCTGCCTCCCTCTGCCTCTTTCCCTTCCCCTCTTTCTGAAAATAATAAACAAAATCTTTAAAAAAACCTTATATGGCAAAGCGTGCTAAGATACAAGGGCAAGAAGTACGGGAGAGAAGATAATAATTCTCTGTTAGGTAGATATTTGAAAATGTTTATAAAAATGTAGTTAAATAGATATAGTTGCATTTATTCCTTAGGTAAAAGTAAAACTATAGCACTGGTATGTGGAGAGTCTACAAAGAGAGGAAGTCACCTTCAAAAATGTTATTATAAATGTGTGTAGATTGAAAGGAGAGAAGTCATGTAAATAGATTTCTTTGTAGCCTGTTACTATCTTCTTCTAATAGAAGCAGTCTATTCTCAGGTTTGGCTGGGAAAATATTTAATTTTATTTGTTTGATTCCTTCTTTTAAAAAGGATAAACAACTTGAAGGAAACAGTGTGTGATCTGCTCGGAAGTTACTTGAGAAGCCCTGGTATGACAATGGAGAGCATTGCTGTGAGCCGATCAGGTGCTGCCTGCAGAGATGGTTTTGTTTGCAGCATTTTCACACATAGTTATTCAAGAAAGCCTTTGTTTTACTGACACTGGAAAACAATATATTGCATTATGCTGTGATTTTGAAGTGACAGTGTCAGTGGGCCTGGGGTATAAGATTTGAAGTGAATTGAGGGTGAAAACGAAAGCTTTGTTTTTGCTTAGTTAGGAAGGCAAGTTAAATTGAAGATTATTTTCTCCTGCTCCCAATGGAGAAAGATAAACAACTGAAATAACAAAAGAACAACAACTGTGAAACCAAATTTGTGTATTCTTTGCACTAATTTTATTGAGAGAATGTGTTTTCCAAAATATCTCCGTTTCCCAAGGAAATAAGACATTGATGGGCAATGCATATTTAATACAAAATAAATAATATAGTCAATGTAGTTACAACTTGGCATTCTGAAAAGTGTCTGTATAGAAAGGATAAAGTGATATATCCCAGCATAAAACAATTATTAAGCTTTCTGTGGTAAATCCAAATCATAACAAATTTCTTCCCTGCAGCTAAAATTTATATTTAAAACATAGCAATTGAAAGGGTAAGGCAAGGCATGATGCTAAATAATTTTAGTACAAATGGGCTCCAACTCTGCCATTGGCATTCTAGTTGCCTTTGTGGGCCAGGGAACCACTGCAGTTTCATTTTCTTCACCTGATAGGAGGGAGCCTCACCTGCAGTGTGTTTAATATGTCTAACACTTGACCAATCACTTTGTTTTAGAAAATAGGTAAGTTAAACACCATAGTGAGTCTTTTAATAATACATCGATAGGACTTTTATTTGTATTTGTGCATATGTGTATGTGCACAAATAGACTATAACCTGGAAGTTATTCAGTAATATTGGAGTTAAAAATATCACCAACCTTTGCATTCATGGAAGAGTGAATGAATGTAATTCTCCTGACAAGGTTCTTCCATTTCTGTATTTTTTCTATTAAAGCACTCATGATTTTTGGTAATTACTTTTTTGTGTCCTTATTTTTCACTTAATTCTGCTGGTTCCTCTCTTTAATGATATGCTGCAGTGTCTTGCATCTGAAAAATAATTTTTAATCCTGCAATAATGATCATGCTCTATTATTCTCTTCAAATCCTAGAGTACTATTACTTAATTACTTACTTTCTTATTTTCCTAATTATCCATTAAAAATATTTAATAGCACTTGACCTTGTCAATTACATATTACCTTTTTGAAATTAGTTTCCTGTCAGTCATAATTCTGAATATTCTTTGCAGGCTCCTCAATTTGAAGTGAGCATGAGACTTCAGTGTTTTCTGGAGTTGAAGCTTGGCCTCCTCTTTACATTTTCTTCTAGGTTCCTTATTCATATACTTGAGTTCCCAGATTATTACCTGTAGTTAAGTTATTGCTCACAAACTCTGCCTTCCGTCTGGTCAAAGCTACCCAGACACCTCACTGGCACTTCAGTCTCAACATGTTCAAAATAGAAGCAATGATATCTCCTTCCTTATTTCCTAATTCGGGTATCTAGAAGCGTCCAGATCGTTTTCTCTGTATTACCCTCCTAACCCAGTTAATAGGCCAGAACCTTCGAATCGGCCCTATTCCCTTTCCAAACCCATTGTTATTGCTTTATTTTAGAAGTTTGTAACTTCACACTTGAGCTATTATATTGGTGTTTTATCAAGTTTTTTCAGTTCAACCTTTCTTCCCTCCTATTTATTCTCCATGGTACAGATAAATTATTTAATAGATATTTAATAGATATGATCATGTATACACCTATTTAAATGTTTGTTCTTGCCATCTAGACAAGTCCAAATATCAGGGAATGGGAGATTTTTTTCTGTGCTTTTCTCTCCAAATTCATCTGTTGTACTTCCCCCACTTGCTCTTAGAAGCTCTACTAGAGGTAAACATACTGCTTACAATTCTCCAAATATGGCATGCTGCTTTATATTTTACTCCCTATACTATTTTCATTATCTGAAGTGCCCTTTACACATGAGCCATCTGGTAAACTCCTATTTATCCTACAAGACCCACCACATGAAACTTTTGATGATATTCCCCTTGAATTTCCTGAGCCGGTTCTCCCACACTTTATCCAGACCATATTAACCTTCTTTCATGAACCATGTTTTATTTATATGTGAATGCCCAATGCCTAACACTGCCCCTGATTAATAGTAGTTACTCAATAAATGTTGGGTAAACAATGCACCAGAAAATATTTGAGGAGTATGATTGATCATGCAACAATATTAGCTGAGAACTTTGTGATCTTTTCTAACCTTTCTCCTGATAAAAACAATCAGTGAATAAAAGGATAAAACAGGGAATAGGTTGGTATTAAAATCTTGAAGGATAATGTGGCTGTCGATAGGGAAAGATCAAGAGGAGGAAGCTGGAGTATTTTGGGCACTTCTGAAGGGGAGATGGAGACCATCTGGAGAAGAGGATGCTGCAGGAGTGAGTGCCAGGATAGAGATAAAAGTGAATGGAAAGGAAATGGTGGCTGAACAACATCAAAGAGGGAACTTGACTGCAGAATTGAACAAGTAACTGCACTCCCTTTGGCAAAGATACAAGTGGGTGGCATTGGATGATGTATCCTGATGGTTATTACAAGGACTAAGAAATGGGGACATAATGTGTTTAAGAGAGCATCCTCCAGTATAGCTGGACTTATGTGCGCTTAGGACAAAATAATACAAAACACTGGGGTACGTTCTGATGTTTTCAACTTCTCCTTATGTGCAACTTTATCTAAGTATGTTTTTTCTACTTTAAGTCACTCTAACTTAAACTATTAACTTTTTAAAGTAGCCTTTATTAACATATATAACTCTTATTTCCTTTTTAGAGAACTCCATCCAACTAGTACAAGTACACCAAAAGTCTTATTTATTTAAGATGATATCCCTCCTTTCTGAAATCAATCATTACTGTGTTCTCCTCAGGTACATCTGTGTGTATAGAGAAAATTTAAGTGACTAAAACAAGATACTATATTTGTTTGACATTACAAATATAAATACAAACATCCTCTTCAACCATTTGTTTACAATTATTTGCTAATAATAGATAGAAAGCTTTGAGAGCAACAGGAAGTATAAATAATACAGGAAGAAAAAAGAGAAAAGAATAGTGTTAATAATGGTTGCAGATGGTTAACGTTTTCTCTGGAAAGTATTGTTTTAAATTTCTGTTAAATCTTGCCAGATTTCGGGAGATTGTTTGATCTTAAGTAGAACATGTTGCCACTATTTCAGTGATAGTAAAAGCTGCTGAAACATTTGCAAAATAAAGATCAATATACTAGAAATGTATGAACTTATATGGTTAGGTGATAAATCCATAATGCCATAAAGAAGTGACTTTTTGTGTGGTTATACTTTTAGAAAATCAAGTTGGATCCTGTAAAGTATTTATACAACATCCATTATCTGAATTGTATTTTTCTTGGATGGAATAAACATTAAAAAAGAAAACAACCTTTTAAAATACATTTATGCAAGTATATTTTCCTTAACATTTCTGAAATTAATTTCTGTTTGCTTTTTCAAACAATGACAACAAAACCAAATAATATATCAGTAATTAATATTTGTACAAATCTAGGTACTCGGAGACTTTAAAATATTGTTGCAAAGAAAATATTTTGATGTGTTTTGTAGATGGTGGCTTTCTCACAGTCCACAGTTTCACATAGGGTGAAATGGGGACATGTTTGCTATTGTGTCACAGTTGAACTTATTTGGCTTTTCATTTAAGAAATTTTAGTAAAATATGTGCACGCTGTATCATCTTCAACTTGTGGAGCTGTTAATCAATGAGAATATGGCACCAAAAACTAACTAGTATTAATATGTAAGTAGTGCAAGGTAGCAAAAATGGAAAAACAATGCAAACTAAATAACAACAATGACAAAACACTGTTATTTAACTGTTATTAAACACTGTTATTAAAACCCAGTAATAGTTGGCTACTAATATAGTATTTTATTGATATGAACAGAGCGTGGGTATTTTAATTAACTTTCACTATAAGACCAATTCTCCTTTTGTGTATTTGCAATTCCAAATAAAAGCAATAGGTTAGTACTGGGTATCATTTTGGATACTGATTTATTAAAGAATCTAAAACAACTTAAATACTATTTCATACTGAGAGGGGTTTATTTTAATGAAATTATTTGAAAGTTGTCCCTCTTGAATTTGCAGTCACAAATTTATATTCTTTTTGTGATCTAAGTGGAAATGATCCATATTCTGACAAATTACTGATCAATATGTCAGTAATATGCCAGTCAGATCAAATGCCACTAACAAGATGCTAAAAAGTGCTTCTGAGGAACAGGAGGATTTCCTTAACAAAGCATAAAGTGCTTTTTAATCCATTTCTTACTTGTAAAAAGCATTATGATTTTTACAGATTGTTCAGTTATTATGCAGTTCCTTTATGGGAAGAAAAAAGACATTGTGGAATTCTAAAAATAAGTTAAGAATCGAATTCAATTTACCTTCTTAATGGGAGCCCTACCTAAAATCTGAGTAATAGTTTTTCTGGACGTACTGTGACCAAGAAAATGAGGCAGACTTTTAAGAAAAGCCATAAAAATATTTGGCAAATTCTTTAATGAATTAAGTCTTCAAAACTTACTTTCGACATCTAAAGAATTTTGTTTCTCATCTTCTGAATCAAGTACACCAACTCCAAAATACTAAACCAATGAATAATCATGGAAATACAATAAAAAAAAAACAAAGATAATGTTGCCTATGGAAGAGAATGCTTTGCTTTTCATGGGAAAGTTAGTTACCTCTGGGAGTATGAACAAAATAACCAACCCTTTTGTGTTTCTAGTTCCATCCTTTATCTCATTATTTATTCACCTTTCTTCTCGTTTGAATATAGTGATCACATCTTTGATTAAATTGAATTCAATTCCACTCATAAGTAAATGTTAAAGGTGCAACAGTGGGTAAAATCCTAAGAGCTATAAAAAGGGAAACTGGGATGGGGGTTGGTAACAAGGTCCCATCCATCTGCCTGCTGCATGAAAAATGAATCACAGAAGGGTGAGTGCATCAATAGCATACCACCATACTCATCTATACATGGCACGATGATGGCTTGGATTAAGGTGATAGAATTGGTGATAGGTTTCAAATGGAAAAACTACTTCATGGGTAAAGTTGTAAGACATTTTGTTGCTTTGAATATGGGGTAGAACACAGGATGAGATTGTGAGTAGTGCTTTATATTACTCAGTTGGTAGGAGAAAATATTGGGAGTGGACCAGGTTGGTGGTGGTGGTGAAAATGGGGAGAGAAATTTATCTTGGGATATTTGGGACATATATTGAACATTTTTCACCATTCACATAGTCATGTCTTAGTAAAAGGTAAATAAATGAGTCAGTTAGAGGAATGACCCACATCCTTCATACATATAGCAAAATTCTGTATTTTTCAACAAGCTATCACCCTTTTTTGAAGCCATAGAGATATTTCATCATAGATCTTTTCTCAATTAGGATTTATGTATGTAGTTGCACTTTTAGTTCTCTCAACAAAATTTAAAAGAAATTTTCTTTGATTTTTGTCATATATATATATATATATACACACACATATATATATATTATTATTATTATTTTTTAGAGATAAGGGCAGAGATGGAAGAAGAAAGGGAGAGAAGCATCAATGTACGGTTGCCTTTTACCTGCTTCCCACTATAGACCTGGCCAGAGACCTGGCTTGCAGTTGATTCCTTGACTGGGAATCAAACCAGTGACCTTTGGGTTCACATGTCAGCGCCTATCCACTGAGCCACCAACTAGGACTAAAAAATATTTTATTTACTGGCATTTGATCAATTGTTCTGATACAGAGCTTACTTTTTACAATTGCCAATAGTCTAATAGATCATGATAAGCCCAAAATTTTGAGGATTTGGGTGCAAGAAGTTCCAAGTGTGGCTTTTCTCATGCCTTTTAGAATTTCATTCTCTCTGAGTAGGAATGTATGTTTTTGCTTCATAAACTTTACAAGAGCCTTCTGTGCTTTATGTCCATGCCCAGTGACTAATCTAAGGATCAGGAAATTTGACAGACAACACCCCACCAACAGATACAGATATACTCATGAATTCTCTTTTAAACAAATATGAGTTTGAAAACAATACCAAATGTAGTTGACCAACTTGAGAAAACAATTCTAATTCTTTGGTTCTGTCTATGCTGGCAAAATGCTTGAAATTTTGTGTTAGTTGTTTAAATACTACATCAAGAAAAACCTGACTTGAAGATTCACTTTCTCATTTCCTACTGAATTATGTACAGGGTTTTAAGCAGAGTGTTTAAGCATTCCACAGCATGCCACTGAGTGACTTTTCTATCTTTATCCTCTTCTAATCCTTTCTCTAGAAGCCTTTGCTCAAGACTAACGAGATGCTTGTCATTTTCAACTTTCCCTAATACTGTTCTCTAGACCTGAAAACTTTTGCTCTCTTACTAGACTGCTTGCCTTCTTTCTTATCACTTCCTGCCCATCTCCTATTTAAAACTCTCAAAAATTTTTGATTACTTTAAGGACTGTCACAAGGGCTAACTCCACCATAGCAATACATTGTTAATTTTTAGGGGTATCTTAGATACTTTGCATGCTTCTCGTACATATTAACCTTGTAAGGCTCCTACTTATCCTTGGTTGTATTCCTGTGGCTATGTAGTGACTAGCATATATCATGCAACCAATAATATTTTTTGAATTAAGTCAAATGATTTCCCACTGACAGCTCCTATTTATATTAGGCATTGGGAAATTATTCAAATCACGAAATCTTCTTGTTTGCATAGACAAAGGTAAAGTACCAAGCTCTACCCATTATATTGCCTCATTAGGCCTTATTCACCAAACATGGGTTGAACACCTACTAATTGCAGTGTGCTGTGTTACTGTGTCCTGGAAACAGGACCAAATATAATTACATAATCATGTGTCAGGAAAAATATATAATTATGTGCATCTCACATGTTCAAAATAAAATTCTAAAATAAAATAATTAGGCTAGCTTGATATCAATTAAATCTTGTCCAAATAAAGATAGAATATTCAGCTTTGTTCAATCTCATGTAAATGCTGATAAAGAGAGTTAATCCTTCCACTTGAGGAAAACAATTAACACACTTCTAACCCAGGCACTCATTTATTCAATAACTTACTCAACCAAATTCATAAGTGAAGAAAAATTTTTTCTTCTCAGAGGCTTGGTTGTTTTACAGGGACACTTCAAAGTTTTTTATTTCAGAGTCTCTGATTTCAGGTACATCTCTCTGAATTAGTTATAAACAAGACAGAAGTAGAGCCAAAGTTTGACAGCAGCAAACAATTGTGGAAAATCTGTGAAGTAATGTTGCCCTTGCAACATTTTCTGGCCTATTTCTCAAGACCCATTGGCTTCAGATAAATGTTAGCTATGTGTCCAAAACAAACCACTGGGGTTTTCAAGCCACTGTCCATCCTTGGTGTAATTTCCTCACAAACAATAAACTTAATAAAATACACTATTTCTTCCGTGATTAAAAATGTTGGCAGTGAGCTGAGGCAGGGAACTACCTGGGTACATGTGATCTGACAATTCACGTTTTTCATTTGAAATTTCTGCCCGACATTGCATCCTTGAAATGACCACATGATGATATGTAAGCCAAAAAACATAACAAGTGCATTATGGGTAAGGAGTTTATTTTTGTTATTCTTTTGAAATATTCAGCTGGTATTAAAAACAGATCTTTTGAGCTGGAACAACAGTGGTACAGGTAGACTTCCTACTTTTGGAAAAGATCTGGTCTTTAGCTTATGGGAACCGAGCCGAAGCAGATGTGAAAAGTTCAACTAAAGGAAGAACAGATTAAACGCACTTTTGTGGTTGAAAAACCAAAACAGATGTTATTATTAAACCACAAAAACCTGGGTGCATTTAAGTAACACTAGGTGTCTGAATTTTAAGTTTGTATTTGAAATAATTAAGGCATTTAAAGCTACACAGGCTGTCGTGTGCTTCTAAATGCAATCTTAAATCAAGGAGTTTGCATATTAAAAAAAACTTTCAGGAACATCGAGTATCTGTCATTGAGCTTGTCATCTGAAAAGAAGAAAGAAAGCATCTGACAACGAAAACAAAGCCTTTTGGTGATTTTAAAGTTATTTTCCCAAAGCATTTTGAAAGCATTTATTTACATAATTTTTTGTGTCTTTCCCGAACAATTCTGAATGGTCTAGATTACTGTTACAATGTAAATCTTAGGGAGATCAAGTCACAGAGCAGAATTAAGATGATGCCAATACGTGAATTCACAGACCATTGGTCAATTTACTGGACCGCTTCCCCACGCATGACAGCCTCTACCATGGGATATAAAATGGCGCAGAAAGCGCAGAAACATAAATCAGAATTGTCCCACAGTGGTGTGGCTAGTCTTTGATATTTAATTTTGGCGCTCTCAATAATTTTTTGTTCTAATATGCCACCTCATCTACTTCAGCCCAAGGAGGTTAGAAGGCTGAGTCAAAAGGACACGGAGACCAGGTGTTATCCTGTGAAAAATCCTGTGCTAGAGAAAAGCCAGCAAAGAGAAAGCATGGTAAAGGAAAGGTAGCCGCGCTTTGTTTCGTAGTTAGCAGCCCTTGATGATTAATCTAGATGTGTTTTACACATTAAGCCAAAAGAGATGTATTTAGCTAAAACGGACATTAAGGATGTAGCCTTTCCCCTCTATTTGAAAAAATGAGTGTGACATGATGTGTGGATGATTTAGAGGTTGCTGGGAGGATGCCAGACTTCTACATCATGTAATCTTCCCATGTTATTAGTGGAAGAGTCTCTATTAATTATCCATTCCCATTGGAAGAATTCTCTTTTTCACTTTGGTCCTCAAATTAGGAGAGGAAATGGGGTGACTTCTAAATTGTTTGGAGCATTGTTTTCAAACTACACAAGCTTTGGCTCTCTATAGGAACATTTCAAAAGGTTTCTGAGATGATGCCAACTCCCAGCCCTTGTTCCTTCACTATGCAACCCCAGTTTGAGAACCACAGATTTTTAACAGTCTATGTTGAGTGACTACTGCTTTACTTTAACACCCTGAAGGATTTATGATATGGCCAGACTCTTATAAGCTCCACATAATTCATATAAGAATTTGTATTGTCATATTGATTATATATTAGGCTAATAATATTCAGATATATATTGGGTTCAATAAAATATCACAATTAATTTCCCATTTCTTTTTAATTTTTAAATATGGCTACTAAAAGATATGAAATGACCTATGTGGCTTGCATTATATTCCTATTGGAAAACTCTATTCTGTGTGTGTGTGTGTGTGTGTGTGTGTGTGTGTGTGTATGTGTGAAGAAAGAGAGAGAGGGAGGTAAGGAGAAAGAGGTGACTACTTTGGAAATATGTCTCTCTTTACTTTCAACTGTACTCTTTTCTTAATAGCAACAATTTTGACTGTGGATATCATTTAAATGAAATTTAAGCAGTAGCAGTTCTGAGGATTAAATAAAGATCCCAGAGCAAGCATCTCTTCAGTAATAATGACAAAAATGAAGGAAAGGAAAGATGGCATTTCAGCTGGGGTGTATGTGAGGGAATGTTGTTTGCCCAGCCTGAGAACTGTGTATAAAGAGTTATCAGCTGAGGATGGTGTAAACCACAATCTCCAGGAAGGTATATTCCGGGTAAAACCTGGATGTGGATAATCCAGTATGGAATTCTTTTGAAAACCTCTGAAATAGGAAGCATAAATAGGGAAAGGAGAATACATGACAGGAGGGTAATGTTTTACTAATGAGAAGTCATTTACTAATTTATTTTTAATCCCATAAATATTAATTGAGTTTATTCAAGCCTTTTTCCACACAATGGGTAGGGAACCAAAGAAACAAAAAGTCTCTATGATGTTTGCATTTAAAGGAAAATATAAAGGTGATAAACAAGTGGACAAATGGTTAATGCATCATGTTTTCCTATGAAGGAAAATAAAGTAGAGCAAGAGGATAAAGAGGGAGTGAATATGATTATAAAAGATGTTTAAGAAATCCCTTTCTGAGGAGGTAACATTTGAATAGACATCTGAGTTAGAGAACAAAGGGAGTGGGTAACTGTGGGAAGACTGTTCAGGGCAGGGTAGTCTGCACTCAAAGGTGCTGAGGCAGGGGTTTTGTGGTCTGTATCTGAAGAATAACAAGGGGACTTGTGAGGCTAGACAGAAGTGGCTAACAGAGAGAGCATAGGGTGTGAGGCTACAAAGGTGATTGGGGTCAGGTTGTGCTGAACGTTGAAGGATAAAGAAGGGTTCAGGGATTTATCCTAAGTGACACGGCCAGACTTTATAAAGTTTTGAGCATCGTACCAGTATTATATGACTTACAGTTTAAAGCATCCTTTTTTGACAGAGACTGGAACCCAGATTCTTGTCTTCTATGGGACAAGAGGAGGGAAAGATTGGTGAAGAAGCTATTTAAATAGTTTAGGTGAGAGCTAGAAACAGTTTATTCTAAAGGGCTAGGCATGCAGGTGGTTAAAAATAGTTGAATTTTAAATATATTTTGAAGTTGAATCAATGGGTTTTCCTGATGGATTATACTTGTGGGAGAAAAAAATGTTCAAGGATAACTTCAAGGTGTGGGCTTGTGTAGCTATAAAGATAGAATCATCATAGATAAAGGCAAGAAAATTTGTAGTAGATGGTCATAAGTCATGGACCCGTATTTTAATCTCTAGGGTATCCATTAAAGAAAAAGCTAAAATGTATATACTTAATGAGCTAATAGATTATAAATTATTTGATTAATCAAAAAAGAAAAAAATCAAGGAAAAAGGTATAAAACAGGTAGATCAAACACAAAACAAATAATATAATGGCAGACATAAACCCAAATATCTGTAATTACTATGAATGAACAAAATACCTCATTTAAAACTAAGATGACAGAATGGTTAACAATTTAAATTAAGAAGAAAGCCCAGAAGCAGGAACCCGTAGAAAAGAGTGAAAAGTAGAATTTAGTTTTGGATATGGGAAGTGGAGATGATTAGTTGAGACTTGAATATGGAAGTCTGAAGTTCCAAAGAGAGATTAAGATGGAAAATGTCAATTTGAGCCCAGAATTACAAGAGTTATGAATCTGCCTTGCAAATTCATTTTTAAATAGTAATAGTGTCAGCTATTTAAGTACTGACAAGTTTTATTTTTATTTATTATATTTTATTGTTGTTGTTAGATATCCATCCTCTTTTTCCTCCCCTCTGTCCCCTCCCCACCCACCCACTCCCCACCAAAGTCAATTCCACAGTGTCCATGTCCATGGTTCTTTCGTGCTAGTTCCTTGACTAAACTGTTCCCCTTCTTTGCCTCCTTATTCCCACTTCTCCCACTCCCACCCCTCTGCCCACTGTAAGTCTACTCATTGTATTCATGTATTTAGGTCTGTTTTGCTTGTTTGTTTTGTTCATTATTGCCCTGTAATGGGTGAGATCATATGGTATTTGTCCTTCACTGACTGGCTTATTTCACTAAGCATAATACTTTTTAGTTCCATCCAGGTTGTTGCAAAGGGTAGAAGTTCCTTCTTTCCTTCTGCTGTGTAGTATTCCATTGTGTAAAAGTACCAAAGTTTTCTGATATAATCATCCACTGATGGGCACTTAAGCTGTTTCTAGCACTTGGCTATTATAAATAGCACTGCTATGAACATAGGAGTACATAGAAAAATTCAAATACCTTACTCTTAAAAGCATTAGTAAACATACAATATTCCTTTCCTTCTTGGATTCCATACATTATCAAAGAAATATTTTACTGAGAGGGAATTCAGACCTAATGGTTGCTACAGTCTTTTTCAAATCTAATGATCATTGCAGGTAAACCATTTCATTTCTTCAAAGCTTTTTGTTTTGTTTTATCTGAATCATATGGAACACCCAAGATTACTAGCCGTTATACTCCTTACAAGAAGATCCAAGTTGCCCTCAAACTGGTTCATTTACCTTGATAAGTGCTAGTGAGACAATAACTGATAAAATGTATTTTGCTAAAATTTTATTTTGTTAAGAATATTTGGAGACTTGACTATACTTATAGTCTGTCCAGAAAGTATCCAGCCATGTACTATATGAAGTAGAGGAAGATGTAAGATACAAGTAACATTGTACAGAGGATAATGATGCCTCAGTCCCCTTCAAAATAGGCACCTGGAACCTTACAGAGTTCTCCCATTATCTCTTTCACTGCAAAACACTTGGCAAAATCTTTTAATGGAATCGTCATCAACTGCCTTGTCATATTTTCCTGAATCTCATGAATGATATGAAATCTTTTGTATTTCAAAGGTTATTTTAATTTTGGTAAAAGCCAGAAGTCTCAGGGCACCTAATCTGGGTGGTAGGGGGCTGAGTCATCTGGGTGGTTTGATGTTTCAACAAAAACTCTGCATGAGATGTGATGCATGGGCAGACATGCTATCCTGGTGAAGCTGCCAATCACCAGTTGCCCACAGCTGCAGTTGTTTTCATTGTATTCATCTCTCAATAGATGAAGAATATTGAGGTAGTACTCTTCATTAATTGTTTGGCATACAGGGGCCTACTCATAATGGACTATACCTTCCTAATTAAAAACAGACAAACAAACAAACAAAACAGTTAACATGGTCATGATCTTGCCATAACTTTGCAATGACTTTGCTATGCCTTCTTTGGGTGTGGGAACCAGGTGACTTTCATTGGGATGAATGGGTCTCTGTCTCAGGATTATAGATGTAGACCCTCCATTCATATCTGTTCAAGGTATTCTTGAGGAAATTTGGTTCACTGGTGGTGGTTTGAATCAAGTCATTAGCAACAGCAGCATGATATTCCTTCTGTTCTGGTAGCAGAGGATGCCAAATGATTTTTGCCATGACATGTTTTGTACCAAGATTCTGCATCAAAATCTCAGACACAGTATTTTTTGGAATCCTCAGGTCAGCTTCTACTTCTCACATTGTCAGTCACCAATCTTTATTGATTGCAGCCCATACACATTCAACATTCTCAAGAGTTCTGCTTATTGCAGGAGTTCCAGAATGTGGGTCACTTTCAATAGATTCTTGACTATCTTTGAAGAGTTTGTGCCACACTGTTATCTGTGCTGCACTCATTCCCGAAATCCTTCTGAATCAGTCTCATAGTTTCCAGAGAAATGTTCAAGCTTAATGCAAAATTTGATGCAGATTTGTTGTTCTACACACTCAGTTATTTTGAATGTGATGGCCACATAGTACACGTGGTCACACAAAGGCACCTACTGTCTCCCTGTCTAGTACAGTGAAGTCATCATTGTTCACACTGCACATTCCAGTCCACTTTCCTTGGCTGCTAGGTGATATTGATGTCATGCAACTTATTGATATTATATTAATAGTGGCTGGACTTTTTCCAGACAGTCCTTGTATACATGGTCTCTATCTGTTATTATCACCTTATCCCTACTTTTCTAAATATATCATTAAAAATAAAATCTAAATATGCCTTCTATTTTTTTTTTTTTTTTAAGATTTTGTTTATTACTTTTAGGGAAAGAGGCAGAGAGGGAAAGACACATCAATGTATGGTTGCCTTTCTCCTGACTCCAGCTATGGACCTGTCTGGAGACTTGGGTTGCAACCTGGTTATGTGCCTAGCTTGGGAATTGAACCATCAACCTTTGGGTTCCCAGGATGGCACCATATCCACTGTGCCACCAGCCAGGGCTTCTTTCTATATAATTTTAGATTGTCTAAATTTTTGTATGTTGACTGTATGTTCCAAATACTAGCTCACCTTCAAACTTTATGTTAGCATAAAAAATAACCTTCCTCTACATCTCTTAATTCAAGTCATTTGCAAAAGCTTTGAGCAAAATAAAAGAGCAGATTGCTACATATGTTTCTCAGATTGCTAATGGTGACTATCATTGCATTTCTTCAGAGATGAATTTAATTTATGTGAGGTGCATTATATTCTCTACAAAATACAACTAAGAGGAGAGAGATTTGAGAGAGTAAAAGAAAAATAGAAAACTCTGTACATAAAGGCTTTTTTATTCTTTTTTCTCCTCAGCTGATGCATGTCTTGTGGGGTTTTTTTCTGAGATAGAAAAAACTTTATTGTTATTTATTTTAAAAAATTATTGTTACTCTATTACAATTGTCCCAATTTTCTCCCCTTGTCCTCCTCCACACATCCTACTCTCTGATCCCACAGTCAAATTTTAGTTCTTGTAGAATTCCTAGTTTTCAAAAAGTTCATAGCTTGATAATTTTGAGTGTGATTCTTGTTTTTAAAAAATTTTAAGGGGATATACAATATGGTTGTAAACATAAGCCATCTAGTTCATATAATGCTTGATCATAGAAGAAATTATTAATTCCATAGCTAGAGAAAGACTGGCTGTGTTGTGCTTACTAGGATACATTAAAAAATTTTAAGGGCAATTTTGACCACACACAGAGTATTATACTTCTACAAATAAAATATAAAACCCTCAATAAGATACAAGTCCCAATAGCTGTACTAGGATTTAATCCATGATCTTTATTTTATACAAAAAAATGTGATGTGCAATTTTTTATGGAAATGCATATTATTCTTTTGCTCTCCCCTATTATACCAAACTAGACTATCTAGATAAAATGAAGTTAAGTCATTGAAATGTTACTTATTACCTGTGAATATTTTCTAGCTCCCAATTGTCCCTTTTCTTTTTAATCTAAATTATGTTTTTAAACACATTTAGCTTTTAATATTTTCTGTAATTCTTTTAATATTGAGTAGACTTTTTCACATTCAGATATTCTGGCATAAATGCAAAGGGATAGGTACTTTATAAGCAAAATTTAAGTCCTCTCTTCCTGCAAATTGCTTAGCACTAGTTTTTTCTTTTCTTTTTTTGACTTTGTTTTCTAATCTTTTAAAGTTAAACTTATTACATTGGTTAATAAGGTCATTTAGGTTTCAAGTGTACATTTCTGTGATACATGCTCTGGGTATTGCATTATGTGCCCATCAACCATATTCAAATTATCTTCCATCTCCACATAGTGTATGTAGTCCTCTTTATCTTTTACTAGCCATTTCAATGTCTGCTCAAATATCTCTCCATAAGCCACACATCATACTACCTTCAAGGCCCAGGCAAAGATTCAGCATTTTCATAACATTTTCTCTGAACAATAATGCCCTATACTAAAGCTTCTTCCCATCATATAGTCATCACTTATAAAATAATCATTCACTGTTAAAATGTTGCCTTGTAATCATTTATTTGCTATTATTATTAAATATGCATTGAATACTTACTGTACTGAAGGTAACATTTTAAATATTGTGAATACAGCAGTAGCAAAATGAAGTATTTTATAATCTAATCCAGTTGTAAAGATACTACATTTAAAAAATGTATCCCTGACTGAGTAGTGTGTGGCTTAGGACAGAAGGCCTTCCGAGCATGCAAGTGGTTTCCTCCCTGGCTACACACTGGAATCACATAAGGACCTTTAAAAAACATCCATGCCTTGGTCTCATGCCCATGCTTTGATTTCCTTGATGTAGAATAGACCTGAGGCATAAGTAGTTTTTTAAACTTTCCCAAGTGATGTTATTGTGCATAAGGCTCTAGCTGTATGCTTGCTGCAGAGTTTTGGTTTCCAGGGTACTTGTAAACCATCAGTACCTCAGAGGCTCTTCAGGTTTTCAGAGGATAGGAATAGTTCAAGAAGTTTAAGAAAGCATGGGTTTGATTGCTTTTAGCATCCTTTTTCTGGTAGGATCTTTGGTACTACCAGTAAATGATAAACCTGTGGACTTTCTGCTGTGCAGCTGCCAGGAATGGTAGCCCCTGGAATTCTTTATAGCTCATTTAATAAATTGATGATTGTGCCTCAGTGATCTTTATCCTCAGAAAGTGAATAGCATTCATTTCATTTTCTTCACAAAGTATTTTAAAGTTGGTTTTCTAAGCCCAGGCACTTTAATGTTTTAAGCAAAAATAAGAAAATTCTGTGCATACTATTGTTTAAAATGACAATATAACTATCAATAGTTAGCCAAGCCTACACTACCAAAGAAACTATAGAGGAATTTACTCTCTTAAGTCAGGCTAAAAATACAATTGTTTAAAGTATAGAGGTAATTGAAGAAATCACATTTTTCCTCCACCCACTAGTTATTTGGATAATTGCCTTAATTTCCCACCCTTCATAACTCTGGCCTGCTAATGTTGCTGTATAGACAACCTGGCCTTACCTTTGGTGCTTTCTGCTTTTTCTTTACCTACCGGTTCAAAAAGAGAATGGCTTCACTACTTAAAACTATTAGGTATATATTGAAGATAGGAATTCACTATTTGGGACAATCTAATTCAAAACACCTTAAAGATAACAGGTTTTTAAAAAATTAGCATGTGTTAATGATTATGCAATCATTCACTTCCCACAGATTTATTTTTATAGGGAACTTTGGAAAATCCCAAAAGTACTGACAGAGTCATTTAAACCACAACAGGTTTCTTACAACATCAAAACCAAGGGTAGGAGTGGATGAGGAATAATTTCCTCTTTTCTTTCCCTTTCTTTCTTTCTTTCTTTCTTTCTTTCTTTCTTTCTTTCTTTCTTTCTTTCTTTCTTTCTTTCTTTCTTTCCTTCTTTATCTTTCATTCTCTCTCTCTCTCTCTCTCTCTCTCTCTCTCTCTCTCTCTCTCTCTCTTTCTCTCTCTCTTATAAATAAATAAATAAATATGTATGTATGTATGGCATGGACAGCTTGGTTCTGAGTGTAGAAAACTGTGACTTCCCTTCTTGTGGATGTCTTCTGAAAAGCAGATCTGACTTCTTGAAAACAGAGGAAGCATTTTTTCACCATGACATGGGAAAGGGCCACAAAGATCCAAATGGAAACGGACATTTCTTGTGAATGACTGTTTCTACCCCAGCTTGGCTTCTTGCCTAATTCAACAGACACTTAGGTGGCTGAAGAGGGAATTTTTTCTTAAAGGAATCCAGCTCTGAGCTGGACACAGGGCTTTGACTTGTGTTAGCTGGCAAAAAGCTAACTTTTCTTTTAGTTGTTGTTGTACTTCCTGGTTACAGGTTTTGTTTTTGTTTTTGTTTTTTTCCTCTAGTAGATAAAAGGAAAGACTTCTTCCATCTACACCATACAATACTTTTTACATCTTAGAAACTATTTTCTCAACCAGGCAGGATCCCCTGAAGACTCACTCTCACGGCCTCTTGACAGCTGGCTTAAAACCAAGTGGTCTCAGAGAAGCCCTCTCTTTCCCTGATTGTGTATGTCAGTGGGAGTCTGTTTGCTGTCATCAGAAGGTTCATCTTACATATATGACCATGGGAGCCATGTGTATGTGTGCGTGTGAGAGAGTAAGGAGTGGGAGTAAGCACAGTGCCTAGTTTTAAGCTTTTAAGAACACTTAAATCTGTGATTGAAAAAATTAGACATTAAGGTTGCATTTCTTCTTTTACTACTCAGGGAATAATATAAAATATCTTGTTATGGGCCACCTATCATATTAATACAATACATACCACTGCATTAATAAAAAATAGGCAATCTTCTGCACTGGGGACAGGGTGAATCGGCAAAAACATTTCTGGGTGGCATTGTAGCACTACAAGTCAAAAGCTTTAGAAATTATACATCAGTACTTAGGAATTGATCCTTAAGAAATGCTTTGTAGTGTTCTGTTAGCAAGGATTTTTATTGCAAAATAAAAAATGAAAAACAAGTAATACGTAGATCCAAAATTTGGAAAATGGTTAATCAACTATGATATGCCCATCTGATGAAAGATTTTGTAGTTGTGTTTTTAAAGAATATCAAAATATACGGGGTAAGGTTTTTGTTGTAATGCAGAGTGGAAGGAAATTAAGAATGAAAAAAATTACACAATTAAATGGCAACTCTATAAATATGCATAGGATAAATTACTAAAGAGAAACAGGTCAAAATTTTGTCAGTAATTTTCTTTGCAGTTTGGCATTCCAGGTAGGATGGATGGATGGATGGATGGATGGATAAATAGATAATAGATAGATATAGGTTAAAGTTTTTTGTATGAAGGAAAATGCAATATATTAGATATAAAAAAGAAAAATGTTTACCCAATTTATAAATACTATAAATTATGTATGTATCCATATCCAAGTATATTTAAGAAAACATTGCTTTGGTTTCATAAGTCTAATAACCACAAAACAGAAATAGTGTAAAATAAGATGAGATATTTTAGGCAGGTCAGAGTCCTAAGAGACCACACCTAATTCTCTGTACTTTCCCAGGGGAGAAACAAAAAGCACAGAGAGGTTATATCTCTTTCATTAAGGTTGTAGTTACTGAATAATAAAGCCAGAACATACCCTAGCCCTAAGCTCAATTCAATATGCAACAGATTGAGTTTGATTGTTCATGCTATTTTTTCTTTGTTTACATGTAAGTTGTTTTGATTAAAGTCTGGATTATTTAGTTGTCATATTTGCCTCTTAGGTCTCAGGTACTCAACTCTTTCTTGATATTGTGGGTGGTTTGATGTTCTAAATTCAAAAAGTTTGTCTCAATGTTAACAGCAGCCTTTACATTGTTTAGACAATATCAGATGAGTGTTGGTTTTCAGCAAGGGCTTCTGTCTTTGAATCTGTTGCTCTTTATATATCAGACTTTTAACATATATAGTTTTGAATTTGAGAGTGTCTAATAAAAAGTAAGTGGTTATTAGACTTTAATAAAAATAAAAGTGTCTAATAAAAAAGTAATGATTTCCAATTTAGCAACACAAAGTTTCTTTAGCAAGAATTTTTGTTCTGCACCAAATACATATAAAACCTTGAAAGATTTTAATAAAAAACTTGACCAAATTAATAAATGCATGATGTTTTCAGAAATGCTTTCCTGATGACATATAATTATTAGTTATTAGTTAGAATTGGCAGTATTATTTAAATAATTCACATAAGGCTTTTCTTAGTTTAAAATAATAAGATTTTTTTTTGATAAACAGATGTAGGTTAGTTTTTGTTTACAACTTTCCCTTTCCCAATGTGTAGATCTTATTTTGCAAATATTAACTATGAAAACATCACATAATACCTACCTGGTATTGTAACCTTATAATTCAGCCAGGGAGGATCTGCACTGTCTAGGTAGGAAGTATTTAAGATAATGAATTCTGAATAATATTGTGTTAGCCAAAATGTTTGATTATTTTTTTCCTATAAGATGGCTCTAGTAGCACTTAGTTGTGTTTAACTTCATTTCAGACAATTTTGTTGGATTGTATTGTACCAGCTGTCATATCAGCATGTGTTTTTAAAAGTTATCAAAATTGGTGAAATCTTGTGTAGCTAATTTAATGTTGAAGATGGAAGAAAATATGCAACACTTTTGGCATATTACATTTTGTTATTTCATGAAAGGTAAAAATTCAACTGAAGTGCAAAAAAGGATTTGTTCAGTGTGTGGAGAAGGTGCTGTGACTGACTGAAGATGTCAAAGGTAGTTTTCAAAGTTTTGTGATGGAGCTTTCTCACTGGATGTTGCTCCATGGTTAGTTGGGTAAAAGAGCTGAAGTTGATAGTGATTGAATTGAGATAGTAATTGAGAGCAATCAATGTTCTACCATGCAGGAGATAGCTGACACTCAAAATATCCAAGTCAATAAAGTTTCTGGTGAAAGTAAAAAAATATATCTTTTATTTTATAGAAAAAACACCATATATACATTTTTGCCAATCCAATACTCATTAACTATATTTTAATGACCTATAATTTGATTGAAAACAATGAAATCTTTTAGAAATTAATTTACAAATGAAATTTTATTTTTTTACCATTCACAAACCAATCCTTCTTAAGAATGGAGATTAAATGATTCAGGTTTAGAGAAACAGATTAGTGTTATTCTTCAGGCATTTCTCTTTCTGATATGGCCACTAATATTCAATAGCAGCACAGTGCTGTTTTCATTAGCGCTTCATTGAATTGTTTGTCAGGGATTTGGAAGCTGGTGAAAGAAACACTCTAACCTTCAGACTTTCAGAAACAGATTTGCTCTTGTAAAATAATTCATAGAACTAGCCTCATGAAATGCTTGGTGAACCCACCATGTAGAAGGACTTCAAATATAATACCTGAGTTTTGGCTAACAGTCATAGACTTATTTTGAGGATTCCTAGAATAGACCCAGGTTCTTTATTACATAGACTATTAAATAGCCCAAAGCAAGAGTGTGGTTTTAATTTGAATCTCTCTGATGGCTGGTGATGTTGAGTATCCTTTCACATGCCTGTGGGCCTTTGTATGTCCTCCTTAGAGAAGTGCCTATTCAGATCCTTTGCCCATTTTTTAAAATTGGGTTGCCTATCCTCCTGGAGTTGAGTCATATAAGTTCTTTATATATTTTAGATATCAAATCCTTGTCTGAGGTATCATTGGCAAATATGTTTTCCCATAATAATGGTTCCTATTTAATTTTGCTGATCTTTTCTTTAGCTGAGCAGAAAGTTTTTAGTTTGATGTAGTCCCATTTGTTTATTTGTTCCTTTATTTCCCTTGTTCTTGAAGAAATATCAGTGAAAATACCTCTGCATGAGATATCTAAAATTTTATTGCCTATGATTTCCCCTAGGACTTTTATGGTGGCATGGCTTATGTTTAAGTGTTTTATCCATCTTTGAGTGTATGATGTAAGTTGGTGGTCTAGTTTCATTTTTTTTTTTCATGTCCCTGTCCAGTTCTCCCAACACACTTGTTGGAGAGGCTATCTTTACTCCATTGTGTGCTCCTATTCCCTTTGTCAAATGTTAATTGACCATAGAGACCTGGGTTTATTTCTGAGCTCTCAATTCTATTCCATTGATCTATATTTATATGTCTATTCTTAAACTAGTGCCAGACTGTTTTAATTACAGTGGACATGTAATATAGTTTGATATCTGGTATTGTGATTCCTTTTACTTTGTCCTTCTTTTTCAAGGTTGCTGAGGTTATTTGGGGTCATTTTTGTTTACATATAAATTTTTAAAGTATTTTTTCTAGATCTGTGAAATATGTCATTAGTTTTTTAATAGGGGTTGCATTGAATCTATAACTTGCTTTTGGTAGTGTGAACATTTTAAGATGTTAATTCTTCCTACCCATGAATATGGTATATATGTGTCCACTCATTTGTGTCTTTCTTAATTTCTTTCTTGAGTATTCTGTAGTTTTCCATGTACAGGTCTTTTACCTTTTTGGTTAAGATTATTTGTAGGTACTTTATTTTCCCTGTTGCTATACTAAGTAGGATTTCTTTTCTGGTTTCTATCTCTGATGTTTCATTGTTGGTGTACAAAAATGCCTTCAATTTATGGGTCAAAGCCAAATTCCCAGTTCTATTTGGTATATTGGAAGATCTGGCATCACTGGGTTCTCTTTCTCTCCTGGTATAAATTGGCTTGTCCTGGGGAGTAGCTGACTATTTAGATCAGCCAGGATCCCTTCATGGGCTGCACCCTGCCTATGACCTAGCATGCTTCACTCAAATGTTAATACATTTCCTGCTTGAGCAATATATATATTTGATTTTTGACTCCTATCACAGGATGAATGCATTGCTGGTCCTATCTTCTGCCCCAGGTATGTTTTATAACTGGACTGAATATTTAATTCTATACTGCATCCAAAAGTACACTGTCATTTCACCAGGTAAATATTATTTATATCCCTTCAAGTATGAATTATAGGTGCTCTTTATACATTTTAATCTTCTATTTTTAAGAAAATAATACAAGGCTTCTTTATCAATTTTTTGGGCTACTGCAGTCTTTGCTCTTCTTCCTCCTTTTTGACTCACAGTTTTTTATTAATCTCTAAGAATTTAGCTCTTAAGATTGATATTATTATATTGCTCTAGCATTCAATTCAATTGAAAGTTAGACATTTTCCTCCATGAAGGGTAAAGATCATGCTTTTTACTAATATTAAACATATTACTAATAATATGCTTATATTAAGTTACTTATGTTCCTGATTTTACAGAACTTAGCAGAGTGCTGAATGCACAGCAGAGCTGTTAAGTGTACTCATTGATTGAAACAGTATTTTCACATTTTTTGCTATTTAGCCTAAAACATTAATTTTCTTCAGTGTAAAAGTCATGTATTGAACTGTAACATATCACCCATAATACATGGAAAGTGAAATAATACAATTTCTCTTTCATGTCTTTAGGAAGTATTTCTAACAAATGCATAATGCAGGAACTTAAGTTCCTTCCCTGAATTTCTATTGCCTTACACATTTCTTGCCACTACTGAGCCAATGTTTTCCTCTTTTAATTTCTCTATTAACTTTAATTAGGCTCATGAGTTTGCTGGCCAGGTGGGTTTTCCCTAAATGCTCACAACTCCATTTTCCAGGCTAGCAGTAGAATTAAGTTAAGCTGTAGATTTGAGGGAGAATCTACCATTATAAGCTGTGGATGTATCCAATGCCACCACAACTCATTTTATCCACTGAGAATTTCAGCAGGCAGCACTTTTAATAAGCCAGGCTCGACATTTTTCAAGGAATACTTTGGGATCCATTTTTGAAAGCAATATCGGTTACAATTCCACAGCTGGAAGATTTCCGAGGAAATAATGTTTGTCCTCTTGAAAACATGCTTGGTCCATACGGCATAAGGAATATAACAAGTATGAGCAACTCGTTTTAAATTTTATAATAACATAACCATAATATGTAATTTTCCACCAGCATTACAATGGGCACATGATAGAAGAATAGTAGGATTAGTTCTAATTCACTCTTTCATTTCAGTTTTTCTTTCAGGAAACATAAACTTGCCTACATTATTTATGTATTTTAGTGTATTAACACAGATTTCATTTGTAATATTTTTACTAAAAAGGGAAAGAACAGGGCTGAACATCTTCCTGCGATCCTACAGGGCATTAGATGGTCTCAGGTACTGGCTTGCTGGTTTAATAAAAGGATAGGATTTCCATTTACTCCAGGCAGGCTTAATGTATTGTTCTCGGAGTGAGACAGTCAGAATGAGTCAGGAGCCAAAGAATACACTTTATAGACACAAATAATCGTAAATTCAGAATGTCACCTTTAGGCAGAGGCATTTTTATTATTGTTAGTGGAGCTGCTGAGGAGGTTTGATGTTTTATTCTCTTGAGGACTCAATGTTCCCAAGTCCTGGAGCCCTGTCTTTATCAGCCTCGCAAGAAGGGAGCCCAGCCAAACTTGCTTCCTATACTTCTCTATGATTGATAGCAGATGGCATGCTTTAAAATAAACCTATCCATTAGCAGTCCTCAGTGTTTTTACTCAAGGCATTTACAACTGTCTCAAGCAGAAAACACATTCGCTCCATGAGCTAGTTTCAGTCCACAACAGCTGTACAGGTGCAAATCTCTCATTAACTCTTAAATAGTAGTGAAATAAACAATGGATTTTTCTCTGACTTTATTTAAGGGAGTATACTTCAAAGCTGTTGTGGAATTACTCTCCTGCACAACAGAGCTTCAAAGGATGAAGTTTTATTAACACTGAACAGTATTATGCAATGATATGCTAGTCCAAGGAATATATAAATCACATGGTAGATGTTATAATTTGAATGTTGGTTTCTATGCACATGGACTCAGTGGTTCGTAAAGAGGTAGAAAAGAAAGAAAAAACTCAGCACGCTGAGTACTCCCTGGTAGCACGCTGTTTGGAGGATACATGCACCTTTGTTCAACCTGTAGGGTCCCATCCTTCTCACTTCCCACAGCCTGCTTGCAGAGGGAGCATTCATGCTGAACGTTTATCGGTATGGTTTGTTTGTAGGCAGCCAATTGAATTGCCATACATATTACCAGTTAGACAAAAGTAAAGTCATACTAGAAGTTAATTTGTTGCCCATATTGATTACAGGTGAGGTTTATTTGTGATCAGGGCAGAAGAAAAGCTTTGAAGTAAAAAAAAAAAAAAAAAAAAAAAAAACACACACACACACACACAAAACAACGAACCAGTATTTATTAATATTAGCAAACACCTGATGGCAAGGATTGGTCTAGAATCTCACAAAAATTAATTTATTAAATCTTTTCAAAAACTCTTGAGTAAACTACTTTTTAATAGACCTGATTTTACAGGGTAGGAAGCTACTATGCTATATTTGTTATAATTAAAAATGTGAACCTAACAAGAGTATTTCATGAAAGGAGGGGTTGAGAGAATGGATTTTAGGCAACACAGCCTGGGTTCAAATTCTTTCCTCAGCACTAGCTGTATGACTGTGCTTATGTCATTTGACAGCTCCGTCTCTGATTTCTCACTTAAAGTTATACCTACTTAACATGATTGTTAAGATAATTGAATGGGTTAGTGCAAGTATAACACTTAAAACAGTGCTTGGTGCTTGGTAAATGCTATTAAATATTAGCTATTGCATTGTTATCACCACCATTTTAAAAGGTATTAGACTGACCGTAAGCCCTTAATAGAAATTAGTCTTCTCTGATTATCTTCTATGTCTGGAGCTCTGTTTTGAATTTTTTTTTCTTTTGTCCAAACGAAGCAATTCATTTGTTTTTATTTCACACTATATTAATCAAACACAGTGTTGCCAATCAGGGACTCTGATCAGCATGAGGTAATAAGAGTTTTCATATGAAATTGATAAGATTTTGCCTCAAAGCAAAGTAATTTGACACTCTAGCTTTAGCAGCCTTATTATTGGTTCCTTGTTATTCCCTTAGGCCTTCTGAAATAATGAAACTGCTTAATGGAGCCCCTGGTTACAACCTTCCATGGGTCCCCATGGGCCAATGCTGCCTGATAGGTAAACCTGAGCCAAAATATCTCTTCAATGGGCAACTGGAAAGCCAAAACGGTGAAAGTCATAAAATATGCCCAATGACTACCCTATCTGCTGCTATTTTTTTTAAAAAGGGTAGTTGGTGTTAAAGGATATTTTAGAAGAAAGCCCATATATAGAGACTTGCCATTGATTTCCCAATGAAAGCTTAATACAGATCAGATGAATACGGTGGAAGCATCCAAGTGTACGTGAGGTACTTCTGTTATATCCTATCCTGTTTCTGTGTGCTTCCTCACCAGCAGCCTTTTGTAGACAACTTTGGTGTTTCCTTGTACTCAGGTAAGTTTTAGAATAAATACACTTATGTACAAGGTGAAAAATAACCCAGATTATTTGGGGAAATTTAAGTGTAAAACAACACAGACTAGAAAGAGGTTATATTATGTTGATGTAGATATTAGAGATACAATGATTACAATTGCAACAATTATTTGATTACATTTCATCTGAATTTCTGAAACAATCTATATTGGATATGGTTATAAAAGGTAAATATAGGCCAATGGATATTTTATACTTCTTACTGTAAGTAAGCTTCAAGAGAATTTGCTTTAGATTATTCAAGGGTACCTTGGCATACATTTTAGAAGTTGGTATATTAATGGTTCTTCTATACCTCACGGCTAATTTTAGTATCATACTAAATGGAATTAAATCAGTTAGATTTACAAACTTCCTAAACAGGAAAGAAAAATCCTAAAGAATGGAGACTAGGAAGAATAGTGCATTGTATCATCTTAGAGAAAGAAAATCATTTTTACTAAGAAATACTTTTTCCAGGAAAAATAGATATTAATAGACTAAAAATAGATATCTTGATAATATTTAAGAATATATTGAAGCATTAAGATATTTTGGTAGCATGATCTGAGACTATGTTGTTACAGAAATGCAACTGTGTATTAATTATATCCACTGTAGAATTTCAAATAATCAACATTTGGAATGCAAGGATAGAAAGAACAGAACTGCACCATCAGGATAGCTGCATTCTGCAAAAAACAACCCAAGATCTGTCTCTCCTTAGGCCAATTACCCCAGCTGTTTTTTTCTTAAATGTAAGCTCTCTATGTTTCTGATTCCTCAGCTGTAAGTTCAGAGAGTTGGACTGGATAAGAAAATCAAATAAATGGCAGGTGGGCTTGGATTCCCCCCTCCCATTGCCATGACAGGCAGCAATAATTGATTACAGACTCTTCCCGCTGAGCCAGTGTGAGGCCTTCAAATTCTCAAGGCTCTGACCCACGCAGCCTTCCTGTGGTCCTCATCACTCAAAGTGAACTTGAAATGAGACTTGTTGCTTTTCCCTGTTAGCTGCTCGATGGTCCCTAAAATGCAAAAATTCTAGATTAATAATGTTTCTCACCATGAGGTGGTGTCTATGTTTAAATGGACAGATGTATTAAATGTAGAAATAGATAATGAATGCATGTTTTGGTTAGGATGGCATAGATGCTGCGTTTTTACTTTGTTTTCAATGCCTGCATTCCTATGAAAAATGCTTCCTTTCAGAGAAATTTTGACGTCTTACCACACCAATTCATATATTTACCATTACTGTTTTTAAAACTGCAGAACCTATTGTTTTCTTTTAGTTGTTCACTTGGCCCCTTTTTAAAATATAACTTTAAATAACATTTGCTAGTTTTTACCCAGGCTACATTCTTTCAAATATATCAAAAAATTGTGTTCCCAATATTTTCTTCAATAGCTATTTATCCTGTGAATCCCCTCACCCATTTTTTGATTATTTTGAAGACTTGTTCTCATTTTGCTAAAAACTTGAAATTAGGAATTTCTAAGTAGCGTGTAACAGTCTCTATTTCTCTCCAGGCTCATTTATTATAAAATTTTAGAAATTAGTTTATTCTTAAATATGGACCACAATTGAGTTCATTTGCTTTATTAGTTGCATGTCAGAGAATTCAGCAGTTATCCAGAGTTTTCCAACATGAATAGAAGCCTTTGCAAAATCAGGAAATTATTCTTATGTATTTATCAATGAAGTTTATTAAACTTCACTGATAGACATATAATGTATTGTATTACCTGAAATAATAACAATTTCTTAAAAATACATTAAGTTTGCTACCCTTCCTTGCAATAATTCTTCTCTTTAATATACATAGTTTCAGATAGAAACAACAAACTATGCTAGTTAAGAACTTTATTACTATTAAATACTTCATTACTATTAAATTTTTAATGACACTTTACATTTTATAGAGTGCTTTGTAGTTCCTATTACTGGTGATCCATTAAGAAAATGTGGTCTTTTGGATATGATTATGGGTTAAAACTTAGCAGACAGAGTTGACACTTCCTTGATTATCACCCTGATTTGGGTAATAACCACCAGGGGCTTTGTTTCTCTGCAATCAAGCTTCCATCTCTGCAAAATGGGTGTGATATTGCTAATTTTGTTTGTATGTGTGTTAAAAAGAATTATTATCCTTGGTTATTTTTCTTTTTTCTTTTCTTTTCTTTTCCTTTCTTTCTTTTTAAGATTTTATTCATTATTTTTAGATAACGGGCAGGGAGGGAGGAAGATAGAGAAACATCAATGTAGGGTTGCCTTTCACCTGCCTCTAGCTAAGGGCCTGGCTTGGAGACCTGGCTGGAGACCTGGCTTGCAACCTGATTATATGCCCTGGCTGGGAGTTGAACCAGTGACCTTTGGGTTTGCAGGACATTGCTTAGCCACTGAGCCACCAGCTAGAGCCTTGGTTATTTTTCTTAAGCTCTTCAAAAGAAGAAAGCCATAAATATTGTTGCATACAAACTGCTACTTACTATGTCATCTAGGATTTTACTCCCATCCTCATGTTCCCTTCCTAACAGAGAAATATGTAATGAATTTGTCCTTGAAGCCAGAGGAGTGGCTAGATGGTAGAGAAGGATTTGGGTTAAATCCCTAGAAATATTTGCCATTTGTGTTAATCAGTTGGCTTTTTTATCACCTGGAGTAATGTTAAGTTAGATTTGTATGTTCAGCACAATGAAACAAGCAAACAGATTTAAAATTTTTTGAACCTTTAGCAAATTAACATTTATAAGGCTTCATATCTGAAGGCAATAGAGCATTGTTATATGATTAAAAATAACATTTACACTGACAATAAATAAATATATACTTCAATTTGAGGAAATGTGAGCAAATACATTAACAGTAATTAGCACATTATACTTTCAGTAATATTTTAATTGTTTACAAAACTAATTTTTCAATTGCACATTTACAACAGGGCATAATTAGCCAGATTCTAAATGGCTGACTATCAGGTTTGATAAAAATCAGGTCAAAGGCTCACTGGTACACAAAGTCTTCTTTGAGAAAACTTCCTGTGACTACTCTCAGGAACATTAAACAAACAAACAAAGAATGAAAAGAAACAACAACAAAAAATATCATAAACAAAATAGCAATATAACTTTAGATGCAATCTTTATTTTCCAAGGATCCCAAAATGCTTATAAACTATTATTCAAACCATATACAGGATCCGCTGAAATGCAGCCACGTTTCGGAGCCAGAAGAGGAGCTAAGTGTCAGTTGGAGAGGATGTGCCTGCCCTGGAAGGGGTGTGGCTTGCATGACCTAATAGGGGTTTTCTGGCTCTAATTTCTCCAGTGCTGCGTGGGTGGAATTCCTCTTCTTTGGAGCTGCCTAAGGCGAGGCTGTATTGCTGTGGAAGTTGGGAAAGGAGAATATAATAGAGGAAAGAAGAGGCATGGGAAATAGATTGTTAATGTTACTGTCACCAAGTGACTGTGACTACAGCACTGTCGCCAGTTTCCCCAGCTTCCTGCCCTAGGAAAGTAGAATAACTCTGTCCCAGGTGCTGTTTGAGCCAAGTTACTTGAGTTCCCTAATAAAAACCCTTCTTTTATAGAATTTTTTTTTTCAGAAATAAATATATTAATAACAGATTAACTGGCTCACACACAGAATCAAAGTATGTTAGAACAGGGTGGCCCTAGAGCTTATCCAGTCAACAACCCTTATCTTTGAGGAAACTAGAAGCTGAAGAGGGGAAGTGGTGAGAGTACTACCTTAGGTCAATGTCAGAATCTTTCAGTTGGAAAAGACCTTAGTGATTAACTAGTTATATCCCTCACACAATCACGAAATGACTTCTAAAACTTTTCTAAGCATTATTTCAGCAATTCTGTTAACTGACAGGGACATACTGACCTCAAAGAATGACAGCTTTCATTGCTGAAAGCTTCCCTTAGGAACATTCTTCAGAATATTTATTGTTTCATTTCTTTAATACACATTTATTGAGTGTGCCAGCCATTAAATCAGTCTTTGCAACATGAAGATAATCCTAGGAGAATAGCACCTAATATTTATTGAAAGCATGCTACATGTTAGTTACCATGTGCTTTACATTCATTGACTCTTTTACTCATCATAACAAGCTTGTGAGATGAAAACTTATTTTTCTCCATTACATGTAAGGAAGACAGTGCAAGTAACTTGCTAAATGACAGACCAGGGATTTAAACCAAGTGTGACTATCTTTGAGCACATGCCCTTAACCCTAACACCAAGCACTTCCTTAAGTTGCCAGCTAAACAAATAAATGAGCAGTGTAATAATTGATTCTTGTTAGAGATATGATGTTAATAAGCAAGGATCTGTAGGGAGGTTGATGGAGGGCATATCATTAGTAATGGTGGTCAGGGAGGTGATGAGGGTACCTCATCAATAACAGTGGTCAGGGAGGACCTCTTTGAAGGAAGGGAGAGTTTCCAGAAAGCAGCCTTGAGAAGAGTCCTTGTCAAGGGAAGAACAAGCTGAAAGTCTTCCCCAATAAGATGGGGAAGAACCTGAGGGGTATTGGAGCCAAAACTTTCTCCTGCTGAAGCTCTCCAATTTAATTCTACTCTTTAAATTACATAGAGTAAGCTGAATCCCTTTATCTTACACATTTGGAATAAGTTAGGCTCTTTTCTCTTGTAAAGTATTATATAAACTGTAGATTACTAATTTTATAAACAGACCTTTGTCTTTTAATAAAGACTTTTACAAAAAGTTACTTTTATTTTTTTTATCACCTCACTTGCTGCCCCCTGAAAACTTTGTTAAAAATGATTTACACTGATCCATGGCACATTAATGAAAATAAAATGTTTTTAGAAATTATTATGCATCAAACATCATAAAAAGTGCCTTATATACTTTATCTCATTGAGATCTCACACTTAAATGAGTTGTATCATTAAATCATTTTATACATTGAAGCTAGGAAAATTAAATTTGCCTAAGGCCACCTAACTGGTTAGCAGCAGACCCTGGGTTTGAAAGATTTGTTCACGTGATTCCTGTCCAATCTCTTTTTAGCCCATAACTTACCCAAAATAAATGTGGAGCTTTACTTGTGAGAGGGGCTTTCTAAGACAGTATAAGAAACTTAAGTGGGGTTGAGGACCTGAAATGTTTTTAACATGTCTCTCTGATATCAGGATCTGCCTTATAAGTGATGGTATCTTATAATCTAATAATGGCATAGATGTCATTGCTTATTTATGAACACTCTTAGTCACAGATAATCATATTGGTTTATTTCAATTCAGTTGAAGTTTAGAGAAAAGGTTGGAACGACATATGTTGAACGTAATAGCTTTTAAAAATGTTTTCTTGATTGTTGTCTCAACATTTACTGTTGACTCCTTGTGATCAGATCAAGAAAGATATAAATCAAAGTGTACAGAATAGTTTTGAGTGATTGGGAAAGAAATTGAGAAACAACGGGTTACATTCTTAAAGAAATATTCTGCTGGCATATATAATGCTGCTGTGTTAAAACATTTTAATTGTTGAGCATTCATCAGGTCATCATTTCATTAAAATTGCTCTTATTGTCTTAGTATGTAAGATAAGCCTAAGTGTGAGAAACTATGACATCTTAGAGCTAATGAAGTATCATAAATAACTTGAGCAAGTCTATGTAGAATGTACTGACAGTGCCCACTGTCACAAAACTTGTTAAGGATACATACCCCAGACTCCCCATTACTACACTATCCTTCCTTTTAGTAAATCAGTGAGAATTTTTTTGGCTATTACACATATCAAAGATGAGCCAACTTATTAATTATATTTAAAATGAAAATGTATCCTGCAATGTACCTAGGTAATACTATATAACTTAGAACATGATATAATAAAAATACATATTCTATCAATATTGACTATAAGCCCAGGATAAGATGATTTATGCTTTAAAATAGAAGTATTGATTTAATTTCCTACATTTAATCTTTCAGGATTATAAATGAAGAGAGTAGCCATGAAATATCACACAATCTTTTCATTTTTCATATTTGTTTTCTCCCACATTGTACTGCTTTTCCTGAGGTATAAGACTGGTAATCTAACATGTAAGGACACCTGAGCTTGGATGTAAAACATAAACTGAAACACTATATATTGCCTTAGGATAAGCATAAACAAGAAGAAACAAAACTACTTAGAAAAGAGTTAAGGAGTCTTTACATGGAGGAGTGGCCTTGAAATTAAATATTTTTCTATGTAAGTTGACATTTAAAAGGTGTAACTTAAGAGAGATAAGAAGAAAATCATGAGAAAGATAACTTTAAATATTTTAGATCACATTTTTGTGAGTTATGCAGCATTTGGCACAACTTTTAGGAAACAAATACTCTGGGGTAATAGTGAGTATTTGTATGCACTTCATGTGAACATATATGCACACTACACAGTTGTATTTATGGTATAATATACTAGATATATAGAATATGCCTATGTAAAATTATTTTATATATAACATTTCCATCCCAGGGACTAACTGTTGGCTGCTTAAGTCTGTTTGTATGAATACTTCCATGCTAAACTTATGGATCATAGGTGTTGGATAGCACAAATGTTGCTTTAATTCTTTACAGGCAGCTCAAATATTTTTTAAGAAGTCATGCTAGAGCCATCCTCGAAAATGGCATGTTGTAGAATTGACAATACAGAGCACTAAAAGAAATAAAATGAAACTATGTTATCATTGGCTGTCCTTTAAACATATTTAAAACTCTTGGAAGAGATTATCTACGGTAGGGAACAGTGCTGTATTAGCACAGGGTACACAGGATGACCTAATGGGTCTTTTCCATCTCTAATTCCTGGGATCTTGCAGATCTAGGAGATGGAGCCAGTAACTGCCTATGATACAGCAGAGTCTCTCCCTCCCTCTCCCCCTTTTTCTCTCTACATTTTCCCCCTTCCCTTAAAATAAACAAAAACTGTGAGAACTGTGGGAAACTAAGAGAAGTCAGGGGCTGGCCCACTTTTTTAGAGGCAGAATGTGGAAAGTATGAAGCACAGATTCAACTGTAAAGGCTTCAAGCAGAGGGGCCTGAGCCATTTATACTACAGGCAGTAGTTAAAAAAGGGGAAAAAAAAACCTTGAAAAATGGGTGTAACCCTGGGCTTTGATACAACTGGCCTTTCAGCCCCCACTTGAGATTTGAACATCCCCAAGGGAAGCTGTGGTTTGGAATAAGGTCGTGCATTTAATTTCACTCAGAGAACTTATTGGACTTGGCACCAAAAGAAAGAATTTGCAGTATATTTTTTGTCATGATTAGTGGCCCCCTCACCACAACATTTGATTATTTTGGAAAGGGAAAAGTTAAATCCTTGTAAAGTTGTGATTTACAATTTGCGAGCATCCAGGTAGGGAGCATGACTTCTGCCAGCTTGATCATGGGATCCACATTTTATTCTAGCTCATTGATGTGAGAAAACAAAACAGTCTGTGGGGGGAAATGGACTTGGAAATCCATCCCTTGATTATCCTGGGAGATTTTTCTCTCCACACTACATCTCCCCTCAGTCACGTTGATTTTGGTCTCCACTGGAACTTGTGGAAAGGAAACTGGCATGAGGCTGGTTTACTTTTCATTTCTAATCTGTAGTATCTGGTATTTTTATCACTTGATTTCTTTGCCCTCACAGTTATGTAAATATTGAGGCAGAGGAGTTAAAAGGAGGTTCTAATTTTATACCTGAAAATAACTTTCACTGGACATTGTTTTTTTCTCAAGCTTTATAATTAAGATTGGCGAGCTCATGGGTATTTTAATACTTACTAAAATACATCCAAATAGCCAAAGGGAAAGTAGATGACCAACTGGGTAGTCTGATGAATATTTTCCTGGTTGATGCACAACTTTTCCCCGCAACTGTGATGCTTTCTCCTTTGACATTAAGAATGCTGTTTGCAGAAGTAGCCTTTCTTTGAACACACAGCTTTCTGAAATGCTGTTTGGTGGCAAGGACTGAAGTAGGGTAAGTTGGAGCATCAATGCCCAAGAAAAGCGAGAGAAATGGGATTCTGTTTGAGTGTTACACACTGAAATACAGTCAGTGAGGTCTTGATGTAAATATTAAAGTGGAGTTAATAATAATAAATGCCACCTCGTCTATTGCTTTTGAACTGTATTCGGTCTCTTTCTAGTTGGATTTGTGCTTGCTGGAAATGCATTTGTAATGTTTAGGCAGAGAGTTCTCACCATGCTTACTAAGTGAAAGCAATTTTCTGAATAATGCAATGTAGCCATGTTAGTGGTATTGTTGGCAGAGACAAAACACTCTTTGCTCTCATTCTGGACTTGGACAGGAGATAAAGATAAATATGAGAATTGCACTGGTATTTGGAAAGTGCTATTCTTGTCCCAAATTGAACATGGTGGTTAAGGGAATGGATGAGTAAGGACAAAGAAAAAAGTGTGGGTTCCTAACTTGGCTGTTTGTGTAACTTTTGGGCAAATTGTTTACTTTTCTCAAGCCTCAGTTTTCTCATCTGTACTATGGAATAAGTAAAGTTAATTAATCTGTTTGAGGGAAGTGGAAGAGGTTAATATAAATAGATCATTAAGGGTGAATAATGGTTGGCACATAAGACTTCGGTATCAGCTATTATGGCTGTTCAGTATTGACCTTATTAGCAGGATATTTCCAGGTTATATTAACAGATAGGTATTATGGTAAATTTAGATTCAGTTTCTCTGTGGCAGTAAAATACAAAATTTGCCCTCTCTTTCTACTCTCACTGATTTAATGATAGGAAGCCAAAGAGAGTTTTCTTATTTAACCTTACCTTTCCCATGCACTTGTGAAATGTAGATCAAAAGCCAATTCATTCTGTATTAAAACTTCTTTCAATTTACAGTGACAGAAAACCAACTCAAGCTTTCTTTTGTAATTTCTCATGTTTTCAGGAATTCTGACCTGTTGGCTCTTCTTTTCTCCTCTTCCCCCTGCCATTTCACACACACACACACACACACACACACACACACACACACACACATTCCCTTTTGCTCTGGCCCTTCCCTCTCTAAGATTTACTTTCCTCTATAATGGCTGCATTTTATTAGGCAACCTAACTTCACATGATGACAGTATGGCCTCCAGCCTAGGTGATTTTCCAGTTAGCAGTTCTAGAAGATGCATATTGAAATGAAGTGGCACCTAGATGGTCCCCATAGGGAAGGCTATCTTCCCTCCCCCCCCAAATATCTGTAATGGATACTTGTGGACAATTTCTTTTTGCATATGCTTTTCTCTATCAATGGATAATTTTGTAATACCCTTGCCTTAAATAATTCAGCCTTCCTGCATACAATAAACAGATTCACCTCTTCCAAAAGAGATGTAAACCCAAATCTCACCTTGTTACTGCATCCCAGGTCCAAGTTCAGGTTCTTTGAGGGATGTGTATTTACCTCGAGTCTCATGCAAAGACAATAATTTCATAGTTCCCTCACTGATGCCAAGTGGTATTATGGACAATGGAGGAGGAAAAAGGGATGAATTCAGAACAGAGAAGAGGAAACAACTTACAAGAGGCGTTGGCATATGACTAAGTTATACTCTGTTGGAATAGAGTAGCAGGATCTCTTTTTCTGGTGGAGAGGATTCTATAGTCACCCAAACTTTCTGTTCTGAGGTCAACTATCTGAGAGATGACCCCTGTCCCTTGCCAATTATATCCTCATTCCAAAGGTCAAAGGCTCTCCTGCTATGCCACAGTGATTCATATCACCCCTACCAGGTTCTATTGTCCTGGAGACTGATTCTGAGATCAGCCGTTCCAAACCTTTATTTAACAGTCTTTGAGTTTCTTTGATAAACACCTCTGAAACTTCAGGAGCTACCCGTTTCTTCATTTGTTTTACTTCAAGAGTTCCACATATTATAAATTCTAAGGTGTATATTTTTTCAACTTTTAACACTCCTGAAGTTAGGAAGGTTTACAATCAATAGTATTTTAGGTTAGATAACATAAGGTTTATTTCCTAAAACCAGTAAATGGGTGGAGTCAAGCACTGGATTCTAGGCCCTGTTCTGGGGGTTCCTTTTTTTAAGAGCCTTGGTGTGTTCACACCTTTCCTGCTGCGTACTTATGCTGCTAACAAATACACTAAAGAAGGCAAAACTTCCCACAAAATTCACTGCTTACAGTGGTTAGGAATGTGGAAGACTATAATGGACAAAGTCAAAACACATTAACATGCCCATTAATTATCTTTATGATTTAAAAATTTTGTCTCTTTACTATTATTAATTCCTTCTATGTTCATTAATGTCATTTACGTTAGTATTTACATCATCTAGAATATCTACTACGTCCTCTTTCAAAACATCTCTTTCTACCACTTGCAGAGGCATAAGCAAGGTTGGATTTGATTAACGTGGTTATGATTGAATCATTTTTTATGTGCTAGTAAATTTACCAGAGCTGTCTCTATCCATAATTTCTGCTGAAGTATTTAGGTGTAATTTGCATTAAGAAAATTGACATCAGCAAAATCAACATAGTCTTTTGCAGATTGTCTCTTCTCAAACTATTGTATTTATTATATACACATGGGTCAGAGCTTAGGGTCCCTTATGACATAAGTGATTTATCAGTTTTTCTCCATCTAGCCCTCCCAGTTCCGTGTTCATTTATTGTACCCACTTCCTCTTCAATCTGCATTTGAGTAACTCATACTTTCCTGTTTATTAAAATACACCTCTATCAAAACCTTCATCAAGAAACGGGTCTGATGTTAATTAGTTTTACTTTGATTTGACTTAAAGTCTATCCTAATTGTGCTTTTATGCTGAAACATTTAGGGAGGACATTTCTCACTGAGTAGACTGAAGAGTCAACATCACCTTTCTCTCTGACATATGACTAGCAAAAATACTGCTCATGCCAATTAAAAATAAAACTGAGTTTAGATGAAGATCTAGAACCATAATTACCCAACTTACTCATAATAATTACTTATAGCATTAAAAATTTCCTGGGCCTGTTACAGACTCATAAGTTTGGAATAAGGTCTTGAGGATCATTTTTTGAATGATCTCCCCAGGCAGTTCTTGTGACCAGGCAAGCTGGTTTCAAAGAAACCTATAGCAGGAGAGATGGTACAAACAGTGGATGCCACAAGATACTACATGATATGCAAAGGGTAAAACTTTGACCTATCTCCTTCAAGTATATTTATAGTTGGTATAATCACTCAAATTGTATTGCTTCTTTTAGAGTTTATCTTTTGCATAGAGCAAACTTTAATGTATCAGAGAGGTGGAAGTCTACATGCATTTTGAAACCAGAGACCATAAATGAAACTACATCCTATAAGATGTGAATGTGAGGGGTCTGCAGAAGAGAGACACACTGCTGCATCTGTGTACAGAAACAGCCCCTTGGTCTTGTCTCATTTATTTCCTGCACAGTAACTTTTCTCCAAAGTTAGCATTTCTTTGCTTATGTTTATTCATGCAACACTTTAATCTTTCTTTTAAAAATATTTCATTGATATTATTTCCAACTTTAAAAAATAATTGACAAATATCACTGTATAGATTTAAATAATACAATGTGATGATTTAATATACATATAAAGTAAAATGATTACCCAGGTCAAGATAATTAATATACCCATCACCTCACATAGTTAATTCTTCCTTTGTGTGTAGTGAAAACACTTAAGGTCTACTCTCAAAAACTTATAGCTTTGCAATAGAGTGTTGCTAACTATAGTCATTATGCTGTATATTACATCCTCAGAACTCACTCTTATAACTGAAAGTTGTACCCTTTGACCTACATACTCCCAGCCCCTGGTGGCCATCATGCAGAGAGGATTCTACTAAGTGAAATAAGGCAGGCAGAAAAAGACAAATACTATGTGGTATCACTTATATGTGGAATGTGTATGTGTGTGTGTGTGTGTGTGTGTGTGTGTGTGTACATACATATATCTATAAAATGTGTTATGTATATCTTTACATAATGCCTCAGCAGAGGGGTAAAACTAAGATAATCAAAGATTTTAACAAAAGGTATTCTGAAACATGATGGTCCCTTATTTAACCTGGTTCCTTTCTATAACAAATGTTTAAACCATTTTATAATTCATTCAAAATTTCTGATGTTAATTATTTAATTTATGCCTTTTGGATAGGTTGTAAAACTAGGTTAGTACATAAATTCTATATTCCATTCAGTCTTTGCTCTATAAACCAGTGGCTAGTTACCAGTGACATTTCTGTAAGTCTAAACAAACAAACAAACAAACAAAACCAAAAATTAAAAAAAAAAGAGAGGGAGAGAAAGAGAACAAATTGCTCCAGGTCTGAGATCATCATTCTTCTGGCTTTCTCGATATCCTTGTCTAAGAATTTGTGAGCCCAGCAAAGAGAAAGAGTTAAGCTTATTCTCCTAGTTGGCAGAAACTTTGTAGTTTAAAATTACATACTGACTCTGGTGTAGAGACACAAGAAATTATAGAGCAGACACTGTCCAGGACAACGTATAATTTAAAATGTACTAAAGAATGTATACCGCATGGCAAAGTAAGTGAAGTGCTTCTTCAAATATAAGTGTTTTGCATAGAAAGGCAGCAATTATCCACTCCTAGGGCAATGTTTGCATTCATTCTAAATCAATATTTACTATTCATTTCTTGTGTTCAACAAAACAGGGATTTAACTTTTTAAAAATTTTAATGAAGCACTAAGACTCCAATAATTCTACAATGTAATTGTCTTGCTATGAAATATTGCTAACTGGTGTTGTTATTTCCAGAAAGAGCAGTGTGAAATGGAAGGGTATCCCTATTTGTGAAATGTTATGTTGGGAACATTCAATTCAAACTCAGCCAAGCAGGGTGCCTCACCAGTTTTCAAAGACAACTTCAGCTGTCTCCATGGTAAGGCCCTTAACTAGGATCATTCAGATGAATCTTTGCCTTTATATTTTTCCCCTTTCTCCTAAAACACATGTCCTGATAATGATTCTATTTCAACTCAACTGCTGTCTTTTGAGAGGCATATGTGTGTCTGTGTGTAAAAGAAAGTATTCTGTGCATTTTTTTTTCCTGTGGGAGGAAAAATTTATTTTCCTCTTTAGCCTCCCAATTCCTCCTGATTATTTAGTTCAAAAGAAGCTCAAGGAAAATGTTGGAAGAAAAAAATAAGAAAACAGGACACATGAATACTGTACCCTGAGACAAGACGGAAGGTCTCTAGCATATTTTTTATTTATAGAGTTTATGATTTGATCATTCTATGACTTTTCTTTGGAAAATGACTACAATTTTTCATTACAGACTAAAAAAGAATGTGCAACATAACCATATGTTATATTACGACATGAATACTCTTTTTCTCAACAACAAAAACAATAATGGCTTTGCCCCTGAGTTTCAGGTCAAAGCAGAGTCCTCAGTACACACCATTCTGTTACCAAATGCAACACAAATGCCCAAGTTTCCTACAAGCTTATATGTTCATCTTCTACTTCAGTGGCTAGTGCAGGGTCCAAGGGCTTTTGATACTCTTCCTTTGTCTTTTATTTTTTTGTCTTTATTATTGTTTTGGGGGTGAGTGGGACCAAGGAGATATCTTTTTTGAAAAACTCCACCACTTCATGAGGTTTTTCAGATTTTATATTGATCAGCTTTTTCACATTAAATTTAATTAGTATTCTATTTTTAAATTTGCAGTGTTTATAGTCTCAATTATTTAGAATATAAGAGAAGCAGGGGGATCAAAAGTAAATTATATACCTTTACAATCTCACCCCGTAGTTTGGGTTGCGTCTGTGACTTTAAAATGTGTAACAGCCATGTAGGGTGGGTCTGTACTGAGGATTCCTCTCTGTGTCTTCATGCCATTCATAATTCATGCAAACTCTGCGAGTGAATTACTATTTGGTATGCACTCAGGGGACATATAATATCATTTATGTATTGTGATTGCTACTCTATTCTATTTTCCATTTTATTGACAAGAAACAAGGGTGTTGCTTGTAGTTCTGAAAGTAAATGGGGTGCAGAAATTGTTCTCTGAGAGAGGCACCTTCTTTCTGCAGGAAATGCTATTGTAAACTGTACTATTATAAATGGTGTGTTAGTTCTCAAGATATTCCTGTCTCAATGTATGAAGTAACAAAGTGTTCCTTTAGCATTCAGTGGAGAGAGCCAATGGGAAAGCAGGTGGTTAAAGACACGTTCCTAAAGTCTGGAAAATCAATGGGACACTAAAAAGGGAACTGAAGTGGACCGGAAGAAACCTCTTGAGGGTCATTTAAAAAACCAGAAACTGATTATGAACAGAGCTTTTTTACCCAAGAAACTGGAGGGGGCCAGCAAACCCATTCTACTACACTCCAGTTAAATGTCTAATAGTTGAGACGTTTTCTGCACAGCCCATAAAGGATAATGAGGAAGTCTTTGATAGCTTTAAAGAAAGTCGCTCTGTGGCCTCTCACAAAAACATGATCTGAGTGTAAGTGGCAAATGCTTACAGACCCCAGAATGAAAAGGGGCAGTGCCAGCTAGGTAAGGAAGTTACCTTGCTAATTGCACAGGAAAAAGGTCCTGATGTGAGTTTGTACCTGAGGGAAAAATAAAAATAAGGGATGCTAGACTATAAAAATCTAAGCTCTCATTTGCTTATGCTGAAGCCTTCTGGAGAACTTGAAATTATCTATGATTTCACTTCTGCGTGATAATTATTTAATGTAGGTCAAATTAAGGATTAACCTGAATTCTTAATTTTATTACATTGTATTTTTTGGATTATGAATCATTTCTGCATTAGTAAGGATTTTAAAAATTATTACATTACTTATTTCCTATTGCAATTGTTTTTGAGATTATTTTTGCATATAACCAACCCTCCCCAATCCAGAAAAGATAAACTTCATGAATAATTTAAAAGAAAAAAAAGAAGAACATTCATGCTGAAGTATTTATATTAAGTTTGGTAATGAAGAAAACAAGTTTCGTTAACTGTTCTTTTTATGGTGCCTTTGCTACTCTTAGCAAAAGTCTATTAAAAAGAAAAACCCTAAAATCCTCTCCCAAGGCACTGAGGACACTTGCACTGACCTTGTATTCACTCTTTCAGAATATGAGATAGTTACATTGAATAAAAGAGTAGCTGAATACTTCTATTCATAGAAGTAATTTGCCACATGGTTAATAAGCTAGTACATCAAGAATGAAGTAATGTTCTCCCCTGGACTTTAGAGAAGGCTCAATCGATCAGTTGATTACTTTACAAATGTTGATTGTACACCTTGGCATGAGACCCAAACAAGTGTTAAGAGTTAGCTGCAACAGGACACCTAAAAATAGAATAGAGAATAACATATGCCCCTAATTCTTCCTAATTTATGCACATTTCTACCAAAATTTAATGCACTATAGCACTATATCCAATTAAGTGGCACTCCATTGAAATCAAATAATGATGATCTTTGAATTGATGATCTGAGAAAAGGGACAATGGAGCATCCTCAACCACTCACAGAAAGCCTGTTGCTTACTGTTACTTGGATGTACTGGTTCTGATTCTTTTTTTATCCTAGCAAGGCAGTCCTGGATGACTTGTGCAAGACAGGTGCAAGATGGACACTAAGTTAAAACTGGTCATCACCCACACCTGGGCTGGTTTCAGGTCCAGTGATGTTCAGTGCACTGTGATTGATGGTCTCCTCTTATGATTATTTCCCTATGTCAGTAGCTCTCAGACTTTCTGATCTTAGAACATTGTTGCACTAAAATATTATTGAGGACATTCAATAATGGAGTGTTGTGTCTATCAATATTTACCTTGATAGAAATTTAAACTATGAACATATTTATTAATCTATTCTTAAATATAATAAATCCATTACATTGATATAAATCCTTTCATAAAAAACCCATATTGTCTAAAATAAAAAAGTATTTATTGAGAAGACTGGCAACTTATAAGGAATAGACAAGAGGGAGATGAATCTTCAAAAGCTATAAAAAAGAATAACCAGAGAGTTATAAATTATATGTATCAATATTCTTTTTTAAAGCAACAGATGTTATCTTAAGCAAAATTTAAATGTATTGAGGAACATCCAGAGATAGCAGAAATGAAGAAGAGAACATGGAAAACAAGATTTGGGAGATAGGCATGAAGAAAGTAAATTGTGGAGAACTGGATAGCACAAACTATAACAAACATAATGCAGCAAAAACTGGCCTGGGGGGAGGAGGTAGAATCTGTTGCCACTGTTAATATATAAATATTATATTTAACCATCTCTACATCTAGATATGATCAAGCTTTAAAGTCTCAGAAGAAGGTGTCTGATTAGCTGAGCCCTGCATTCAGCCTTACCTCCTGCCCCTTCAGCTTCCCTAGTGGGAAGAAACCACTACCTCCCACCAAAACATGGCACCGATGGAGCATTCTCCAAAACAGAAGTGGAAGTACCCATAGGAATGGCAAGGGGGCTTGATGCTAGGTAGAACAACAACAACAAAAATGATACATATTATTATAAGATAGTAGCTAGAAAGCTGTGACAATCTTCAAAATAAATACGAATTTAAATAAAAGAGGAAGATAAAGGCTTCTTCATAGGTAGCACCAAAAAGGAGGTTGTGGGAAGAACAATACAAGCAGAATGAAGGTGTTGGAACAGATTGAGGAGTGAGAGTTGGATAACAGAATGAACATAGCTAGTACAAGCGATAATTTTAAGTTTAGATTATCATAATATAATCTAAATTTGCTTTTACGATGAAGAAATGTTCAGAGAATGTCACGCCAAACAATTTTGCCCTTAATCAAGGATTTTCTAATTCTGATGATCCCAAAAACAGTTCTAAAGCTTGCCTGACCCTAGATGGGTAAATTTCCATATGTGGGCAATTACCCTTTCCTTGGTATCCCTCCTTCTTTTTTCAGGGCATAATAAGCTTCATAACTGTGTAAGTGGCTTTGCTTTTGCCTCTTAAGGTCTTGGCCACATAACTTGTCACTAGTGCCTCAATGTATGTTGCTGCTATGCTTAATATTGTTGTCTTTGTACTTTTCTCTCATTAAAATTTCATTAGATTTCAAACACATGCGAAGTGAAGAGCTCTTTCTTCCGCACAGTTCGTGCTACAGCATGAGGCATGGAACAATGCCCATGCTTAGGGAATATTGACTGATTGGTACATTGATTTTGAAGAACATTAACTAAAATAACATTTACTCACAAATTTCACAAGGAAACAAAATTTTTTTGTTTTTTTCCTTCAGGCTCCATGGATATTCTTCCCTGATCCTTTTCACTATCTCCCCTATACAGAACTGTTACAAAAAGGCACAAAGAAAAACATGAATTTTTGCATTTTAAGATAAAACAAACTTATAAATCAGAAACTTCCAAAACAAATGGAATCCAATGAAAAGTGTATTTTACTGCTTTATACCTAAAAATGGCACTGCCCAATTTAAGTTATTTTTAAAACCTGTATATTCATGCAGCTTGCATACCAAAATGAAAATTGGTGAGCTATAACCCTTTGAAAAACAGGGTTTATAATGGAAACAGTAATTGACCCGTAAGTACAACATCAAAAATACAATACTATATAATACAAAGCCCAGGGCTTGGGATCCCATCTCTGCTCTAACCTCAGACTGGCACACTAACCCAACACCACAAAACCAACTAATAGTTATATTCTGAGATGTATTTTTCTTACATGGCAGGGCACAGATACATGATCCAATAGCCACATGCAGCTAAGCTTCACACAATCAGTATCCAAAATGTCTTTAATGAACTTACAACTCCAGAACTACAAATATATGAAATAATTGGGCTGGCTTGGAAAAACTATTTAATCTTTAAAAAAAGAAAGAAAAACTACTGTTATCCCAGAAGTTGTGGTGTGTTGCATCATGGACTTTGGGTATGTGACAATGCCACATTATAACACAGGATGCAGTGAGGGTAGAATGACCGATTGTCAGGAAAGCTCATGGAATTGCTGAAAATACTCTAGAAATATTTAGAGTTGTCTTCAACTCTGCTCCAATTCATAGTTGGTCAAGTTTCCCATTTTCCAAGCCACAACTATCCATTTTTATCATGAGAAAATGCAATCTAAAATATAGAGAAAAAGGAAAGTATTAAACTGTCCTAATGAGGTATGGAGGGTAAATCCACATTCCAGGTTGTACCTGGCTTGCACAAACAGGGGGTGTATATACTAAGGATCCTAACCTATTCTGTTTTTGTTTTTGTTTTTTTTTTTCTTTATGGGAGGGAGGGAATGGGTTAAGGTAGTTTGTTGCTAAAGAAAGAAAGTTCAGATTCCTTTCATTTTAAAGTTGAAATGTAAGAACATTGCCAGCTTATTCCTTTAAGAAGCTTCCAAAGAATTTGTCAGCTAAGAATAGTCAAGATTTTGCCTTTTAAAAGTGTCATCTATTTGCACAAATCTTCACTGTTTATCAAGGGACAATTAGTGGGGCTTTCTGGTGTTTCCTTGTTGGGCCTTCTGTTTCTGTTGCTACCTTAAAATTAGTGAACTTGGTAAAATAAAAAGAAATTAAGCCTTATTGTCTCTGTTTATATTATGTCTTAATATACACCCTGTAGAGAAAGGACCCCAAGAGAAGGTTGGAGCCAGGATAGAGAGGGGTATTTATTTTGTGGAAGTTTTTAGATTTTAGAAGTAAGAGTGTGTATTTTGGGATTCAGCAATTCTGCTAGTTGCAGTTAAAATATTGTTATTGTTTTTTTATAATGATACAAAAAACTAACATGCATCTTATAATTTCAGTGCTCAAATATAAGTAAAATATGTCTGATGTCATAATTGAGCACATCTATATGATTTTTTCATGCCTTCTTAGAAAACTTCATGGTATGTGTTACCAATTTAATTTACTCAATGACATATTCAAGAATATAGGTCACTTCCATATACATATTTGGACAGCAATATATACTTTCTTCTCCAGTTTCTCTTTCTTTTTTGTTCCCGCCTTCCTTTCTTATAATTCTTTCATTTACTGATTTTGGCTTACCCTATTTTCTCCTCTCCATGAATTCTATAAATTTATTCATGGCTTATTACACCATACATAAATAATTATGTGGCAGGATAAAGTTTTGATATATGAACCAATGCTTTCCCCTTTCCTTGTAACTTTTGACACTCTCTAGAAAAAGTCAAAAAAGAGATAACACATAAAAAATGCAGAGTGGAAATGAGTCAAATCTCAGCTTTGGAGCTTCAAAAGCCATCTCTTTGGGGGAAGTAGAAAGAACTCAGAGCATAGGCAAATATTTGTAAAAATACCTAATAAGTCAGGAGCCAAACTTCCCTGTTGCTCATTAGATAAAATATTCTCAGGGTGAGGGCATGAAGAAAGTTGGAAAATAAACATTGAGCGTTTAGAATGGATGGGTCCCTGAGAAAAGAAAAAAGGCCTGGTTCCAGTCTCTTTGGCTGACCCCAGATGTGTGGGAAGAAAGAATAAGAGGTGAGAGTGGGGGCAACTATAACTCCCAACAGGATTGGGTACAGTGCAAGAGGCTTACATAGACCCATGGCTTCACATGAGGACCCCAAAGATCAGGGTCATGGCCAGAAAGAGAACCTCTGAGCTGTTCGGCGTCCTGGTCTTCATCCCTCAGGTTTGAACAGGTTGGTCAGTCCTGCCTGCTGAGCCCATTCAGGACTAGTGGCTTTCTCCATCTTCCTTCTTTCCCAGTTTTCTCTCAGATCCTCCAGCAAATTCTAGCTAGTTCCATAGTCCCCTGGGGTCACAGGACTCTCTGAGAGGCCCTTTGCCATAGTTTTGGCTGCACTTGAGCAGATGAGAATTATTCTATTGATACGATATGCAAACAAAAACCAACAGAAAAACACCTGTTTGATCCAATGTGAGTTGACTCACCTTTTAGCCTGTGGTCTGTTGACATCTCAGATTCCACCTGGGGGGTGCACTGATTTCCTCACATTTAATTCCCAGCCTAGTCTGGAATTTTTTTTAAAGATTTCATTTATTATCTTTAGGGAAAAGGGGAAGGCAGAGAGGGGAAGAGACATCAATGTGTGGTTGCCTTTCACCTGCCTCCAGCTACGGACCTGGCTAGAGACCTGATTGCAACCTGGTTATGTGCCCTGGCTGGGAATCAAACCTGTGGCCTTGGGTTTGCAGGCTGGCACCTTACTCACTGTGCCACCAGCCAGGGATCTAGTCTGGGATTTTTGTTCTTTTCTCACCTAGAGCCTGACCAAGTGGAGAAGAAAGCAAAAAGCTGGAAATATTTCATAGGGATCCATTCATGTCTTAGCTTTCAAAGTATATTCTATGATCCTCTTGAAAATAGTACTTTTTACCTTGATGTGTGATATTTTGGTTCTAACTCAATAATTAATAATTTTTTTTTTATAGTGTGAGAATTAGTTCCCCACTGTCTTCTAAGGACAGAGCTAAGAAACATTGGTTTAATTATCTTTTTAAGTTGGGGTAGTGAAACAGGGTACAGATATTCCCCACAGCCCATAGTTTGGGGGATAGGAGATAATATAGCCTTTCAGGTACTCTGCATAACTAGCAAGCTGATAGCCAGATAAATAGCTCTGCTACCACCCCAGGACAAAGGTGTATGGGACTTCAAGGATTTAAAAGGAAGGTTGGGCAGCTTTCTGAGGGAAGTGTGATGGAGGGTGTGCTTGCTCCAGCTGGCTTACCTGCCTTGTAGACCCAGACTCTGGATGGAACCTTGGAACTTGGGACATATGAAGAGGACACTCTCTTAGGAGCTGTGTTTTTCCTCAACTTCACCATGATCCAGTATAACATGGCACATGCTTTCCTGGGCCATTATATGGAAGCTGAGGACAGCATACCCTAGATCCCGAAGGAGAGAGCTGACAGATAAGGAGTGGGGAAATGTTGGGTTTGGTTTTAGTTTATAGCTTTCTGGGGAGCAAGGGAAGTGCTGAATGCCTCATGGGAAACAGGGTTCCAAGCTGAAGTGCTCCTAGCCCGGCCCCCTTTCCCCTCAGGTGGGAATGTAAATAAAAACCAGTATTACTCAACACTAATTATTGGGTCTTATACAAAGGCACCATGTGAACAGGCTTTTCTTTGCGCTATACCAGTAGTACCTCTTTCCAGAAGTAAAACCATAAAAGGTATTAATTGATTAAATAAAGAAAACCCAAGGGTCCCAAGAAAATGTATTAAAAATAACAGTTAACATTTCAAAATATCATCCCACCAGAAATACCTGTGCAGTTTTATTTAATACCTATCTCTTCTGCTAAAATATAAGCTTGATGAAGATATAGGCATCTTTTTGCTCATTACTCTATCCCTAGAACCTTGTACATTGTCTGAAACATAGACGTACTTAATAAATATTGTTAAATGAATAAAAAATGGTAAATGAAATGTCAAAAAATATTGTTTTTACTATTTTTGTGGCACAACTTACCGTTTCCTCAAGAAGGACCTTAGAAGATTTATTTTATTCATTATTAACTCTGAAAACTATTGGGTTCAAGCAATGTTTGGTAAGAATTTATTTCCTTTCTGGTTTTACAAATATATCCTTAATGCAAATTAAGTGAGATTTCAAAATGCAGACTTTTATTAACCACTATTGATCTGAGTGTGATATGAAAATATCTATTGAAAGAAAGTAGTCATTCATAATAATAGAGAATTTCTGACAAATTGACAGGCCTAGAGTCATTAAAAATGTTTTTCTTTTTTTAGTATAATTGTATAAGGTGCACGAGGTAGAAATAAGAAATAGAAGTCTGGTGGAAGCTAATTTTGTGTCTAGTTCTCAGTATTAAGTATAAGGTACTTACTTTTTAAGGACTATTTTTAGTTTTTAATTTTATTTTTGGCTCAAAGCAAAGATTTAAGGTGAATTCACTTTGATTTTCTATGAGGGGTTCTCTAAACTCTCTACTTCAATAGCAATCACCTGCTAAAAATTCCTGCTTCCCAGGCCCTTGCACCTCCTGTAGTTCTCATTGACCTAAAGGAAGGGTAAAGGTGTGTTGCTAAAGAGAGAACCTGAGGCTCCAGAGAGGATCTTTCTTGTACGTCCCAAGTGTGTGTGTGGGTGGGTGGGTGAGTATATCACCAAACTACATAATTTCAACCTGGCAAGAAAAGTAATTCAGTTCTTAGAACTGAAAACTAGAAATAATATTCATTTCTAAATGCATAGAATGTATAGATTAACAGAAAAAATATTTCCACTCTAGTCAATTATTCCACAGAGATAGATTGTTATCTTCCTAGACATTATGAGTGTATAATTGCTGATTTGTGGTCAGTCTATATGATTAGAATAAAAAAGGTGGTAGATAGAAGTCAAAGGGGAAAAGTGCATTTCCAATAGGTCACCTGGCACTGATGATGGCTATTTACACTCCTTTACTGTGGATCTAATTTGGGTGTTCATCTCAAGATAAATGTCAGTTCTGTCATCCAGGCATAGCTTTATTTAAAAATGTAAAATGCACCTTTGAGAAAACATTGAATACTTACTGAACACACATCAGATAAAACTTTAGCTAGCCAATAAACTTGTGTACTTACTAAGTACTCAGTCATATTTTCACTTTTTATTTTTAACAGTTCTTTGATGTAGTTGAAAGCTCATGTCTTAGAAAAAAATTGGTGGACTATTGAGCAATGAGCAAATACATTTAATTACTAGAGGAAGTCTATCAAACTAGTTTGGTATTTTAAAAATAAGTATCTAACATTTTCACTTCAGCTTAAGTAGGTTAAAAAGGAGTAACTTCTCTAGATGTTTCTGTTAATGTTTATATTTAAGGATAATTTCAGAGGCGGCTCCTCAATGTTGGGAAAAGAACATCTTGTTTATTTTAAATTCCTGCATATCTTTCTCTCATTGGTCACTTGAAAGGGAGAAGTGTACTTAATATTCATTCATATTTGAAATTCTTTAAATTGTAGAAGCAATCAGCAATAGTTTATTAAAAACAATGAAAACAGTTATATGAATGCCACATCAGTCTTGGGCAATATATCAAATTTGAAAAGTTCGAGTCTGTTGTGGCTTTGACATTTCTAAAGCAGTCACCATGAAGTATAATTCAAAATGCAGGTTTTAGCAAAGACCACAAAATACATATTTATACTGCAGTTTTCTAACTGTTCCCTATTGTTACGGGCATTTGTCCTGCCTTTGAAATTTTGAAAGAGAAAGTCTAGGAAGAAAGCTATGTTGTTTTTAGGAATATATTTTAGGTGTATGTGGATTTTTTAAAGGTATGTTCCATTCCTTCCTGCATTTCTTTATTTTGATTTGATTTCTGTAAGAGTACTATCATTTTAAGAGCCAAACTGTAACCTTTATCATGAACTGAAAGTCTCACTTTGTTGGCTGGCCTTGAAAAACTTAAAAAGGATTCTTAATAAATAATTTTTTTGATTGGATGTGCTCATATATTTTGCTTCCTTGGGAGATAAGCCTTAATCTTTGGAGTGGAACCTTGGCAAATATAGTCATCAAAATCTAGTAAGTCAAATGTAGCTAATGATGTAAAGTCTCTGCTGTGTTGTTCATTATCTTTTTTTCTTTTCATAACTTTATTTTCTATCCTCTCCAATCCTCTCCCCTCACACTTCCTACTCTAGCCCCATAAGTGTGCAATGCCAGAACTTTAGTCTTGGATAAAGACTACAGAAATCCGAAGATCATTTTACTGCACATTTAAATGGAATTAAAACAATGTCACTAAACCTTCTGGACACAGGGCTACTTATGTTTTCTTGCTATTAATGGGGAGAGAAAAGACTGAAACCAGAAGCTATTAGAGAGACCTGACCTTTTCAGAAAAGTGAAAGTGTAAGGATTGATATTGATAGTTGTGACAGGATTTCTTAGATCTATGCATGTTGTCTTCAATGTGGTAAAAGCAGAGAACAGCTGTTTTGGCTAGAATATAACTAAATCCCATTAAACAAAGTAAAGACTATTCTTAACCTCAAGAAATGGTATTAGAAATGTCTGCATTTATAATGAAATTATTTTAATATAAATGTTAAGTATTGATTAAGACTAGAGTTAAATTAATCTATATTTGACTTATGTCAGAAAATATTCATTCAACTTTTGGGCTAAATTAAATGCACAGACCATCTTTCATTCACATGTATAATGTACATATATTTCAAACAAAATCTAGTTTACTTAAGTTCCTTTAATCTTAAAGAGAGCAAACTGATATCAAATTCATATTTAAAATCAGTCTGGATGCCATTCATTAATACAACTAAGGATTTAAGGGCTATTTTGTATATAACACTGTTCTAGAATTTGAAGGTTTAAAGGTACGTAAAGTATCTATAGGGTATATGTGTGTGTACCTGTGCTTGTGTGTGTGTAATAGAGAGAGAGAGAGACAGTGAGAGACAAAGAGAGATGGAGAGAGAGAGCACCTTCCAATGGACAGCCTACATTTTAAAGGGAAGGCAGCATTATGCAAAGAACTACAGAGATAAATATGAAAATATAAAATTAAGATATTATTGCGCTTTAAAGGAGAAGAAAGTATTACCAGAGTATTGCCTAATTAGGGAGGTCAGAAATTCCTTTTCAGAGGAGTCAGGACTGAACTGAGATTTAAATGAACACTAGAAGTTCTTGCATAAAGGAGGAAGGGGGAAATGAGGATGGAAAAGGGAAAAATACTGAGCAAAGGCTCAGCACTGGGAAAGAAAAATGATGAGATGTGAAAAGCAGGAGGAGTCTAGCCTGTAGATTTTAGCTTTCACACTAAAAACAACAAATGAGAAGCCACTGACATTTTAATCAAGAGACCAGCCCTGGCTGGTGGCTAAGTGGATAAGGCACTGGCCTGCAAACTTGAAGGTTGCTGGTTCGATTCCCCAGCCAGGGCACATAACCAGGTTGCAAACCAAACTTCCAGCCAGGTCCGTAACTGGAGGCAGGTGAAAGGCAACCATACATTGATTTCTCTCTCCCTCTCTGCCTCTCTCCCTTCCCCTCTCTCTAAAAAAATAATAAATAAAATCTTTTTTAAAAAAGGGAGAGAGACCAGAAAAACCACAGTGTAAATACAGCCAAAATCTGCATTTTGGAAAGAATATTCTGGCTGTGGTATGAAAAACTGCATTGACTGCAAATGGTACCTTTAATAAATAGTTGTTACAATAGTTCAAAGAAGAAGGGATGAGAGTTTTGATTGTGATGATGGTAGGAGAAAGGAAGAGAACAGAAAGAAGTCAATGAATATTTCCTTCTTATAAAATAATAATGAACAAGATATATTAGTTTATTATAAAAATAACTGTATTATTTAAACAGGGTGGGGGAAAAATAGGTTTACAGTTATTTGTATAGAAAATATAACAATTAATAAATAACACAGGAACAAATTGTTTTGTGTACTCATGACTGTAAACCTACATACTTTTGCCCACCCTGAGTTCACAAAATATAGTAACTTAGTTAATACTTATATCTATTAAATATTATTTTTTTAAATACATGAGTTAACATATTAATTTATATTCCATTGTTTAGGAGAGTTTGATATGGAGATGGAGGAGCTCTGAGAGACCACAGAGGGTGCTTTGTGATGCTTTTCAAAGAGGAAAGAGAGGCACTGAACAAGGGGGTTAGGATATGCTTGGTTCTGACCATTAGCCTTTGAAATATTCAAGTGAAAATATCCAGAGAGCAGTGGGATTCAAGGCCTCAAGTGCAGAGGAGAGATCTAGACAATGGATACACAACATTTGTGTTTGTGTATGCTGCTGTTATGAAAAGTCATGGGCAATGGATAGGGTTGTCGAAAGAGCAGATAGAGGGAAAAGAAGAGGGGTACACAACCTGCTCAGCAAACTGCAATATTGAAATTATGAGGAATAAAGTTCAAAAACAATAAACAAAAAAACCAAACCAATGGTCAGAAAGTGGGAGGGAAAAAAAGAAAAAGGGAGGGAAAGACAAGTGTATAAGGTTAAGAAAGTTGAGGGGAGAGATTGTTTCAAGGTGGAGGAAAATGAAAATAAAACATAATAAATAGTTCTCTATGTACCTTCAGCGAAAATTGAAGTGACATTTCTTTATTGGTTCTGTTACTAAAAGATGCTAGAAGATAATCTAATAATACTATCTAACTTGAGACAGATAAACAAACAGGTGCAGTGTGTGGAAGAAAATGAGTGACGCTTGTACAGTGGTTATGTTATTAGGTCACAAATTGTCACCCAAGATTTTTTCTTCTTCAGAGCACCTAAGGTGGTTTCAAACCTTAAATTTGCCTTCTTTTTCTATCCACTCTCCTCTCTCCCTATGTCTATTTCTATGTCTCTTACTTTCATTTCAGAGACCATTTCTAGTTCCTAACCAGTGTGTCCCCAGCATCTAATATAGTACCCATAAGTTATTCAGAAGGTATTCAATAATTTTGGATGAACAGCAAAATAAATGTCAAATGTGGATCTCAAAGCAAGAAAGCCCTGAATTATGAAAGAAAAGACACTTAGGCCTCATCTTGCTCTGGGTTACGTGTATTAAGATATCTAGGAGACTCTTTTTACTAACAAAGAAAAGTGTGTGCCTTGACAGGGAGATTTCCAAGCTAAATTTTAATTTAAATTTCTGTGAATTTGATTACATACCTCTGCTGAAAACATGGAACAGATCTCTCTGCAAAAAAAAAATGTTAGCAGTTTTTAAAAACCTATTGCCACCATTGAAACTGTGTCAATGATATTTAAAGAAGACAATCTCTTTTAGTCTTCGTGCCATTTCATATCCTCCAGCAGCGTACCTGTTTGCCATTGCTGTGGCAGCCAGTGAGCTCAGGTGAGCATGATAGTGTCTGCACTCAGCTGCATCCTGCTAGACAGTTTTTGGCCCAGAGCTTCTTTAAAACCTCATCATGAAGGGCTGGGCATGCGCACATCTGGAAGGGTAGGAAATTCACCTACTGAAGTTATCTTTGACCAACAGAGAGTGACAGCATGAAGAAATATAGGGATACCTCATTTGTATTGTATAAATACAATACAAAGCACATTGTATTGTGCTTTGCTTTATTTGCCTTCACAGGTGTTGTGTTTTTACAAACTGAAGACAAGACCCTCCACCAGCAAAAAGGTTACGACTTGCTTTACTGCTGTGGTCTGAACAAAACCTACATCTCCGACGTGTGCCTGTGACCGCCTCTACACTTGTCTCCAGTGGGGTGCGTTCTACATGATTTCTTTCTCGTCTTCAAACACTGAGCCACAGTAGTCAGTTTAATGATACTTCCCCTCCTCCTCTCCTGTTGTGCTTTCTCTAGCCCCAACACCAGTCGTTCCCTAGGAGAATTTACCAAAATGAAGTACCTGACCACAAAGCTTTCTCAGGAGGTTGATTCTAAGGACAACCCAAGCTAAGCAAGATGTCTATTTGAACCTATTGTACATAGGTGTATGGAGCTCACTCTACCCAATTAGGATATTTCTGAAATTTTAAGTGTAATTAATATTGTTCTAAAGTGATGTGGTTATTTTATTATAAAACTAATTGGCATAGACCTCTCTTGCAGTATGCCCCCTGACATATCCTCTAGCTTTTATTCCAAACAATTATCTATAAACACATATTTTAAATTATTAGCACCAGAGTTATTTAAAGAAACAGTTTATTAAGAAATAATTTCTTGGCTGGTCACAGCATAACTCCCTACTTGCTAGCGCCATGTGTGTTTTCATAACTTTTATCTTGGACTCTAGTTTTGTGTTTGTCACGTTAGTATAGATTTTAATCCTTATTTCTAGTGCTCTTTATATGGACTTGGATTTTTTTTTTCTGTTCTCATAAGAATGACAATGTTTTATTTATTTATTTTTGATCCACAACTATGTTAAAGTGATAGCATATACACATAGTTGTTTCTCTTTTTATTGGGAAGAAAATAAAGTATTTTTCTTCAGCTATTCCCTCAACCCATTAATCACAATATAATATATGCTATTAATTATGCTTAAATATAGTTTGCTTATATAATTTGTGAACCTCCAATAACTCAAGACTTTCAAACTATTTGTCTACTGTGTAGACATTTTGATTACTAAAACATTCCTAAAGCTAGAAGAAGGAATAATAACATAGGATTAAAACTATGAATCACCTTTTGATTAAATACTTGGTACCCTTTGTTGTTAAATCTTCACTCAGAGAATAATTCTAAGTCTCATTTAAACTTGTAGATTTTAATTCTATATTGATCACCATAACCTGATAACAGCAATACATATTCACCCAAATAACAGTTTGAATTTAAACTGGATATTTATGCTTTGTTATAAGAACGTGGATTCTATTTTTTTTTAAGATTTTATTTATTACTTTTAGAGAGAGGGGAAGGGAAAGAAGCAGAGAGGGAGATATCAAGGTATGGTTGCCTTTCACCTGCTTCCAGCTACAGACCTGGCTGGAGACCTGGCTTGCAACCTGGATACATATGCCCAGGCTGGGAATTGAACCAGCGACCTTTGGGTTTGCAGGCTGGAGCCTTATCCACTGTGCCACCAGCCAGGGCAGAACGTGACCTCTATTTGTACAACCCCAATAGGTAAGACTGAGAGAACAAAGTAGACATCATAAATTAGACAGTGGCATTTGGTGACAACTTCTTTCAGTGTTGAATTTCATGTCTCTCTTGAGTTTATATGTTAATTCCATCTTTATTGGAATAAGAGACTTCTGCTCATAAAGTGTTATAGTAGTAATAGGAACAATAAGTGCATTATACATATGCATCAATATGTGCAAATAAGTATATGTTTTAAAACTTTCACACTAATAATCTCATTTGACTTGACACATTCTTCTTTTGATGCAGGTACAGGAGGTATAAACATTTCCATTTAGAGTCAGTGAAATAGTGTCACATTTAACCAAATTGAATGGCTAATACATGGAGCCAGGTGTTTTGCTTCCTGGTCCAGTAATCTTCCTGGTATGTATTTGTATCCTGCTGTATGCTCTCACTAGCCCATGGTCTTCTCAACTGATACCTTGCATTCTTACCTGCTTTCACATTTTTCATCCTCTACCTTTCTCACCAAATGGTAAAATGCATATTAGAAGCTGCTTTGAACCAGCTGTATCCTTTTTATTCATCCTGAATCTTTCTGTGATGGATAATTTATGTGCCCACTGGGTGAGGTTATAATACCCAGTTATTTAACTAATTTCAAATCTAGATATTGATAGATCATGGTTAATATCAATAATCAGTTGATTTTAAGTAAAATAGATTACACTTAATAATGTAATGAGCCTCATTCAATAAGCTGAAGGCCTTCAAAACAAAATATGAGGTTCCCTAGAACAAATTTCTTGATATATTCCTATATAGCTATCTTTTATTGGATTTATTTTTCTGGAGAACTCTGACTGGTATACTTTCCTTATATTTTTTTCTAGAATATCAATATCATACATTGGTGCTTCATCAATATTTTTCTGTTCCTTAAAGGAGGTCTGTACATTTGCTCTTATTTCTTTCTGTTGTCCCTCCTCTTTGTCAATATTTAAAGTTTGTTTTGTGCTTTGGATTATATAATTCTCTTCATTATAGGACCATTTTCACTGATCTTTTCTCTCTTGCAATTCTACTCTTTACATTTCTCAGTCAGTGAACGCAATCCTGAGGTATAGGATAAAATAATTGCTTTCAGTTAGCTTCCTTCAATCTTTCTATTAATAAAATGAGGGGCATCTCATCCAAATACTAACTTGGTCTGACTCATAGAAACACAGGCATGGAAACATAGAACAAACTGAAAGTGACCAGAGGGGAGGGGAGAGCGGGATAATGATGGAAAGAAGGGGAAGGTACTAGGCAAAAAACATGTATGAATGATCCACAGACATGGACAACAGTGTGGGAATTGACTGTAGGAGCAGGGCAGGGATGGGTGGAGGAGGGCAAAGGGGGAAAAACTGGGACAACTATAATAGTGTAACAAAAAATGAGGGGAATTTCACATTTTACTCCAAATACCTTATTGTTAGGCCAACATACAGGTACACATGGAGTTATAAGGAATATATTTTATTTTATTTTTGGTGTCAGTCATATATTTCAACCTCTTTATATTTACATTTTTTGCAACAAAAAGCTAGGAGCAAGGAATCAACGATACACTCAGTCACAAATACTGCCTTTCATAATTAGATATTGAATACTTTGATCCTTATGGCTTTTACATACCAGTAGCTAGGATGCAAACATAACCTGGCCCTCTTGCATCATAGGTAGCTGGGCAGTTTTGATTACTTACTGGAATTCACCTGTAACATAAATTACACCTAGTCAAAATTTAGCTCAAATCTTTTCTCCCCAAACTCTCTTTTTTTCTTGAATTCCCTATTTGGTTATTGGCAACATCATTCCTAATTCTCAATGACTCTTAGCTCTATTTTCCCTCAACTTATGTCTCCAATTTGACCCCAATTTTGCCAATTTTTTTTTATTACTACATGTGCCATACTTTGTTCAACTCTGATCCTTTTCACACTGATTTATTCATTTATTAAACATTTATTGAGTATGTAATCTGTGTCAGCTATTGTTGTTCATGCCCAGGATATATAATGGATAAAGCAAAGAAGTGGTGTCCCTTTGTGATGTCCACATTTCAGAAGGATCAGACAGATAATTAACAATTATGAGACAGATACTTAACAATTAATATAATTCATAATTATATATATATTATAAATTGATATTTTCCCTCAAAAAATAGATAGGGCAAGTACCCTGAGATTGACTAACTTAATATTTAATCAACACTTATTACATGACTGATTAAATGAATATGATTTAAACTCCAGTATGTCTTGTGTTTTTTGCCTGGAAGAAATGAGTTGTGCTTCCATGAGGACTTAATTCATCTATTTGTTTGCTTTGTCTGGGTGAGGATTTCTTTTGCTCTGTTTATTTGTTTGTTTGTCTTTGGTAGCACAAATGGGTAAAGTCTCAGAAGATGCTGACAGTGTAAAATACTAAATTACTTGCTTAAAAAAAAAAAAGGTAATGTGCTCCTCTAACTCTCTCTTCATTCTTTTTGTCTTTCTATTTAACTTAGAAAGCAGCTATGTAATTTCCAATATGATTCAGGGACCATGCCTGACATTGGAGGTACAAGGCTTATTAATAAATAGCTGCTGAATTGAAAAATCTAACAATCAGGTGTGGAGGCATGCACATACAGATGTCAACAGGAGGTACCCTGGTGGGTGAGAGCCAAAGTTCTGGAGCCATATTCTCTGGCTGGGTTCTAGGTTTCTGTCTGTAGGCCACAGTCTTCTTTTCTGAAAAGTAAAAATAATAATAAGACCTACTCAGAGGACTGTGTTAAGATTAAATGAATTATTATTTGTAAACTTCACAGAAAAATACCTGGTATAAGATAATCATTTAGTTTTCACTTTTCATTATAAGTATAATATGCTATAGTAAATTCAAAGAGAAAAATATACCTGGAAATTATCGAAGTCTATGCATGGTAGCAGTAGAAGTGGAGGGTGGTTATTTGTTGTCTATAAATTAGGAAGTGAAATAAAATTCCCAGAGTGATCAAGTTAGTGATGAGGCTCAAAGAGACAATGAATTTGGAAATATTCCTCAGTGAAAAATGAAAACAAAACATGCTGAAGAGCAAGGATTAAGTTTGAAAATTTTAAACAGAGTATTCTGGAGAATAGAGGTATGGTCAAGCCATATGGAAAATATACACGGCAATGACAGAGGATGTGCCTGTAAAGATATGAAGGAAAGAGTATAGTTTTCACTTTTGTGCTTAATCTAGAACACTATCTTTAGTGGATTATTTATTTTAAGAAATCACTGTTAGAACTTTAATATGTAATCATTAACTTTAAATGGCTAGTTGTTTGGGAATTGAGGAACCTGGAATTTGCAATAGAAAATTTATAGTATTTTTGTGAGTTTTAGCAGGATTTTATGTTTATTTTACAAACTGTTGTGTTTTCTTACCTGTAAAATGGACTTGATATTATTAAATCAAGTATATTCTCATTTTAATCTTATTTCTAGTTAAATTTTCAAGCTATCGAATTTCATGTGTTATGATTTTTCTTGGCAAATTTTCTTGGGGGATATAGTTGAGTTCATGGTTACATTTATATGATGTGCAGTTATTAACACTCACTTCAATAAATTAGATATTACATTGCATTGCTGCATTCATTTTTAATGTAGGACTGGAAAATAATAATTTTTCCTAAAAATAAAAAGCATAGTACTTCCTGACATAAAATAATCTTAACATACACATACATACATAAGTTCATGAAAGCATGAATTTATCTTCAGAGAGAAAAATAAAAGATTTAGAAAGAAGGGCAAACTTGCTAGGATTTTAAATCAATATTTGTATGACACCTTTTTATCTACTGCTTGGAAGAAATAAAAACACATTAAACTTTTTAATAAAAGTAAGTTAGAGTAACTGAGAACATTTTCAATCACATAATAAAGATTTGTTTCAGACATAAACAATGACTTTCTGTGAGTTCTGCCCTGACATCTAAGGAATTCAGAATGACATTCGCTATCCAACAAGGTTTTTTCTTCTGAAAACACAGCCCACTAAGAATCCTTAAAATCCTCTTCCTCTTTGATTGCTGGGTAAAGCACCAGGCAGGCATAAGAGACTGAAACTAGCTGGCTGAGGCTTGGTAAAATGACTGCTCAATGAGGAAGCTTAAACAGAATTTTCCTTGAAGCCCATAGGTGCCAAACCAGGCCTTCAGATTCTGGCCTTTTTCAGGCCAGGAACCAGTAGCAGCAGGAGAAGGATAGAAAGGAAAGAAGACCACTGGGGGTTGATCAGAGAGCAAGAAGACTTCATCCCCAAGTTCTACAGATCAGCACTCATTCATTTATTCATTCAACATGTCTTTGGATGCCAGGTATTGTTCTTGGTGCTAAGATCAAATAGTGAATAAAACAAAGTTCCTTCCCTCAGCCTAGTTCAGGAGACAGACAAGAACATAAATATATGATAAGTCAGGTGTTGATATATGCTATGGAGAAAACTAAAATAGAAGGAGAAGAGAAGGAGTACTGGGGTGGAATTAGAATTGCCAAGTGAAAACAGGACATTAAGTTAAATTTGAATTTCAGATAAACACAATACATTTTTTAGCATAAGCATGTCCCATGAAATATTTTGGGCATACTTATACTAAACAATGAAATACCAAAGATGTATTCTGATTATATGACAAAAAATGCAGAGACCTACAGGAAGTATGGGAATGAACTGTACAGATATTTAGAGGAGGAATGTCCACAAGAGAAAATACGACGTAAGTGAAAATGGTCTGAGCTAGATGTGTTCCTGGGAGGCCAGTGCAGATGGTGAAGAGTGAGAAATAAAGTGGGAGAATTCAAGGGGATGAGCTCAGAGAGTTGGACAGGGAGCCAGCGCCTGTAGGTTTTTATAGGTTAGAATAAGAACTTTGGCATTTACTCCAAAAGGGATAAGAAGTCACTGGAAAATTTAGGTCAGGAAATGCCATGATCTACTTTGGATTTGGCTAATTGAGGATTGAAAGGAAGGGTGGAAGCAGGAAAACCAGTTAGGAGTCAATTTCAAAAATAGAAAAAAAATGAGAGAATGACTGTGGTTTTGTGCAAGTGTGGTAGTGATGGAGGTAGTGAAAAGTAGACATTTTCTGAATAAATTTTGAAGGTAAAGCCCACAGGAATATTGGACAAGCTGACTGTTGTTAGGTCATCAGAAAGAAAGTACAGATAATGAAGGTTTTAAGTCTGAGCTATTAGAACCTATTAGAAGCATGGAAGAACGGAGTTGACATGGACTGAGGAGAAGGCTGTAAAAAGCACAGCTTTTAGAAGGCACTCAGGAGTGTGTTTTTCAGGAGTCAGATTTGCAGTGGCTTAGTTATTCAAGTGGAGATGACTAAAAGGCAATAGTAAACGTACATCCAGACTTTATGGGAGTGATCAGGAATACAGACATGTTTGTGAGAGGTTAACATATGGATGTTATATAAAGTCACAAGGCTCGATGAAATTGCTTAGAGAAGGGAACAGATTCAAGGACTTATTCGGTGCACTACTAAAGGCAAGGGGATAGTAAATAAAAAGCAATTGATAAGCATTTAGAGCCAAAGAAGCGGCATTTAGAAATATAAAAAGAAAACTGAGGGAGAACAGTATCAACGAAAGCAAGGGAAAATACTGTATTAAGAAAGAAAGATAGCCCTGGCTGGTGTGGCTCAGTGGATTGGCACCAACCTGTGAATCCAAAGGTTGCTGGTTCGATTCCCAGCCAGGGCACATAGCCAGGTTGCAAGCCATGTCTCCAGCCAGGTCCCCAGCTGGAAGCAGGTAAAAGGCAACCATACACTGATGTTTCTCTCTCTTTCTTCCTCCCTCTCTGCCCTTCTCTCTAAAAGTAATGAATAAAATCTTTTTCTAAAAAAGGCATCTTTTTATTAAAAAAAGATAATCAGTTATGTTAAATGTTATGAATATTTTCAGTAAAAACACTAAAAATAACTATGTTAGTTTTACTGAACAAAATAAAAGATAAAACATATGATATATATGATAGGGCTTCTAATTCCTTCTGTCTCCCTTTAACTCCATGTTTCCAGATTGTAAGTGTTTTGGTGAACAACTCAGCATTAAAAGAGGACACGTATAAGCTAGTATTGACAATTCCTGGCTTGTAACTCCTTCTACTTGTATTTGTTTCACCTTCAGTTAAATCTTCCTTCTGGACACTCCTAGGTCTCCTATTAATATAACTACTCTTTATATCAGTCTCCATTTTATATCTACCTATCTTTTATCAGCATTTCTGTGCTTTCCACAGAGACTTTGACCCTCTTAAAAATATAAATATGAATGTGGGGCCAAGCTAAATTTTTACTTTCCTGACCATGTCTCCATTTATTATAGCTAATAATCCACCTGAAAAATATCTGAGCCATTTATTTCCTTTAAGTAAAAGATCTCATCTATTCTATGATCCTCTCCTTTAGTGTTTGGCTAGCTAATTTGAAAAGCAAGTCCAAATCATTGTGTTGAACAACGAATAGTATAATATTCTTCCTTTCAAAATATTACATTTTAAAAGTAGTCTATCACACATGGAAAAAAGTGTTGAATAATTTCCTTATGAGAAGTTAGATTTGGGGACACAGTTGAAATGGGGATACTTTGGAGTAAGGCTCCGAAAATTCATTCTTAACTCGCAAAAAGTGACCATTTGCCAACTTTCCAATGTAGTGGTTCACTTTTTATATATGAAAGAATTGCCCCATTCTTTTTCTGAGATCAAGCAAAATGCATAATTTGCAAAATATTTTGGGATTATTTTTAATCAATACATTTCTTCTTATTTAGAAAGACACAAAATATTTTCTCTACAGAAGAAATACACTTTCTATAGTTCTGAATAACTTTGTTTCTTTTCTCTTTATATGCTAACAAGAACATACTTATTATCTTTTTAATATTAGATTTACCATCTCTATTTTTTAAAAGATTTTATTTATTAATTTTTAGAGAGTGGGAAAGGGAGAGAGACAGAAAGGGAGAGAGACATCAGTGTATGGTTGCCTTTCACCTGACTCCAGCTATAGATCCAGCTTGCAACCTGGTTATGTGCCCTGGCTGGGGAATCGAACCAGCGACCTTTGGGTTCACAGGCTGGTGCTTTATCCACTGTGCCACCAGCCAGGGCAAGAACATACTTCTTTAATAGAAACAAAAGTGACAGTTAAAAGTCAACTCTTTTAAAATGAAACTAGACTACCAATTTACACCATCCACCAGAATAAACTCAAGATGAATAAAAGATACATGATGCACCACCATGAAAGTTCTAAAGGAAAACCCAGACAGTAAAATTTCAGATATCACATGCAGCAATATTTCCACCAATATTCCTCTGAGGGCAAAGGAAATAAAGGAACAAATAAACAAATGAGAGTACATCAAATTAAAACTTTCTGCTCAGCTAAAGAAAACATTAGCAAAATAAAAAGGGAAACATCTATGTAAGAAAACGTATTTGCCAATGATACCTCAGACAATGGTTTGATCTCTAAGATATATAAAGAATTTATACAACTCAACACCTGGAAGACAGATAATCCAATTAAAAAATGGGCAAAGGACCTGAACAGACAACTCTCTGAGAAAGACATACAAAGGGCCCATAGGCATATGAAAGGATGCTCAGCATCACTAAGACATCAGAGAGATGCAAATTAAAACCACAATGACATACCACCTCACACCAGTCAGAATGGCAATCATCAACAAATCAATAAACAACAAGTCCTGGTCAGGATGTGGAGCAAAGGGAACCCTGGTGCACTGTTGGTGGAATGCAGATTGGTGCAGCTATTATGGAAAACAGTATGAAATTACCTCAAAAAACTAAAAATAGAACTGCCTTTTGATCCAGGAATCCCACTGCTAGGACTATACCCAAAGAACCATGAAACACTAATTTAGAAGAACCAATGCAACCCTACGTTCATAGTAGCACTCTGCACAATAGCCAAGTGCTGGAAACAGCTTACGTGTCCATCAGTGGATAAGTAGACCAAAACACTTTGGTACATTTCCATGATGGAATACTGTGAAGCAGAAAGAAAGAAAGAAGTAACTTCTACCTTTTACAATAGCTGTTTGGAATTGGAGAGTATCATGCTTAGTGAAAGGTGGCAAAAGACAAAATACCATTTGATTTCACCCAATACAGGAAACTAATGAACAAAACAGATGAATAGAATGGAGGCAGATAAATAGAAACAAGGAGCAGAATAAAGGTGGAGGGATGGGAAGAGGGGGAAAGAAGAGAACGCTTAATCAAGGAGCTAGCATGAATGACCTATGGACATAAACAACAAGGGGGGAGTGAATGTAGGATAGGGGATAGGATAGGTGGGGCAGAAGGGAGCAATGGGGGGAAGAATTAAAACTATTGTAATACAAAATATTAATAAAATTAAAGAAAATAATAAATAAAAAATTCCTTTAGCAAAAACAACAATAAAAAATAGTCAAGTCTTTTTACAGTTGTGTTTCCAAAGCAAGCGTAGAACGAGATTGTAAAACATCTGATGTGGAGTGTAGATACGACCAGGGACTCCTTGACAAGAACCATCAAGCCACCAGGAAGTCTTGCTCTGGCTTTCCATTATGTCTGTCCCCTAGGCTGTGTCTCTGCTCACAAGTTCACTTCTGATTAGTGGAGTCAGGTGTTAGGACTGTGTGACAGGTAAAAATGTCATCTTTATTGAACCTGAAGAACTTGAGTATCTGGGACCTATTAAAATAAAATACAGTTCTAAGTTGCTTATCTGCTTCTTTCCAAATGCTCAGAACCTCACAAGTTAAAACTTTGGTTTTAAATTTGGCTAGATTTCTAGAACATCCACCCCTCATGTTTGCCAAAAACATCAAAAGAGCAGCCTTTCTTGTGGTATTCAGGCTCTTCGTATTTCAGGCCCAGTTAAATGCCAGGCACTTTCTTCTTCCTTTTTGGGTAGGAAAATAGGGTATGAGAAAACTAGAAGAAAGACAAAATATCTACACATTTAAAAATTAAGATTTTCATTACTTTCTGATCCTTGATTAAAATAATGTAAATTAGTAAATTGGAATATTTTTTGTTTGAATTAAGAGCAGCAGAGAAAAAAAATTGAGGTGATCTCTGTGCCAATACCAAAGGGTAATTTTGTGTCCTGGCAGTTCAAGCTGTGGGTTACTTTTCCACAACTATGCTTCCACTGCTATTAGTCTGCTCTGAGCTCTATCCTCACTAGTGCCCGCATAATCTAATAATGAGCAGATGCTCCTGCTGTGGACATAGCTCTAAGATGATGATTTTGGAGCAGATTTAACTCTTTCATGATCTCTGGCAATAACAAAATGGGAAAAAAATGAAGAGTACCTAACTTCCTAAAATAATACATCTTGTAAATTTACCTAATGTACACAAAGCAATCTCAATCAACAATAATAGAAAATCAAGAGAGAATAGTGTCATAGAAAGCATTCTCTTTGTTATCTGCAATGGTTAAGGGTCCTGGTAGTATATTCAAACTACCTGGGTTGTATAAGGGACCACTAATCAATTAAGACTCACTGTATAGTTTGTCAGAGGAGAGATGTTTCCAGGTTGTGTGTAGTTGAGTGATTTGTGTTCAGTGTCTAGCAGGAAATGTCACGTGGCTAAATGATGGTCCTAGGAGTAAGATTTTGGCTTTAGAATTTGAGGAAGCAAAAATTCATGTAAAATGACATGCAGCTGGACAATTCTCCCTTTAACCATGCATTGTTAAATGCCTCAAAAACAATAGATATTCCAGATATCTAGAAAATAGATTATGCTTAAGAAGCTTCCTCTAAATATGCCTCCTTTAGGGTATAAATTGTGAATTTTGATCGTACTGGTTCAATCATCACCTCTTTTGGAATCCACCATGTAATGTAGAAGTGAGAATAGATGTCTTCACCTTGTAGAAGAAGGCATATCCCTAGTTTGATTAATAATTTACTCTAATAATTTTAAATCATTTCCATACCCTGGCTGGTAACACAGTGGGTAAGGTGATGGCCTGTGAATCTATAGTTTGCTGGTTCGATTCCCCAGCCAGGGCACATAACCAGGTTGCAAGCCAGGTCTCCAGCCAGGTCTGTGGCTGGAGGCAAGTGAAAGGCAACCGTACATTGATGTATCTCTCCTTCTCTGCCTCTGTCCCTTCCTCTCTCTCTGAAAATAATAAATAAAATCTTAAATAAATAAATAAATCATTTTCTAACTTAAGTATAATGAATGGAAATATAAGAGGTAACTCCAAAACACATAGAATAAAATTAAAAGTTATCTCCATTTTCCATAGGGGAATAATACCATTTGATTTTCTTTCTTTCTTTTTTACAAAACTAAATATATTAATTTGTGTTTTTTAAAGAATTTTTTAATTCATTATTTTTAGAGAGAAGGGCAGAGAGGAAGGAAGAAAGGGAGTGAAACATCAATGTATGGTTGCCTTTCACCTGCCTCCAGCTAAGGACCTGGCTGGAGACATGGCTTGCAACTTGGTTATGTGCCCTGACTGGGAATTGAACCAGCGACCTTTAGGGTTGCAGCCCAGCACCCTATCCACTGAGCCATCAGCCAGGGCTTAATTTGTATTTTGTTTTCCTATAAAATGCATCACTTTCTATTTTATTTTGCCTTTTTGCTCTTACATGATCTTTTGAGTTGATTCTATGCTATTAAATATTGTTAAAAATGCTTATTAATACTTGCATATTATTCTGTTATATGATGTACCACAAGTTATAAAATAATTTCACATTTTGGGTAGTAATGGTGGCTCCAAATTTCTATTACAAATTATTATTCAATAAACTTTATACATAAAACTTTACAAACATTTCTCATGACATACTTTAAAGATATTTTTCTGTATAATTTTCACCACAAAATATGTAAAAAATTTTAAGACTTGATATGTAGTGACAAATTATAGAAATATTTATTAATTCCAAAATCTCATGATGTGTGTGTGTGTGCGCATGCGTGCACATCTTAAGCCTTTCACAGTGTTGTCTGTATTCTTTTTGTTTTGTTTTACTAGAACTTTGATGTTGCATTTGTGTTTTGTTGGTTAGCTTTATAATTATACTTTATTTTATGACCCTTAGTCCCTTATCTTTTTTTTTTTTTTTTTGATAGCATAGTATGTTTCTGCTATGGATATCTACTGCCTAACATACCATCCTAAAACTAAGTGGGATAAATCAGCAATGTTTTACTATGTCTCACAATTTTGTCGGTTAAAATTCAGGTAGAGATCAGCTGAAAGGTTCTTCTACTCCATATTTCATCAACTGCATCCCTTTTTGTTATTCAACTGATAGTTTGGCTGTCTGAAGATTTCTGAATGGTTTAACATGCCTGTTGGTGGCTTGGTGGAAATGAGCAGGAGGTTGGGCTCAGTTGGGACTCTTCTTTCCTGTGTGATCTCAGAGCCTTTCCAAGTGTTTTCTCCAACATAGTAGTCACACTTGATTGCCGCTCATGGAATGATTAGTAAGCATTACATGAGGCCTTGGTGGAAGCAGAAAGGCTTCTTATGACTTAGATTCAGCTTCAGAAGTAGTTGAATGATACTTCAACTGCTATCTATTAAGCAAGGTAGTCTATAGAATCAGCCCTAATTTAAGTGGAAGGAAATTAACACAAGCTCTCATGAGAAGAGTTGAGAATAATTTGTAGTTGTCTTAAATCTATACCATTCATCCTTTGACCTCAACTTATTTACTTTCTTCAATATATAAAATTCAAAATAGTTTCATCTCCTTCTGGAATCTGCAAAAGTCTTGTCCTCTTAGTTCTTTAGTGTGCAATCCAAGATTCTGAAATCTAAAGTAGGTCCAAGTGCTCTCTGCTCTCCTCCCAAGATGAAATGGTGGGATAGGGATAGAATCAATAGATACTCTAATTTAAAAAAGAGAACAGGAGTCACTCTTAGCAGTCAGTGGTTCACAGCCATTCTAATATCAGATATTGAGCAGTGTTTATGGTCTAATTTGGCTCCCTAAGAAAGTTCCTTTGAGAGCCTTAGCTATACCCTTTGGGTTTCTGCTTCTTGCTCCTGAGTCAGCCCTTTCTAGTTCATTAGAATTGCCCATATCTGCCTGCATCCATGTAGCTTTCTCAACATGGTTTGCTTCTGTACAAGTTTTGAAGTTCAAAGATCTCTTTAAATAGTGCAGTTTTTGCCCATTTCAGGCTCAATACAACCTCATATAATTACTTTTAAAGTTTTTATTTTTATTTATCAGTCATTTACTCCATTAGACAAAGGTTATGTCCACAAACATCTTTTTTATTTTAGGCTTCCTGTGAGATTGCTGAGGGAATATACCCCTTTAGGTCTTAGAAATGTTATTTTCTATGGCTGGAAACTTTTGTACTAAGTACCCTTTCTCTGGTCTATGCCTTTTATTCCTCTCAGAGCTTAACCCCTTTCCTTACTATTTTGATAGTCTTTTCTATTCTTCTTTGGTGTCTTCTAGAAAGATACACGTTTTTTTTCTTGGCTCTTCCTGAGATGTTCCACCACCATCTGTCCCTGGCCCAGTTTTCATTTTTATCACTAGTACTCCTGTTGCATCTTTTTGCAAGGATTACTGAAAGTCTTTACCAGTCTCTACCTAGTCAGGATTTACATGCTTTGAAATTTGCCTCGTAGTTTTTCTGGATGTGGAGTTCATAGGTTTTGTTGTTGGTTTTCTTCTGGTATTATCTCTAGAAGGGGAGGAAACTTTCCCATTTAAAATCCTGCTATGTTTTTACCAGATTTAGAATTGAATTATTTTAAATATTATCTTATTTTTAATTTTTTAAAAGATTTTATTCATTATTTTCAGAGAAAAGGGCAAGGAGGGAGGAAGAAAGGGAGAGAAACATCAATGTATGGCTGCCTTTCACCTGCCTCCAGCTATGGATCTGGCTGGAGACTTGGCTTGCAACCTGGTTATGTGCCCTGACAGGGAATCGAACAGAGACCTTTGGGTTTGCAGACTGGTGCCAATCCAGTGAAAGCCACACCAGCCAGGGTATTTTTTTAAACAGTCACCTTTATAGGTAAATGTCAGCCTGAGAAGAGGTAAAATAGAACATTAATAAATGACCAACTTGCTATTACCTTAAATTTTATGATACAATTTATTGGGACCATTTGAGTAGCACAAATTTTAATAACAAGAAATATCTCAAATGAAGCACCCCACATTCACTTCAGTTATGAGCTCAGTTCAATGAGAGTCAGAGATCAGATGAAAAAGAAAGAGGAAGAGTGGCTAATATAAGAAGGAAGGCAATATCTAACCATTTGTTCACAATATGAGTTTAAGTGAATTGAAGTCAAAGCAATTAAATTGAGAAGGCAAATTCCAAATGGACTTCTCCATAATATGATTTTAATGTTCGGAGAAAAAATTCCAACATTTTATTTATGTTAAAAGAAGCATGCACATGTCATAAAATCCAATATAAAAGTTAAGTCTCAAATTAAGATAAAAGATTCCTAGAATTACCTTCAATCTGATCGTCACATAACAGACCCTGTTACTCACTTCTCAATTTAAGGGCTACCTGCTGAAAAAGGTCCTCTCTGAACTTCCAAACCAAAGAACTGAACCCCTCCACCCAGTCTTCTGTATATCAGTTTGTTTTATTCCTTACAGCACTTTTCACTCCCAGATATTTTCTTTTGTGTTTTTCATGTTTTTATCTTCCCCTGTTCCACTTATCCCTAGAAGTTATAAACTCCTGAAGAATGGAATATTTTCTGTGTATGTGTATGTGTGTTTCAGTGCTCTTTTCTCTGCATCTGGGAAGACCCTGGTGCCTAGTTGAAACATAATAATGTTTTGTTTGTGAATGGTGGAAACTATATATAGTTCAGACTGATAGCAAGCAGTATGCCTCAGAACTTTCCATTTCTGGGCATCTAGTCCCTCTTTTCTGTTATTAAGTGTACTTAGCTGCAGATAGAATTTTGTTCCAAATAATTGGTTATTTCTAGTATTTAAGTAACTGAAGACAGTAATTTTTTCGATTGTATTTGATCATCTTACCAATAGTCATTAATGTTAAAAGTTTTTACATAACTTTGTCTCCTCCTTTCCATATGTTTTCTGCTTTCCTTGTATAAACTATTACATTGGATATTTTGACCTTCCCAGCATTATTATTCAGTAAGTATGGTTGTAGGAAACCTTTTTATTCCTAAATTTAATGGGAGTATCTCTAGTAATTTAAAATATGGTCAGCCTGTTAATGATTTAAGAGCTATTCTATTTCATGGTGAATATTTAATAGTTATTACATTTGATTGAGTCAACTATCTTTAAAATGGTAAATTTAATGCTAGTGTGCTAATACTTGTATTTGTTTTTTTACATTTATGTAACTAAGATAAATGTATAATATATTTATTTTCTTGTTATTCTTATCAGGTGTTCCTATCAGGTATTTACTTTTTTAAATTAAAAAACTTTTGTTATCCTTTACAGGCTCAAGAATAAGCTATAGAGAGCTAATGAGTTGGTTTCTTTAAAAATTTAAAAAGAAAACTTATTAGTTAAAATATTGTGTTGGACTAGAACCATATTTGGAGACTTTTTTTTTTTTGTAATATTTATAATTTATTCAATGGTTACTTGCATAAATGGGTTACCTATTTAAAATGGTACAATTGAGAAATATATAGTTTACAGAGATTTCCCAAGTCATCCAATGTATCGAAATAATTAAAACTTATGCATCATAATTTTATATAACCATTTTATCAAATGACATTGTTAGAAATAGTAGAGTTGTTTAAAGCACAGATTATACAACCAAGGAGAGAAGGTACTGCATTGAATTTCTATCTTTGATACATTAGAAGCTTTATAATAATGTAAATCAATTTCTTTATAATAATGTAAATTCAGTGACCACATTCTAAAAAAAAAAAAAAAAAAAAAAAAACACTCAGAGTTTTGCTTTAAGGAGTAACTGAAATAATATACCAAGCATTAAGGATACCATCTGCTATAGAAAAAGCACCCAATACATCCTAGCTATTTATCTTTATAATTATCATCATGGTGACTTCCCTCTCGATTTTATTTGTAGGAAGTTTTTCTGTTATTTTATACTTCTTGAATTTATTGAATATTTCTGTTGTCTTTCTCTTTTACAATTATTTTCTGCTTATATCTTGACTATTATCTTATTTTTCTCATAGGAGAAAGATAAGTGGGCTTTCTTTTTCTAATTTATCAAATTGAATGCTTAGTTTATTTTTTTTCTTATTAATTATAAAAATATTCCAAGGCTGCAATTTTGTCTTTGTATACCACCTTGGCCACATTTTATAAGAATTAAAATGTAATATACTAATTTTATTATTTTAAAGGTAATCTGTAGCTGTTCATTTTTATTTCTTTTTAGTCCAAATGAAGTTATTTAGAAAAATTATTGTAAATTTTTCTAGCCATTAGGATTTGTCTTGTTTTGTTTTTTTTAGCCTTTTATTATTATTTCTTCTATTATTTCATGGTGGCAGAGAATGTGCTCTTTATAATTTATGTTTTATAGAATATATTGTTTGATATATTCTATGGATGGCTATTTGTCTATGTTTCATGAATACTATATATTTTATATCCTTTGTAGAGTTTATATTTCAAATATAATTATTAAGGGGTAGAAAGATGGTGACAAAGTAGAGGGCAGTGCTGATGGTGTTCTCTTATTTTAAAGTCTACTCACCCTCCCGCTACAACTCATTCCCAGTCCTCAACCTAAGTTTTCCTCCCCTCCCCAGCACCTGAAGGATAGGGTAGGGAGCACAAGACATCTGCAGGTCACTGTGAATTGGAGCGGTAAGCATCTGGACTCAGGGGTACACAGCCTAGAGGCTGCAGAGACCTACAAGGGAGCAGGTGAGACAGTTTGGAACTCACTGGCTGGTGGGCCAAGGTTGGTTCTGGGCAGTGGAGGCTTTGCCCAGAGGGGCGGTTCTAACTGAAGACAGCTTCAGGCTCCCTGGTAGCTAGAAATCTGAGCAGTGAAGTGTGGACAGTGAGCACAAACTCTGGAGGGAATGAGGAATTGAACCCCTGAAGCAACTCTGAGGCCAGAGGCAGAGGAGGAGAGACCCATGGGGAGCAGGAGCAGGGGAGTGAGGAAGTGCACTGGCCCAGGTGGTGAGAGGGCCAAAAATTGTGCCACTGACCCACCTGGGGAGAGGGCAGTTCAGAGCCCTAGCGAGGGGGGAGACCCAACTCCACATACTTACATTGGTGCACAGGCTTCCACGAAAACTCAAAATTGCAAGCCAGGAGCTTGCTGCTGGTGCAACTGGTATGCCCATTGCAGGCAACAAAGGCCTCCTCCTAGAGAAGCTGGAGGGGGAGGCATAGCCTTCACCAGCCAGCAGACTGCGCTGTGGACCCCCTGGGGAGCCAGGCTCGTGAGGTAGTGAAAACCTCCTCAGAGAGTGGAACTGCTTGGAGGGTTAGCCTTCACTGGCAGGTGACCTTAGGGGGCCCCTAGGGAGCCAGGAACTCTTTTCCAACAGGGACTACCACCTCTGGGAGCTGGTGGGGGAGGGCCAGCCATCATAGGAGCCAGCAAGTTTGCAGGACACTCCCCATTGGAGCCAGGTGCCCATCACAGGCAGAAACCTCCTCAAGGAGCTGGAGGAGGAAGAGTAATCATCGACATCACATAAGCACCCTGCAGGTATTCACACTGAACCAGTGAGAGAAAGAAGGGCCCCAAAACACCGGCAGCATAGAAGCCCAGCTAGGCTACTGGACGCTTAGCCTACTGGGGGAATGGCACTCAGAATCAGCCCTGACTGTGACAGCCATAGACCCTGCCACTCCAAGACCACTCAGCTTGACTGTAGAATGCAGAGACTAGACCAAGAAAAAAGGGCAGACTTAGGAAATGGGTTGCTGATAATCTTAAGCACCTGAGTTACACCAAGAGCTACATGAACTATTAATCCCTAACATATCCTTTTTAAAAGTTACTTCCAACCCTCACAATTAGTGCATTTTAAATAAATACTGTTTATATCATAGTGTATCCCAATTTATAGATTTTTACTCCTCCCTTATCTCAATCCACCTAACTACCCAAGACCCTCCTCCTACTCTTATTTTAAAGTCTACTCACCCTCCCACTATAACTCATTCCCAGTCCTCAACCTAAGTATTCCTCCCCTCCCCAGATGCTTAAACCGTTTTGTCTTTCTTTCTTTTTTTTTTTTTTTTGTGGGTGCGCTAATAGGGACTACACATTCTTTTTACTTTCTTTCTTTTTTTTTTTTTTTTTTTTTTTTTTTTTTTTTTTTTTTTGCTAAAAGCACACAGTCCTGGCTCCATCTGGACCAATCAGTGCTCATCGAGGGTGGACAGGGAGGTAGATGCGGCAACTATGTATATAGGCGTATAGTGTTCACTCGCACTTGAGGCATTCTGATTTTCCCCCTCCTCATTTCTATAGATGAGATAAGTTGGCTTTCTCTCTCTTATCCCCACTATCTTTGCTGCTTCTTTGCACCCTTCAAAATTATCTATAGTCAACTTAATAATTTTTCCCCTCACATAACAGTCTTCCCATATCTACATTCCTATTAAGACTGGCTCAGTTACAGCTAAGGATGTGATTAAAAGTGGGGATTACCTAGGAGGATTTGGGTATATAACTAGGTTCATAGGCAGTCAAAAGGGGGGTTAAAGGAGAAAGATATCTCTGAAGATGTGGTTATTTTGCCTGGACTGGTGGTTCTGTTTTAGGAGCAGCTCAAAAACAGTATATCAGATGGGATAGCAGGAGTGTCTCTCGATCAGCCAACTGGAGGGAAAGGAGCAACACATAAAACCAATCCAAAACACAACCAGGTAGCCCAGGTTAATAACATAAAGGCCACCCCAAGAGCAACAAGTTGAGAAAATCTAGGAGACTGCAACACTGAACTCCACAAATCTCCTAATACACAAGGGTGCTCCATGAAGGCAAGGAATCAAAGCAGATTATTCCAAGACAAAAATAAGCAACAACAGACACCCAAAATGGGGGGAGGGGAGAATCAGTCCATCACCAAAAGGAAAGGAGGAATTCCCAGAAAGATTACTAAATAAAACACAGGCAAACAAACTATCAGATATGGAATTCAAAAGAATGATGGTGGAGAAGCTCAGCCAGCTCAGCCAGCTCAAAAAAAAAAAAAAAAAACAAAAAACAAAAAAAAACCTATAAACAACTCCAGGGAAGCTACAAGGAACTTACTGAGAGCTACACCAGCATTAAAAGGACTTAAAAACTATCAGTAAGCGCCAGGAGGAAATGAAGAATACAATTTCTGAATTGGAGAATACAGTAGAAGGAATTAATAGCAGCTAGAGGAAGCAAAGGATTAGATCAGCAAGCTGGAGGACAACCTAGAAAAATATTCCAAGACAGTGGAACAAAACCAAAAAAGGCTGAACAAGAATGAAGAAGTTTTAAGAGAGCTGCACATCAACATGAAATGCAATAATATCCATATGATAGGGATACCAGAAGGAGAAGAGAAACAAGGAATGGAAAACCTGTTCAAAAAAGTAATGAAAAAAACCTTCCCTAGCATGATGAGTGAAAATGTCACTCAAGTTCAAGAAGCACAGAGGGTCCCATGAGGATGGATCCAAACAGACCTACTCCAAGACACATTATAATTAAAATCCTAAAAGTATCAAGAGAGAAACAGTGAATAGCATATAAGGAGACTCCAATAAGGTTATCAAATGATTATTCAACAGAAACAATACAAGCCAGGAGGGAATGGCAAAAATATTCCAAGTAATGGGAAACAAAGTCCTGCAACCAAGAATACTCTACCCAGCAAGGCTCTCATTCAAAATGAAAGGAGAAATAAGGAGTTTCCCAGACAAAAGAAGACTAAAAGAATACATCTCTACCAAACCAACATTGCAAGAAATGCTAAAGGGTCTGCTTTAAAAACATGAAGAAACAGAGAGAGACAGAGAGGAACACAGGTACAAAGTGGGAAATGGCAACAAATAAGTATCAATCAATAATAACCTTAAATGTAAATGGATTAAATGTGCCAATCAAAAGACATAGGGTAGCTGAATGGATAAGAAAACATGAACCACATATATGCTGTCTTCAAGAGACCCACCTCAGAACAAAAGATCGACACAAATTGAAAGTAAAGGGATGGAAAAATATATATCAAGCAAATGGACATGAAAAAAGGCTGGAGTAGCAATACTTAGTTCAGACAAAATATATTTTATGGGGAAGGCCATAAAAAGAGGCAAAGAAGGACATTTCATAATACTTAAGGAAACAATCCATCAAGAAGCTATAACTCTGGGAAACATATATGCACCCAAATATATAAGGGAAATCTTGGAGGACTTCAAGAAGGATATAGACAGTAGCACACTAATAGTAGGGGATTTTAATACCCCATTATCAACAATAGACAGACCTTCCAAACAAAAAGATACCAAAGATATTGTGTCATTGAACAACACTCCAGAGGAAATGGACCTAAATGATATATACAGAACTTTTTACCCCAAAGAAGCAAAATACACATTCTTTTCAAATGTACATGGAACATTCTCAAAGATAGACCACATGGTAGGTCACAAGAGAAGCCTCCACAAATACAGGAAAATTGAAATCATACCAAACATCTTCTCAGATCACAATGGCTTGAAACTAGAAACCAATCTCAAGGGAAAAAAACAAAATCACTCCAACTTATGGAGACTGAATAACATGCTTTTAAGTAATGAATGGGTTAACAATGAGATCAAAGATGAAATCAAAAAGTTTCTTTAAAAAATGACATGACAATGAATACACAACAGTCCAAAACCTATGGAACACAGCAAAGGCAGTCCTTAGAGGGATATGTATAGCAATACAGGCCTACCTAAAAAGGATAGAAGAAGCTTACACTAACAACCTAACTGTAAAGCTCCAAGAATTAGAGGAGCAATGATAAACAAAGCCCAGAACAAGTAGAAGGAAGGAAATCATCAAAGTCAGAGGAGAATTAAATAACTTAGAGACTCAAACCACAATTCAAAGCATGAACAGGTATAGGAGCTGGTTCTTTGAAAAAACAAACAAAACTGACAAGCCTTTATCCAGACTCATCAAGAAAAAAGAGAGAGGACCCAAATAAACAGAATCAAAAATGACAGAGGAAATATCACAACTGATACTTCAGAAATGCAAAGAACTGTAAGAAATTACTACAAACAACTATATGACAAGAAATATGACAACCTGGGTGAAATTGACACATTTCTGGAAATGTATCATCTACCAAAACTGAATCCAGAAGAAGCAGAAAACCTGAATAGGCCAATAACAACTAGTGAAATTGAAGAAGTAATCCAAAGCACAAGAGCCCTGGACCAGATGGCTACACAAGTGAATTCTACAAAACATTTGGAGAAGAACTAACTCCTATCCTTCTCAACCTATACCAAAAAATAGAGGAAGAGGGAAGACTCTCAAACTCTTTCTATGAGGCCAATATTATTCTAATCCCCAAACCAGGTCAAGACAGAACTAACAAAGAAAATAACAGGCCAATATCTCTGATGAACATAGATGCTAAGATTCTCAACAAAATATTGGCCAACCAGATCCAACAATACATTAAAAAGATCATACACCATGATCAAGTGGGTTTCATCCCAGGGATGCAAAGATGGTACAACATTTGCAAATCAATAGATGTAATATACCACATCAACAAAATGAAAGACAAAAACCATATGATCATATCAATAGATGCTGAAAGAGCATTTCATAAAATACAGCAACCATTTATGATAAAAACATTCAGCAACATTGGGAATAGAGAGAGCATACCTCAATGTCATAAAGGCCATATATGAGAAACCTGAAGCCAACATCATACTCAACAGGCAAAAAGTAAAAACTTTGCCCCTAAGATCGGGAAGAAGACAAGTCTGTCCACTTTCTCCACTTCTGTTCAACATCGTTTTGGAAGTCCTGGCCTTAGCTATCAGAGAAGAAAAAGGAATCAAATGTATCCAAATTGGAAAAGAGGAAATCAAACTGTCATTATTTGCAGATGATATGATAGTGTACATACAAAACCTGATAGGCTCCACCAAAAACTTACCGACCTAATCAGCAAATTTAGCAAAATAGCTGGATATAAAGTCAATATCCAGAAATCAAAAGCATTTTTGTATACCAATAATGAAACACTAGAGACAGAAGCTAGAAAACAAATCCATTTACCATACTAACAAGAGAAATAAAATACTTTGGAATAAACTTAACCAAGGAGGTAAAAGATCTGTACTTAGAAAACTACAGAACATTGAAGAACGAAATTAAGGAAGATATAAATAAATGGAAGCATATACCATGTTCATGGATGGGAAGAATTAACACCATTAAAATGTCCATACTACCCAAAACAATCTACAGATTCAATGCAATCCCAATTAAAATACCAATGACAGACTTCACAGAAAGAGAAAAAATAATTCAAAAATTTATACGGAGCCCAAAACACCCATGAATAGCCACAGCAATCTTAAGAAAGAAGAACAAGGTAGGAAGAATCACAATACTGGACATCAAACTATACTCCAAGGCTACTATCATCAAAACAGTCTGGTACTGGCATAGGAATAAACATATAGATCAATGGAACAGACTAGAGAGCCCAGAAATAAACCCGGGACTCTATGGTCAACTAATATTCAACAAAGGGGGAAGAAACATAAAATGGAGTAAAAACAGTCTCTTCAACAAGTGGTGTTGGGAGAACTGGACAGCAACAATCAAAAAGATAAAACTAGACCACCAACTTACACCATACACCAGAATAAACTCAAGATAGATAAAGGACTTAAACATAAGCAGTGCCACCATAAAGGTCCTGGAGAAAAATACAGGCAGTAAAATTTCAGATATCCTACGCAGAAATATGTTGACTATTACTTCACCAAGGGCAAAGGAAATAAAAGAACAAATGAACAAATAGGACTATATTGAATTGGAAAGTTTCTGATCAGCTAAAGAAAATACCAGTATAATTAAAAGGGAAACAGCTTTATGGGAAAACATATTTGCCAATGATACCTCAGACAAGAGTTTGATCTCCAAAATAAATAAAGAACTAATGTGACTCAACACCAGGGAGATAGACAGCCCAATTAAAAAATGGTCAAAGGACCAGAACAGACAACTCACTGAGGGAGACATACAAAGGGCCCAAAGGCATATGAAAGAATGCTCAACATCAATGGCCATCAGAGAGATGCAAATTAAAACCACAATAAGATACCACCTCACACCTGCCAGATGGCAATCATCAACAAATCAACAAACAAGTGTTGGCAAGGATGTGGGAAAAAGGGAACCCTGGTGCACTGTTGGTGGGAATGCAGTCTTGTGCAGCCACTATGGAAAACAGTATGGAGTTTCCTTAAAAACTAAAAATGGAACTGCCTTTTGATCCAGCAATTCCATTACTATACTGGAAGAACCCTGAAACACGAATTCAGAAGAACCTATGTACCCCTATGTTCATAGCAATGCTATTTACAATAGCCAAGTGCTGGAAACAGCCTAAGTGCCCATCAGTGGATGATTGGATCAAAAAACTTTGGTACATTTACACAATGGAATACTACACAGCAGAAAGAAAGAAGGAACTCCTACCTTTCGCAACAACGTGGATGGAACTAGAAAGTATTATGCTTAGTGAAATGAGCCAGTCAGTGAAAGACAAATACCATATGATCTCACCCATTTCAGGACAATAATGAACAAAACCAACAAATAAGCAAAACAGAACCAGATACATGAATACAATGAATATATCTTCTGTGGGTAGATAGGAACAGGGAGATGGGAGGAGAGAGGAGGAAGCAAAGAAGGGGAGCAGTTTAGCTAAGGAACTGGTATGGAAGGACCACGGGCATGGTCAACAAGTGGGATTGTGGGGAAGGGGCAGAGGGAAGGAAAAAGGAGATGGATGTAATAAAGCAACAATCAAATAAAATTAAAAATATATATAATTATTAATTCAACAATTGTTTTTTTCAGATGGTTTATATTTTTTCTTGATCTAGTAGTAGAAGCATCAAGGACAGAGTAATGTTAAAACATTCCGCAGAAGTTTTAGTTCTATTTCTTACATAATGGTTTTAATTTATTATATATAGACCTATGACATTTCTAGAACTTTCTTGTAAAGTGTACTACTTCTATATATATGAATTTTTGTAATGTGATTTCCTTTGTTTTTTTTTTAACATTTTGGTTTTACACTAAAATGATCATCCCCACAACTTTTTTTCCTATATATTTTTTAATATAAAAGTTATCTGAAAAGAACGGAAAAGATCAAGGTCCAATATGATATATTTAGAGTAAGGTAACTTTTCTGGAAGGAATGTCTTTGACTAAATAATTTTCTCCTGACATGCAGGTGATGACATGCAACATTAGCATGGAAAAGTATAAGGAATAAGGATTTGCTCTTGACTAGTGAAGACATAGGCTTAACAATTCACAAATTTCTTATAGGATTAGACCTTAATACCTAATAATCACCTTTGTCAAGGAAAATATATTCAACACTGTGGGAAGTAATTGCAATTTATGGAAATGTTTTGAAGCAAAGAAATAAAATTCAAAATACTGCTATCAGAATGGTAATATGCATTTGGCTCATAGTGCTAGAAAGAAGAAGCGTCTTGATGAGCTCATCATTGGTTGTTCTCTTGTATAAGACTTCACGTCTGAATGACCTTCCCAGCTTTGGTTTATTAAATTCATACTTCATCACCACAATTAAACCCCCTTTCCGCAACACCTTGAAGAAGAAATTGCAATAAATTTCACAAGTACTTTTTTCCCCGAATACTTTACTTCATAAACTATTATTATTATTTTACATTTAATTATTTATACAAATCCTTGCTTGATGCTTTTTAATTTGTTCACACTTGTTTTTCTAGTCACAAATGGTAAGCTTCTAAAAGATAGGAATCTTCTTGACTTTAGTTTCTGTGATTGGCTGAGCACAGAAACATGCTTAGAAATCCATCATGATGTGCCAGCTATCTTCTTATACTGCCATTATTAATTCATACCTCACCCTACTTGTATTTTTTTCATAATTGGAAAAAATAATTGATGCTAGTTCAAATATTAGGTAGAGAGAGAGGTAAAGTATAAAGATGAAAGCAGGTTTACTTTTCCTTTTAAATCATTAATCCTTGACCATTCTTATTTAAAAACTGTACTTAACAAGGCCTGCAATATTAATATAGTTTGAGATATTTTCATTAAATTCTCAATTGTGTAGCTAATTGGATGACAGGGAGGAGCAAACAAGTTGGATGCAACTTGTTCTGTCATCTCATCAAAGGAATCTAAGTAGCCTCTTGTTTCAATTTTTCCATTAATTTTCATTTCTGTTTCAACTACTTCATAATCTACTGATTACAGAATGACCTATTATCTGTTGATGTAGCCTGATCTTTGGGGACCTTAAAAGGATAGTTGTCTGGAGCACATAGTACCTGGTATAGGTTAGAATAAAACAAAGCCAAAATAACTCTGGCTAAATCTCACGACTTCTAGGATCCCTTAATTGTCTGTAATTAGCAGTAGTTAAGGAGGAGTGAGACTTGCATTATGTTAAAGAGGGATACAGAATTGAGTTAAACAGTTGGAGAAGGGGAGAAAACAAAAATCAAAGCTTAAGTAGTAGCAGTTCCTGTTCTTGGCAATGGCATTAGTGCTAAAAAGATTTCTTTGTTCTTTTTCATTTTATACCACCCTACTTAAAATGAACACACTATTGCAAAATTTGTAATTTACACAAAGACCTTGACTAGCTTGAGTGGTAAACGGAAGGTTTAACAAGGTTATCTATAGGAGTTTTAGAAATCTTTGGCTAAACCTTCCTATGTGGAACATTACCACTGAACATGAAAGTTACAGATAATGTTAGGAGAAAGAAAACCCTTAAGAGTGAATACTGTTATCAGTCTCTTGCACACACACTGGGCAGTTAGGAATAGCCTCACTGGGCCAATTTCCAGGGAAAGCCTTACCTGGTAAGGTCAGAACCTCCAGAGTTTAAAAGCAAGGTCATGCTTCATTACAGTGTGGACTGGAGGTGAGCAAACAGGGCCCATCTCTCTTCAGAGAAGTGTTTTCAAGTCTCACCCCTGTGTGCAGGCATAAATACACTAGCAGAAGGCTCTTTAGAAGGGGTTCAGACAAGTTATGGTGAAGCTACCTGAATGGGAGCTAGGCCAAATTGTTAGGGCCCAAATTAAAAGGAAACAGCTTATAGGCTGTGGGACCTCTTACCAATCCATCTTTTTCACTGGGGGAAAAATCCTTTTTTCAGAGGTGATGAAAACCTGCATTAAAAGGTGACACAGTGGAAAAAAGAGGGGCTAAGCCAATTGGTGAGTATTTCAACAAATGAGAAAAAAAGCCAACATGAGTTTATGTTTTAAGTGGAGAGGGGACAGAGGGATAAAACTCATGGTACATTGTATTCTATAATTAACAGCTCCAGGACAAATGATATTGGGAAAAGAACATTTAGAAAATTTAAGAATTTTCTTATATGTAAGTATATCTGTGCTTTTTTTTTTTTTTTATGCCACACATGTAAAGGTCTTAATGAATGTACCGTTTAGAGTGGGGTGACATGCAAGGTTTTTAAACATTTAGACACAGACAATTAAGTAGGTCAATAACTAAAGCCAATGTTCTTGCTAAGTCTAGGAAGGAGAAGTCCAGCCAAAGCATAATTTATGAATTTGATAATGTGTGTTCTCTGCTATGGGTAATTAGTCTATAAATGAGTTTTGGTATACTTCAAGCTCTCTTTCTTATCCCCAAACCTGGGCATTTACAGATACATGTATACTTCAACCTAGATCATAAAGATTCATTCCCATTTCTTATTACAGGTTGAAACTAGAATGCATAGTAATACATATTACCATGTGAGCAGTCTTTAAGAAAGTGTCCATATAAGATGTATCTTATTTTTTGTTGTTAATATAAGAGGTATAAGAGGATTTGCAAGATGATTGAAGACTGAAAAGAATGAAAATGTCTCACCTAGATCCTCCTACAAGAAGGGACTTACCATTTCAACTGCCAGCAGATAGTCTTCATCTGTCAATCCCTTCACAGGCTGCTTCCTCCAAGACATGCTCTTACTGTCCCCCACTGCATCCACATCCAAAGACTGACTAAGGCAGGTACAAATATCCATGCAGTTCTTTCCAAGTCAGGACAACTTTGAAGGGCAATATAGCTCCAGAAATCCCTGAACTTTTGACCAAAAGTTATTGGACAGCCATGGTTAACTTCTCCCTTTGACCAATCCCTTTGGCGCCTTTCCTGACATATTCTGCTTGCCATATTCACTCCAACTGCCTGCTTCCAGAAAAATCAACCTGTGAATATGACCATATTTATATAATTTCTAAGAAGTAATCTGTGTTTCAAAATTATTTTATACATTAGGTTTGGGATGAATAGAGAATTATATATTAGATATCAGAGCTTGAATTTTCTAATCTCCTGATTACCCTCTCATTTTTCTGATTGTAAGACTTGCCAAGAATATTCAATAAGAATGACAAACTTTAAAAGTTCTAGTTCCATTGGCAAGTGAAAATCTAGGCTGTCAAGTGATTTTAGTAGAATATTAAAATTATGTATAGGGTAGCTAATAAACTAAAACACGTGTGATATTAAGTAATTGAGAATAAAAAAAAAAATTGGCCCTGGCTGATGGCACAGTGGATAAAGCACTGGCCTGCAAACCCAAAGGTTCAATTCCCCAGCCAGGGCACATAATGAGGTTGCAAGCCAGGTCTCCAGCCAGGTCCATACCTGGAGGCAGGTGAAAGGCAACCATACACTGATGTCCCTCTCCCTCTCTGCCTCCCTCCATTTCCCTCTCTCTAAAAATAATAACAAAATCTTTTTTTAAAAAAGAATCATCATTAAGCTTTCATCTTTTTTTGAAAAATTTCTGTCATATTTTATATTTTCAACAGAATTATGTAATAGGAGAGGATCTTAGAGGTTATGTAGTTTATTCTTTTCAAATGATAAACAAGTAGGACTTAAAATTATGATCTAAGAGTAAAACATTAAAAGTGGGTAAGATGCTCTGACTGGGTCACAATTATGGAAACCCAAAGAGAGTCAATGCATAAAATGATATTGTGGGTAGGTATGAACCATGAAAACTGTGGACAATCATGGTGTTACCCTTTTCATGCTGATGAGTCAGTTTTTGCTAACCAGTCCTTAATACGCATTTACTTCCTCAAGTACATATAATGGGTAATAAATCTATATTACATATTCTGCCATTTATTTTCATATACTTCAAATGTTCAAGTTTAGTAAAAAATGCTGATTTAGATTATAAATTTTTATTTAGTAGTTGCTATGTGCTGGGCAGTGTTTTAGGTGCTGGGAATAGAGTAATGAGCAAACAGAAAATCTCTGACTCACAGGGGTTGTATTTCTGGTGGAGGAGGTAACAATAAAGAAATAAATTAAATAAATAATAAGTAAATAAATATTTATAAGTATATATGATAACATAAAGTAAGATAAGAATAAATATGAAGTAGAACAAGAAGATAGTGACATTATAGGATGCTCTTGGTAGGATTATAAAGGTTGAACTCTGGAAAGTTAATTTTGAACAGGAAAGTTAATGAAGTAAGAGAGCAGGGCATGCAGATATTTGGTACTCAAGTATTCTGAGCAGAGTGTAGAAGCTCTGAGATGGAAAGAACTTTGGGTTGTAAAAAAAGGTGAACCACAATGAGAAGCTGAAGTAGATGGGAAATTAAATCAGAGTGGTTGCAAGAGGCTGGATCTTGTGTTAACTTAGGAGCCATGGTAGGAATGTTGAATTTTACTTTAAGTATAATGGGAAGGGATTGGAATATTGAAGACAGATGCATAATCTGATTTATCTTCTAAAAGAATCACTGACAACTATATGGAGGTAAAACTGGAGGGAGCAATAGTAAAAGCAAGTGGTGTGGGGAGAATTGAGAAGGCTACCACAGTAGTACAGCCGTGATTATAATGGCTTGTCTATGGTAACAGCCCTGGACATGATGAAAAATTATCAGATTTGCAAATGATTTGGATGTGAGGTGTAAGGGAAAGACAGCAGTCAATAATAACTCTCTTATTTTTGTTCCGAGTAACTGTGTGGATAATGGTGTCATTTACTGAGATGGAGGCCACTATGGTGAAAAATAAAATGTTGTCATAAGTAAGCATTGACCTATTGCCAATGGTTCATTCATGATGGAGTTTCCAAATCTCTTCTTACCCAGTTATATTCTAATTTTGGTTCTAAGTCTTTTGAAATTTAGTTGGGGTCAAAACAAGCACGAAGTAAGAATGTGACATACCAGAATGTCATATGAGGAAAAATGAAAACTAGAAAGAAAAAGACTGCAGAGTGGCAGGCAAGCAAAGCTTATGGTGGAGCATTTGTGTGCATGTGTGCGTGCATGTGTGTGTGTGTGTGTGTGTTTCTTTTCCTGGAATGGTTACAACAAATCAAAGAGATGACTTGCCTTTCTGTCAGGGATATAAAAAACATAATACAAAGGGTCTTTAAAATTCTGTGAAGTCCCCATTTTTTGTTGATATTTTGGTTTAAAATGAAGTAGGAGGGAATTATGGAAGTAACTTTCTGGTTGCAGTTTTCATTTCTCAGAGAACACTGCCTCATCCACAGCTGTGTGTTCAGTGGCAAAATAGACGACTATCAGCCAGTATCCCAGTAATCCCATTTTCCTTCAACGTTTTCTTGCTGCCTTTAGTAGAGGACTGTTTCCTTTTTTAGTATTTTTAATTATATTTTATTGTTGTTTTATTACATCCATCCCCCTTTTCCTTCCTTCTGTCCTCTTCCCCACTCACCCACTCCCCACCAAAGCCTATCCCACATGTTGTCCATGTCCATGGTTCTTCCACACTAGTTCCTTAACTAAACTGCTGCCTTCTTTGCCTCCTCCTCTCCCCTCCCATTTCCCACCTCCCCTCTGCCCACTGGAGATCTATTCATTGTATTCATGTATCTGGTTCTGTTTTATTTATTGGTTGGTTTTGTTCATTAGTGTCCTGAAATGGGTGAGATCATATGGTATTTGTCTTTCACTGACTGGCTCATTTCACTAAGCATAATACTTTCTAGTTCCATCCACGTTGTTGCAAAGGGTAGGAGTTCCTTCCTTCTTTCTGCTGTGTAGTATTCCATTGTGTAAATGTACCAAAGTTTTTTGATCCAATCATCCACTGATGGGCACTTAGGCTGTTTCCAGCACTTGGCTATTGTAAATAGCACTGCTATGAACATAGGCGTATGCACATAGGCTCTTCTGAATTGGTGTTTCAGGGTTCTTCCAGTATAGTCCTAGTAGTGGAATTGCTGGATCAAAAGGCAGTTCCATTTTTAGTTTTTTAAGGAAGCTCCATACTGTTTTCCATAGTGGCTGCACAAGACTGCATTCCCACCAACAGTGCACCAGGGTTCCCTTTTTCCCATATCCATACCAACACTTGTTTGTTGATTTGTTGATGATTGCCATTCTGGCAGGTGTGAGGTGGTATCTTATTGTGGTTTTAATTTGCATCTCTCTGATGGCCATTGATGTTGAGCATTCTTTCTTATGCCTTTGGGCCCTTTGTATGTCTCCCTCAGTGAGTTGTCTGTTCTGGTCCTTTGGCCATTTTTTAATTGGGCTGTCTATCTCCCTGGTGTTGAATCGCATGAGTACTTTATATATTTTGGATATCAAACCCTTGTCTGAGGTATCATTGGCAAATATGTTTTCCCATAGAGTTGTTTCCCTTTTAATTTTGCTTGTGTTTTCTTTAGCTGAACAGAAAATTTTCTATTTGATATAGTACCATTTGTTTATTTGTTCTAGAAAACAAATCCCATAGTAACAAGAAAAATAAAGTACTTAGGAATAAACTTAACCAAGGAGGTAAAAGATCTGTACTTAGAAAACTACAGAACATTGAAGAAAGAAATTAAGGAAGATACAAGTAAATGGAAGCATATACCATGTTCATGGATGGGAAGAATTAACACCATTAAAATGTCCATACTACCAAAAGCAATCTATAGATTCAATGCAATCCCAATTAAAACACCAATGACAGACTTCACAGAAATAGAAACAATATTTGAAAAATTTATATGGAGCCCAAAATGCCCATTAATAGCCACAGCAATCTTGAGAAAAAAGAACAAAGTAGGAGGAATCACAATACTGAACATCAAACTATCCTACAAGGCTACTATCATCAAAATAGTTTGGTGCTGGCATAAGAATAGACATACAGATCAATGGAACAGAATAGAGAGCCCAGAAGTAAACTCAGGACTCTAAGGTCAATTAATATTCAACAAAGGGGAAGGGACATAAAATGGAGAAAAAGCAGTCTTTTCAACAAGTGGTGTTGGGAGAACTGGACAGCAACATACAAAAAGAAAAAACTAGACCACCAACTTACACCATACACCAGAATAAACTCAAGATAGATAAAGGACTTAAACATAAGCAGTGCCACCATAAAGGTCCTGGAGAAAAATACAGGCAGTAAAATTTTAGATATCCTATGCAGAAATATGTTTACTATTACTTCACCAAGGGCAAAGGAAATAAGAGGACTGGTTTAATTGTGGCTTCATATATGTTGTGAAAAGGTGTGCTGATTGCCAGTATTTGAAAGATTGTGTTCACAAGTTTCATTTCAGATTTTAGTCACAGTGCTTAAATTCAGTTTGTTTTAAGACATACTCAGAAGGCCTCAGCCATGGCCTCATCTAGGATCCCCAGAGATCTGCACTAGGCTTTAGTGCAAAGAGAGTAATTTTTAAGCAGTTGATGTTCACTAAATTCTTCCACCTACCATACCAATCTTCATTCAACCAACAACAAACTCCTAAACTGTAAAGTTTTAGCTCTACCAAGACAAATGTGCTTTTACTTTGGAAAGGTGTTGCTGAAAGCAAAATGTTGGTGAAGAGCCTTAGCAACATCATTCCACTGCTACTATCACAATTGTCATTTTCTTGGGTTGGGAGGCAAGAAATATTTGTGATAAAGTGATATGTTTCTTGGACATGGAGGTTATATCTCTTTTCCACACATCTCATAGACTCTTGTACCTTGAGATTGTTTTTTTCCTTTTTTTTTTTTTTTTTTAAGATTTTTTTTTTCATTATTTTCAGAAAGAAGGGCAGGGAGGGAGGAAGAAAGGGGAAGAAACATCAATGTATGGTTGCCTTTCACCTGCCTCCAGCTAAGGACCTGGCTGAAGACCTGGCTTGCAACGTGATTATGTACCCTGATTGAGAATCAAACCAATGACCTTTGGGTTCACAGGCCAGCATCTATCAACTGAGCCACCAGCCAGGGCTACCTTGGGATTTTTTTAAAGATTATGTTCAGAGACTGGTAGTGGTACTAATAAAGCTAAACTTAATTGATGTGCTGCAGTAATACATAGCTAGTTCCAACTAACTCTTATAAGGTGGCAGCCAACCTGTGGAGAAAAATTGCCGTCCTTAATTATTATGAATATAGTTACCTATGTGATTTACCTCTGAAGACATTTCAATGGGCATTGAATTTTCAATATGGGGCTATTAATGTCATATTAATTGCTGTTATTACATTGCCCCACTTGACCTATTTTATCTTTGCAAGACTCCAGTGAGAAAGAGGAAAAGACAACGGAGTAAACATTTCCTTTGAAGCTACTGTAATGTCCCATCTTTCTGGAATTGCATTCAGAGTAAAGATTTTTCATAAAAGGGCTTCAGGAAGTTACAAACTCCTTTACATGGCCTGTTGGATCTGCGTACAATTTCCAGCATTACCCAGAATAAATACCAGGAGACTGGTGTGGTTTATACAAGAGTTTATAGAGAAAAAAAATCCACCCACTAGCTCCCATGCTGGGGATTACAGCCTGGTCCCAGCTGCCAAGTTCTGTGTTTAGGTAAAGCATGAGAAAATCTGCCATTTTTTTTAAGTCACAAAAGAGTTTCTATAGTAAGAAGTGGTAAGAAGCTGACAGCTTTTTCTGCATAAAAGGCAGCTGTTCCTTCTCAGGTAATATTATTAATAAACCCTAAGGTAATGTTTGCTCTGAAATATGTTTAATTGAAATAATTTACTCTGACCCTTGGAGAATTATGAAACTGTTTTCATCATGTTCACACACAGCAAAATAATTACGAGATGCCTTATGGAAAAGCCATCATGTGGTAGATGTCTTTCTGAATCTATATTTTTGAAATGTTTCCCACAGATAAGTCATTTAGCTAATTTACCAAGTAGAGGTGGAGATCTGATGTGAGATGTTTGCAGTACCAGGATATTAACAGGGGTGTTGACATCGGTAATTACTATAGCTATGAGATATTTTTCACAAAGTATTATGAGAGCAATACTTGGTTACACAGGAGAAGAAAAGGTATGAAATTTTGTACATAACATATGAACTATCTAGGTACGGTCAGTCTCAGAAAACAGTGTGGGCACATTGATGACTGAGGTACTTTTTGCCTTTAGCATAAAATCTGTCTGGAAAGTTCCAGCAGTTTCCACTGAGATAGCACATTTGGCAAGATGAGGCTGAGTGTGGTATGTAAGGACTTTCGGGAAAACTTGTCAGCTTTCACAGGGAAAGGTCCAAGTGTTTATGGGAACTATGAAGTGGTGTTGGGTGACTCTCAAAGGGATCTGTGGGGTCATTTGGGACAGGAGTTTGAAAGCTTTTTGATTGAAACTCTTCTAAACTTATCAAGATGGGTGGAAGTCTGGCTATGAGTCTCATGAGAGCAGACTTTCTTGTGAAATTTCTGGTATGGTACTTTCCTGCTGGGGTGAGAAAATCTTAGTAGGACAGACTTTCTCACCATATTTTAATTCTTGAGATCCATATCCCTGTTAAACCCAGGAAATGAAGAACCCAGGAAACTGGGCTTGACTTTAAACTTCTAGAAAGTTAAGATTCAGATTTCTCTAAAGTTTCAAATGTTTCACTAAATTAACTTGCCCAATTTCCTGAGCACACCCGCCCACACCACCACCAAAATAGTGAGTATAAGAGGGAAAGAAAAGAAACATGCAAATACATAGCAAGGAAAAAAAGATTAAGAAAAATAGTGTAATTAATTTCAAAATATTTTATTTATTATTTTTAGAAAGAAGGGAAGGGAGGGAGGCAGAGAGGGAGAGAGATATCAATGTATGGTTGCCTTTCACCTGCCTCCAGCTAAGGAGCTGGCTGAAGACCTGGCTTGCAACCTGGTTATGTGCCCTTACTGGGGAATCAAACCAGTGACCTTTGGGTTTGCAGCCTGGCGCCTTATCCACTGTGCCACCAGCCAGGGCTTGCAATTAATTTTTTAAATAAGTTTTAGTTTCTCCAAATTTCTCTTAAATAAAAAGAAAAATTAAAAGGTGGCATACAGATTGCAGCTTATTAACCCTGTGGTAGTTAAAGTACCTAGACTGCATTTCCTACCTTTCCAGGAATGGTATCAAAAGCCTCTTTGATCCTTAGCATTGTCAGAGTTATTAGAAGGATATGCATTTCCAATGCCCATGACTGGATTTTAGAACACTTGGCCAGTTGCAACAATTGAGCATTTCTTGTAATAGCTCTTTGGAGGCAGCCCCTAGGATATGCACTGTCTGGCCAGGCAGTGTCACCCTCACAATTAGCTAATAGTTGGCACATTAAAATCCCAGCTCCAGACCCCCCAAACCCCCCACGCTAGTTCCTTATAGGAGCCTCCCACTTGTTGACAGCTTCATCTTCCTTCAATTTGTGGCACTCCATTATCCTTAAACTTTCAAAGAAAAACAAATTTACATAAATATTTACAACAATTTAAAGAAAAGAATGACAGAAATTTTTTCACTTTTCCAAAGTTGCAGTTCTACTCTTAACAACAGAACATAGTATTTAAAAAAAAAAAAAAAAAAGTGAAATGCAAAATTGGCAACCTAACAAAACGATGAAACTGTTACTGTTTTCTAATATATTTCAGGTCAGATCCTTGCACTTCCCATTTTTAAACAACTGCCAAGCATTCATTTTTATATCTACTAGACATCTGTGCTATTGGTGAACACTATTTCTACCTATTGACTGTCCTAAAATAAAGGTAACAGTTTTCTGTGATTTATAGTCTATCATTATTTTCGTGCAGCCTCTGAATGCATGAACTAGAGATTTATAGCACACTCGTGTCTTATCTTCAACTCATGTAATAGAAGAAAGGCAAAATGTCTTGGCTTGTTGAAGGCTTGCTTCTTAAAGCAGCTGTGTGTGTGTGTGTGTGTGTGTGTGTGTGTGTGTGTGTGTGTGTTTTGGTATGGTGCTTGCAGCTTGATTAAACTACATCCAGAAGGTCAGTGACCAAAACTTTGCCTTTAACAGTTTCCCATAACATGTATTCCTCCTAGGGAGCTTTTCTCTGCTCAGGTTATTTCCAGCAATGTTCTCAAACCAAAAGAATGATCTTTGCAGTAAACTAACAAATTCCCACTTTTTATCCTTTATCTCACACTTAAGTGATGACAGCATTTATATTTCTTAAGCGATCTTGGCCAAGAACAACAGGATTAATAAGACTATTTCTTTTTCATAAGTGTATTATATTCTGTCTGTGACCTTTTCAGTCTCATAAGACCCCTTAGAGAGGGGAATTCCCCATTTTTCTTTTTCTCCCTGTCTCATCTCTTCTTGCTCTCAGCATATCCGGCAATCAGTGAGAATGTGCCCTCAGTACACATGCTTATGCCGACATGCACTCCCTCTCATACACATACTCCTCAAACCCAAACACATTAACTAGAAAATTAGAGTATACAACAGAAGTGTAACAAAAATTTTTTCCGTAAGTTTAAATTCCCATCTATTTGACCCTCCATTAAACTTTTTGGAGACACCATCAGAAAAAGATTGAATAAATGCTTTAAGGAAACATAGCAGCTAAGCCCTGGCTGGTGCTCAATGGATAGGTACTGGCCTGTAAACCCAAAAGTTGCTGGTTCAATTCCCAGACAGGGCACATAACCAGATTGCAAGCCAGGTCTCCAGCCAGGTCCCCAACTGGAGTCAGGTGAAAGGCATCCATACATTGATGTCTCTCTCCCTCTCTGCCACTTTCCCTGCCCTTTTTTCTAAAAATAATGACTAAAATCTTAAACAAACAAAAAAAGTAAACATAGCAACTAACAGTAAATGGGTGAAACATAGGAAAGCTATTTTGACCCCTAACTTCCTTTTTGAAAAATGTCAGTGATATTTTCTTAGTTTCTTACCCATTCTTGCTTATTAATAGGTCATGATGCCTGATTAAATACTTATATGTGAGTGGCTGATAACCATTTGCAAATAGATACATGAGAATATGGCTAGATCCACAAAGCCAAATACTAACTAGTGCCTTTTTTAGCATTCTTCATTCAGGCACCAAAGTGCTTATACATTTTTATTTCTGATTATAGAATCTCTTTCTGTGGTCAGGCCGACCTTCTATTTTTCTCCTATTTTCCTCCTATTTTCCTCCTATTTTTAGTTGAGGAAATTTAATTGAGACTAAGACAGCAAGTTGATTATGTCCTAATACGGAATATTAGGGGACTTTGGGCAATTTCTCAACATGCCCCAAGTGCAATTGTCTGTTAACTAGTTAGGCTTCCCAAAGTTCTCAGAGCATCAAAATAAGCACCTGAATATTGCCTCAAGGATTTCTGGTTAGACCATTCCTGATTTTGGTTATCTAAGAATCAGGTAAAATACTTATTAGTAAATTGAAACAATCAGCAAATTATTCTGAGTATAATTTAAATGGACAGATCCCTAGAAAGTCTATTCTCTCACTATTACCCCTCCACTTGCAGTCAATTAAGAAACACAAAATGAACTGAAATCTAACCACTCATAAGTTAATTTCAAGTAGAAAAGAAGATTTAGGACTAAAGTATGAAGATCTGGAGGCTAGGTTTTTCCACACATCTCTACATTCCACTAAGCATCAGCCAATTGGAGAAATCCATTTTGCTATCTTACAGGGATATCACAAGGAGCCCACCTAAAGTGGAATGCATAATTTTTACCGCTAAACTGTTCTTTCCTCTGTCTGGTTCCTCTCAATAAATAAGTTTATTATTCATGCAGTTGGTCAAAATAGAAAGCCAAAGGCTATCTTTAATTCCTCTTTTCACTTAGTGTATGTATGCACATTATATGTATATAATATATATAAACACATATAAATATTATATATCTATATCTCTATCTATATGTGTGTGTGTGTGTATGTGTGTATAAATAAAATGTATGATCTGTCTAGAAGGTAAACAGTGATGTAATATGAAAAATCAAAGCATTTATTGAAGAAGATACAAGATATAAGAAACATTGATCACAGGCCTGTGAACCCAAGGGTTGCTGGTATGATTCCCAGTCAGGGTACATACTCAGGTTGCAGGCCAGGTCCCCAGTTAGTTCCCCAGCTAGTTCCCCATCTGGAGGAACGCAAAAGGCAACCATACATTGATGTCTGTCTCCCTTTCTTCCTTCCTCCTTTCCCCTCTTTCTAAAAGTAATTTAAAAAATAAAATAGAAAGATACAGAAACATTGTACACAAGGACAATGACACTTCTGTCCCCTTCAAAGTAGGCACCTTGAGATCTCATGTAAATCTCCATCATATGCCCTGTTGTATCTTTCTGAATCTTATCTATAGTCTGAAATCTCTTCCCATTCAAAGGTGATTTTAATTTTGGGAAATGCCAAAAGTAGCAGGGCACCAAATCTGGGCTGATGGGGGGCTGAGTCACCTGGATGATTTGATATTTCTCAGCAAAACTGCACAAGATGTGATGTATGAGCGGGTGAATTGTTGTGATGAAGCTGCCAATCACTAGTTTCCCATAGCTACAGACTTCTGAATCATCTTAGTAGTTTCCACAGAGGGCTATTTGAGTTTAATGCAAATTTTGATGCAGATTTGTTGTTCTCCTTATTAATATTAAACGTGAAGGCCATACAGTAACATGCACACAAACCAGTATTCACTGCCCCCACTGACTAGTACAATGAAGTCATCATTGTTCTCACATGTGCATTCTAGTCCACTCTACTTTGCTGCTAGGTTACATTGATGTTTCACAAACCATTCTTGTTATATTAACAATGTCAAAACTTTCTGGACAGGCTTCCTATATCAGCAAGACCTCTAGGCAAATCTCTTGATTCCTATGGTTAGCATATTAGTACCCCGGTTTAAACCACTCTTTACCTGAACTACTGAAATAGCCTTGGGATCAATCTGGGTCAAATGAAGAAAATGGAGTCAATGCCTGCTAGCCGAACTTTAGGGAAATGTATTGCAAAGATAGTAGAAAAATAAGGATGTGGTACCAACCCTAACATTAGCTATGTCAGCAAAGCACTACCACTCCTAACTCTAGAGGGCAAAGAGAAAGGCGATATTTAGAGAGCTAAGGAATCGAGACCCTCCGCAGAAGGTAAAATCACAGGGTGTGTGCTTTTTGGAACCCAGATTAGAATTGCAAACATGGATTGATGAGGCCGCTAACAGAGGTTCTACTTGCAACAGTGGAAGGATTGGTATGCGAGGCTTGATTTCTCTTTTCCTTTGGCTTCAAATTTATATCACAGCTTCCGGTGTACCCAACTCACTAAAGGGCTATATCCTTGGAAATGTTATCTGCAAAAAGCCAACTCCTGGACAGCAAAGTCTGGATATGAACCTGTGAGCAAAACTGCAAAGGAGTGTTGTAGTCCACTTCCTTTTTCTATGCAGCATGTATTCTCCCCTGTAGTATATAACTTATTCCTTTACAATTTTATGCTTCTATCTAATAAAATACAACCCCAAACACAGATGAAGCTATTCTCACACCTGCAGCAAAAGGGGCATGCAGAGTCTCATCATTCACTACTCACTCTCCAAGATGAAGATCTCCTGATGGTATCTCTTCATCAGATTTAGACACAGTGCCCAAAGTGTAGTGCCTTATGAATGAAAATGCAAATGTAAGCATCACCAACATGCTTCACATGTACAATAGAGAAGAAAGAAAGAGTAAAATAAGAATACATTTTTAATATCTACATAACAAAAATTTTAAAATTCAGTATAGCCTTCCTTTCTGTCTCTAATCATAGAGTGCTACTCCATTCACCGCTCTGTTCCTCTTGCCCTCAACCAGAAGCTGAGTTGGTTGGGATTCTGTATCTAGTTGATGAGGCAGGACTTCTTTAACAAAGGGTCAGAACCTTTAGTGGTTCTGGCCTTCTTGGATAATTGTTTTGGATTTTGTTACTATGCATTGGAGTAATAAGGGGCAGGGGTCCCAATGAATTTCATTATTTTTCAGCAAACCAATTTCTTGTTGAATATACATAGGCCCTCTCTTTGCCTGATGGTTCAATGTGAGAAGAATCCCAAACTATCCTAGTAGTGGGTTCAACACTTAGAATTCAATTGTTGTTTCATTAATAGAAATATTTCTCTTTTGGGAATTAAGACTCCTAAATAGTCAGAGTGTGGATTTTTAAGAACACAAAGCAAAAAATAACACAAGTATAGATATTTGTGTCATTAGTAGTAGATAGTAGTAGAAACTCCTACTTCTATTTCTTTGTCTTCTGGCCCTTATGTATTAGTCATGGGAGAAACAGCACCTTTCATTGGTTCCATGCTCAGAGCACCCAGCACTAGCAGGATGTGGTCTCCCAATTGACTTCATAAGTGAATCATAAGTAAGCCATTCATTATTCTATCCAATCAGTTTCCTTTGGAAAATGGGGCACATTGCAATACAAGTGAATTTCATGTGTGGAAACCAAGTGCTGCACTTTTTGAAATGAGGTCTAATGTGTTCCAGGATTGATTCTATAATGATAAGCAAGAAATCCATGAGTTCCTGGATGATAGTGCTGGACAAATATATAGCAAATCCATGTGCATAATAGGGATGTATTACAGTGAAGATAAATTCCTGCCCTGTCAAAATTCTAGAAGATAACTACCTTCTTCCTGCTATCAAGATGTTTCTGCTCTTCATAGGAATGAAGCTATGTCAGGTGTTAAACATTGGCCACTGGAGTTGTACATTGGAAACTAGGCTGTGTGGGTAAAGTGACGGTAAAGTCTATGTTGTTGAGCCCTTGTGATGCCTTTATTTCTAGCATGATGTACCTTTGAATAAAGACCTATTGAGTAAGCACTAGGTCTCTGAGAAAGGATGATGCCTGAAATCCATTATATGAATTATTTTTCCCATTCAAGACTCTCTTCAACAGTGGATATCTCTCATCAAAGATTTCACATGGTGTACAAACACCTGTATGCTTTGTGCTTGTTCTTAGCACATTCACCTAACTTTTCCCCAGACAACATTTACCAATTTTCCAGCATACTTCTTCCAATTCCTAGAAACCAGCCAAACAGACTGTAAATCAGTCTATCCCTCAGGTCATTTCATTTCCCATGGATATTAGATGAAAAGATCTATTACCCTAACTTTTGCCCCAGCGAGAAGATAGCCCTCGATCCTTTGAATAGGGAGTCACATTCTTTGAGCCACCTTTGAGTAGATCTATAGTGGAACAGTAATGCAGCACTGCCTGGTGCCAGCATATCACGCAGTTCATTTGTAACCAAATTTGAGCTTTTCTTCTTGAGTCCAGTGGTCATAGGAATGCCCTAATAGGACACAAGTGTGGATTGAGAGAGGCAGGGATAATGTGCGGTACCTGATCTAAAAATAAAGTCAATTTTATGTGACTCTTTAAAATCACTGTCTCTGCACTGCTTCCTGGAATTACCTACTTGTGTACTCTTGTCAGCCATCACATCTTTCACGTGTTAGGACATTCTAGGGTAGAAAAAGCTTTATAATTTCACATGGGTGCTGGTTTCAGTGTCTGTGAATTGTCTGCGTAAAGTATTCTCACTTAAACCCTTAGAAGTTCTGCATTCTGTTGACTGGATAAACTTGTCCCATGTGATTCCTATTTCTTAAATCTGGATCTTAACTTAGAATTTCCCTGAAAAGATATTTTAATAAGGACATTTATTATCTTTATTAGTCAAAGGGTTTGTAGCCAAGGGTACAAGCTACATAGAACTTTATTATTCAAAGTGTATATTGGGTGGGATCTGGAGAACCCAGCTTCTTGCAGTTCCCTTATTTTTTCCTTAGTTTCATTTTTATCTCAGTAATTTTCCAGTGTCTCTGTCATTGCTCAAAAATTTATTAATTGTATTTTCCAATTCCATAAATCACGGCTCTAACTTACGGTGGTCATATTAAACTGATGACCTGAGCCTCTTTCCTACATGCTCCCAGAAGGCTGGTCTGAAGGCTGGTCCCAGAAGGGCTTTACTGAAGGCTCTAAGGAAGACCTGTCTCCATCAAGATACTTAGTGCAAACCACAGAAGTAAGCTCTGGATACTTCAAGCAGAAAATAGAATTGTCAAAGGACATTATTATTTACCATGTTTACTGATGGCCAGGGAGCCAGGCTACATCATTTAGAACATCCAGAATCACACCAGCATTCTGTCCATGAGGTCTTCTTGTTGCTGCCACCCCTCCTTCACCATTGATCCTATTTTTAAAAAGATTTTATTTATTTTTTAGAAAGGGGAAGGGGAGAAGAAAGAGAGGGAGAGGAACATGAATGTGTGGTTGCTTCTCAAGTGGGTTGTGGGGGCCTGGACCACAACCCAGGCATGTGCCCTGACTGGGAATCAAACCAGCAACCCTTTGGTTTGCAGTCTGGTACTCAATCCACTGAGCCACACCAGCCGTGGGGCACCACTGATGCTTTTGATGCTGGGTGCCAGATGCAGTTGGAAGAAGTGTTGTGCATTCCCACTTTGATGTGCTTTTACCTAGAACCTTTTCAAAATACAGGCTTTGGAGATATTGTGGGTTTGGTTCCTGGTCACAATAAAGTTAATAACTCAATAAAGCAATATTGAGTTAAGACCTTAATAATCTTTTTGCTGGTGGAGGATCTTGCCTTCAACTTGTAAAATACGCAACACCCATAAGGCACAATAAAGTAAACACAGTTAAAAAGGTATGATGTTAGCCCTGGCTGTGTGTGGCTCAGTGGATTGGCACCAGCCTGTGAACCCAAAGGTCGCTGATTCAATTCCCCGTTCAGGGCACATAACCAGGCAGCAAGCCAGGTCTCCAGACAGGTCTGTAGCTGGAGGCAGGTGAAAGGCAACCAGACATTGATGCTTCTCTCCCTTTCTTCTTCCCTCCTTGCCCTTTCTTCTGAAAATAATTAATAAAATCTTTTTAAAAAGTATGATGTTATACATAAACATTTTTATTCCTGTACAAATTGGGATATAATTTTTAAGGTTAACAATGTATTTTGAACAAATTCTTCCCATGCTCAGAAAAGTTTTAAAAATAATATAAAAGATTATCCAAATCACTTCTAGTAAAAAGATTATTACATAGGCCTACCAATACCATGTTGCTTGTGCCCTTTCCAAATCTGTTATCTTATGTAATGCTTTAATGAACATTTCTGCCTTTGATTTTATACCATTTCAGGTTAATTGTTAAGAAAAAAATCATAAAATTTGAATTGCTTGTTCAAATATGGAGGTTTTCAAGTCCACTAATTGATACTGCTAAACTGCAATTCTAAGCATTACCTTGAAGAATGGAGTACAGGCACAAGGTCATTTTTTGGTGAAACTATTTGTCATGGAAAAGAGAGTAGACTATAAAGATTCTTCATTCTCTCATTCCCATCATCATTTATGTGCATTAAAATTCCAATACTGACCTTTCTCTATTTTTATAAAATTATTATGAGGATTAAATTAAATAATGCATAAAACTGCTACTTAAACATGCTTTGTACAAACTAAAAAAAATTTAAAGATTAGCTATTATTATTACTATTATTATTAATTTTTTCTCATTCTTACCATCATTGATAGTCAACTCTCCTTATAACAATGTTATATCTGTGGTGTTTTTCCAGGATTCTTGAGATTTACAAAAATATATGCAAAAGACATTTTACCCTTTGAGAACACTGAGGTACAGATTCACAATGATATTATTAAGATAAAACAGGTATAAATGTAAACATAATTTTTTTCTCTACTAGACCTGACACTATTCTTTAAGTCTCTATAGAAAATAACAAAGTGATCTCTCATAAATTGGAAAATATTATTTTCACTGAAATTCTTAGAAATGATTTGGATAAAAATGTATTTTAAATTCATCTGGACAGAAAAAAAATTGCTGCAATTACATCACCAACACATATATATTATATATGTAACATATATATGTCACCTTGACTTAATAGTGAGTGACCTGAGGAGGAAATTTGTTGGTTTAGCAAATCCCTTCTAGTAACACCCACAGAACTGAAAACATATTCCACTTCTTGGTGGTCTTCTGCCCATCCAAAGCTCCTGAGTACCATAAAAATATTGGTTTCTCTCCTAAACTGCTATAAAATATACCTTGTGAGGCCCAGGAGACAATCTTTCTGAGGCTGAACATTCTACGGAGACTCAATATGCTGTATTTGGAAGTAGAGCTATAAGTGGAAATGGATTTACTTTGCAGAATTCCTTTGTTCATAATTAGGAATATAAAAAATAGAGTTGAGAAAGTGAATAAAATACGATTGAGAAAAGGCCTGATTTTTGCATATAAAATTTCTATACCAGATGTGTGAACTGGGGTAATTTAAGACGGTAGTTAAAATTAAATTTCAATGATGAAACTAAAAAATACAAGACTTTTGATATCTAGGAGCTATTTCCTAAAAGGAAAAAGGTTATCACATATTGTTAATGTGTCCAAACATTTAATAAATATTAATGTATCTGTTACATATAAGGCATAATTGACACATTATTCAGTTATGATATATTATTTTCAGCAATGATTAATGGTAGTAATGGAGCTAGTAACCACAAGAAAGTTTGATTAGGTGTTTTTCTTCTATTTCTTTTGATTTTCATTAATTTAATTTAGTCTCTCATTTTAAATATAGCCTATCTTGTTCTAAAAATTATTTATCGCAAACATATTTATAATCCGAGTATTGCCCTACCAGTGTTGTCTTTCGTTTTTATATTTGATGGAAAAAATTGCCATGACTTCTTCCTTTCCTTTCTTCAAAGCCATCACGTAGAGAACACAATCCCTTGTACAGTTAATTCAATATCAATGTGAATTCATAATCTTCAATAATATTTAGTCTGAGTCACAATGATAGAGACTTAGTCAAGACATTGACACTGGGTTAATGAGAACATTCCGTATGGTTGTGAAACCTAGTCATTTGTGTTCTGTGATATGTTTTACCAGAGAAATCCCATTACTTTCTTACAGGCTTAAGACATAATGTTTTTTCATTGTATTCTGGAGGAAAGGGAAGTCAGTACCAGTTTTGAGAGTCTATCATGTGAATTTGTTTCTTGTTTCTCAGCAATGCTTACAGCTGCCTTCTGTTTCATTACTTTCTCCACTTTAAAGATGAATTTAAAGAAGTATAGCACTAAACAATAAAGCTGGGATTTAAATCCAGGTTTCAATGTATTTATTCAAACAACAAATGTGTATCATATGCCTCACTGTGTTTTAGTCATTGATGTAAGGGAGTACTGTGGTGATGGAAGAGATTTCAAAGTTGCTTCATATTTTGCTATAATGATGCTGAAAATGTTTTAGGCACTTCCTTGGTATTTTCAAAAGCTTATAATTATAATGCAGCAAGTGAAAGTGAATTTATAATTGAACCATGTACAAACTAAACAGCAGCAACCAAATATACCAGTTATGCCTGCTCTGGCATTGTCATTAACAGTGGCAGTTTTTTATTCTTAGGCAGTTCAGCCTGAGAATCTGTATGGTCTGCACTATGCAGTGTGGATTTAAGGCAGATTCACAGCTAGGATGTTCCAGTATAGCCTTCACCAAAGATGGAGTTTCATAAAACCAATAATAAGCTACCCAGGGCCTGAGGGAGGCCCAAGTAATGATTCTTCTATTTTCCTTATTCTCTTTTTTATTTGGAAGAATAAAGGAATTTGTATTCTGTTCCTTCATTAATATAATCCAAACCACCTATAGCAGTAGCAGTCTTTAAAATATTGACCTACTCACATAACTGGTTAGTTACTAGCCACAAACTGAGATTTTAGGATCATTGTGTCTTCTGTAACAACAGTGGCTTCTCTTCATAAGTCACCTGGCTCCTTTTAGGACCCAGCAATTGAAAAGTACAACCAAGAGGCTGCAGAACCCTGCTTCAGGGCCCTGGCTAGAACATATTTGGATTGTTTTCTTCTTTTGTTACTATTGATGGTTAAATATTTTAAATATCATTCTATATAAACCTGAAGAATTAAGTGAATTTCAAAACTCCCAAAGCTATTGAAGGACAGCTGCAAAGCAATTCTATTTGCAGTATCCAATTAATTCAGGATAGTACATAGGTAGAACATGAACCCATCTAACTGTTCAGAGCTTCCTAAGTAATTAGACCAACTTTAGTCATGTATAGAATCAAATATTTATTTGTTTCAGTATCATCTTTGATTCTCAAGATCTTGGGGGAGAGAGAGAAGTGGGAATGAATAATGGTTAAATCTTTCTCCTTTCATCTCCTTTTCTGAATTAAACAATCTTATAGGAAAGGACTATTCTCTCACATCCTTCTCAATCATTCTCCCCAAGGATTAATTTTAAGGCCTATACCACTAAATAATTAACATTTTAAATCAGACAAAGTATTATTTATAATTGAAAACCAGTTGCTTCCTAAATTGAATTAATTATGAGTCTTGATTCATGACACCTTAAAATCATTGACCATGAATAATCCTCTTTAATTTATGCTAATTAATTAGTTAATTAAAATAGAAGGTATCCCCTTGAACTCACCACTCAACTTAAGAACTGAGGAGTTTTCAATAACTAGGATGACCCCATGTCCCAATTTGCCTTAGAAAGTATCTGTTTATTACTGTTACCCAGGTTTAATTATTAATAGTAACACCTTTCACTCAAACTTTTCCTGATATATTACATTATACTTCACCCCAGTCCCTCTTTATCTCAGAGGAAAACACTCTTCTTAATGGTGTGCTTACTGTTATTTGGTATTTATTTGCTTATTTGCTTTTGTCACATATATGTAAATGGCTAAGTAGTATATTGTTTATTTTAAAATTTTATATAGGAAGGGTGTCATGCAATTCCATTCTTCTGGAATCTATTTTTCCCAGTCAACATTATGTTTGTAAGATTTATTCATGCTGTTGTGCTTAGAAGTAGTTTAGTCATTTAAATCTTCTCTGGTGTATTATATTACATTATATAATTACACTAGGTATCAATATTATTTCCAGGTGATTGTTAAATAAATTGTTTGAAATTTTAAGCTGCTATACCTAACCAGTTATGATTTGAACATTGTGGTACAATTGTGGAAGCTGCATGCAAGAATTTATATTGGATAACACACATATATACATATATAAATTTATGTATTTATGTATATATCCATATATAGATATAGATATATAGCCATACATAAATATATGATATACTGAGTTTGTGTTAGTAGAACTGATGTAGGGTTAATGTTTAATTTAAAAAATATAACATTAACAAATGGGACTACATACTAAAAAGTTTTTGCACAACAAAGGAAACAATCAACAAAATGAAAAGAAAATCCACTGACTGGGAGACATTATGCACCATATAATACATCTGATAAGGAATTAATATCCACAATTTATAAAGAAGTTATGTAACAATGCCACATAAAAATAATCCAATTAAAAAATGGGCAAAGGACCTGAATGGGCACTTCTGCAAAGAAGACATACAGATGGCCAATAGGCTTAAAAAAGATGCTCAACATCACTAATCATCAGAGAAACACAAATTAAAACCACAATTATTATCACCTCATACCTGACAGAACGGCTATCGTCAATCTAACAAACATGTTCTGATGATGATGTGGAGAAAAGGTTACTTTTATCCACTGCTGGTAGGAATACAGATTGGTGCAGCCACTGTGAAAAACAGTATGAAGGTTTCTCAAATAATTAAAAATGGGACTGCCTTATGACCCAGTGATCCACTATTGGGTATATATCTGAAGAAAACCAAAATACTAATTCAAAAGAATATACTCACCCTATGTTTAGTGTAGCATAATTTACAGTAGTAGCAAACTATGGAAGCATCCCAGGTACCCATCAATAGATGAGTGGATAAAAAAGCAGTGGCACATATATACAATGGAATATTACTCAGCTACAAAAATATGAAATTTCGCCATTAGTGACAGCATCAATGGACCTAATTGAAATAAGTCAGTCAGAGAGACAAATACCATGTTTCTCTTATATATGAAATCTATACAAGAATATAAACAAATAAAATAGAAACCTATCTATATACAGAGAACAGACTGTAGGGAGGGGGTTTGGAAGAGTGGATGAAAAAGGTGAAGGAATTGAGAAGTATGGATTTATGGTTGCAAAATAGTCATGGGATTATAAACTAAAGCATAGAGAATATTACCAGTAATATTGTAATAACCATGTATGGTGCCAGTTGGGTACTTAGAAATATCAGGGGAATCGTTTTTAAAGTATATATCTAACAACTATGCTGTACACCTGAAACTAAAACAAAATAATATTAAAAAAATAACATTAAAGTCCTTTTTTAGGTATTGATATTGTTTCTTAATCTAAGAACTAATTATACAGATGTGTTAAATTTGTGAAAATTCAGAGAGATGTACACTTAGGTGCAATTTTGGCATTACATTATTATTTTTGTAAAGTTAAAAAAAATAACATCAAATTGTTTTCCAGAGTAATCATACCAATTTATATTCCCACCAAGACTATATTTAACATAGGCCTTAAATTTTAAAAACTCTATCAGCAATTTTTCCAATAAAATATAATTATTAATTTTTATGTATCAAGTGTACATTTTTGACAATTTAAAAAATATTATTTTTAGGTAAGAAGGTGGCATGAAGGCTAGTTAGATAAATTATAGCTCATTAAAGATCTGTCTGCAAAGAATATTTGCTAATGAAATAATAAATTAAACTTTGCTTATTTTTTAAGTTTTATTTATTTATTGTTAATCAAAGTCATCAGTTCTGACATGTTATAAGGAATTCAATGATATTAGTGGGGAGATAGGAAAGAAAGTGAGTTTTGTTTGTTTTAAGGTTTTATTCACTATTTTCAGAGAGAAGGGCAGGGAGGGAGGAAAAAAGGGAGAGAAACATCAATGTATGGTTGCCTTTTACCTGCCTCCAGCTACAGACCTGACTGGAGACCTGGCTTGCAATCTGGTTATGTGTCCTGAATGAGGCATTAAATCAGCAACCTTTGGGTTTGTAGGTCAGCGCCAACACACTGAGCCACACCAGCCAGGGCTATTTTGCTTATTTGTTAACTACATCATATGAAAGTTTCTGGATACATTTTCACCAATTTTGGAGTCCATATTTTAAAAGTCCAGACTTAAAAATACAATTTACCAGGCATACAAGTAATTTCTTTTTGAAGTCCTGCAGTTTTGCACAGTGACCTGTATTTTTCAGAGCAGCTCATGTGATGCCAATGGTAGAAAGGTGGCATATCAATTAAAACAGTAGTGACAGAGAAGCCAAACTCTTTCAAGCACAAGCTCCAACTGGAATGGCCCAAGGCAAACAGTTTGAATGAAAGCCAGTAGTGGTCATTGAACAGATTCTTGCAAGGAGCAGTCAACAGGTAGGGCCTTCTTTGGACTCCCTTCAGTTGGGATTTTTCATATTTAAATTACTGCATTCCCTCTACCTTCTTTTTCTTGGTTGTTTTTTTATCTTTTCATCCTGTCTGGAATTCTTCTAGACTCTGTCCTGGGCCTTCTTCTCCCTGCTTCCCCCTGAGATCTTTCAGTCATGTTTTCCAAATGTTCTCTGTGAGTTGATGACTCCCAAATTGCCTTCTCCAAAAAAATCTCCCTTTTGAGTTCCAGATCTTCTATCCAGCTACTACTTATTCAACACATTCACTTGCATACCTCAGAAGTTAAAATAATACCAGGAACTAACTATTGATTTCTACTCATCCTTCATATATTCTCTCTCATTCTTAGTTTCCCATCTCAGTAAATGATACCATTAACTACCTAGTTTCTCAGGCTAGAAACCTGGAAATTATTCTTGATTCCCTTCTCTCTTAAACACTATATGAAAAACATTATCAAGTCTTAAAAATTTAACATTCCACATATACTTCATCTCTCCATCTGTTTCCATGTGGCCACTGCTGTCATTTGTCCTAAAGTCTATGTCATTTTTCACTTGGCTCAATAACATGTTTTTCTTCTGGTCTCTTTATCTCTACATCTCTTCCTAACCCATTATTAACTACAAAAAGAATCATTTTCTGAACAGGTAATTTTTATCACGTTATTCCCTGGCTCACAGCTCTGAACAATGGCACAGTTTGTGCGGTATGAAAGCTGAAAATTCTCATTATAGACCCTGAGTATCTATATGATAAGGTCACTGCTAACCTTTCAGAAATCTGAAAGTTTATTACTGTTCTATCACACTGGTCTTCTTTCAATTCTTCAAAGTAATCTGCTCGTTCCTTTTCCCAAGATGGTTTTATCCCCTCTTCCTATGATAATGCCTATCTTTGGGCTTAGAATAAAGTGTTAGTTCTTGAAAAACCTTTGCCTCACTCCATTGCCCAATCAATATTGGATCCTTTGATAGCATCTGGTGTTCTTCCTTCATAGATCTCATAATTGGCTATAATATTAATTATTGACTGACTTAATTCCTCCTACTCTACTGGAAATATATATACTACCTGAGGGCAAGGGGCCATGATATTTTTTTGATCTGGTGCATAGTAGGTGCTTAGTAAAATATTCTGAATGCATTCACAAATCAATTAAATATTTATTGTTGAACAAGTGTTATTTTTGTTTAATAAAAATAAAATTTATTTTTATCATTTATATTTATGTAAATTAATATTTATTAATATTCAGCACAGTAATCTTCTTGAAAGAGGAAGAATATGAATTAATTAATAATAAGTAAAACCACTTAGTTCGAATCTGCAGCCAGAGCACATAATGAGGTTGCAAGCTAGGTCTCCAGCCTGGTCTGTAGCTGGAGGCAGGTTAAAAAGGCAACCATACATTGATGTCTCTTTGCCTCTCTTCCTTCCCCTATCTCTAAAAATAATAAATAAAATCTCCTTAAAAAACAAACAAACAAAAAAGACACTTAAACCTCCAGAAAGTTACAGGACAAAGGAAGATACTATACAATTAAGTACAAATGTTTGGTGCAGCATGAAACTGCTAGAGGAATACAAGGAAGGAAGAAGTAATCCAGGGCTCCAGCAACTGAGTGAGTCTTCTTTGGAGTGGGCAGGTCCTCCATTAACATAAAATTTGATCATTTTGAACAACAGATATAAATTTTTACTTTCCCATAGATAAGTTTTAATTATAACAATTATTTTTTTTAATAACAACAGTTCTTTTACTGTTCTAAAGGGCCTTACCAATATGTTATTAGTTAAAATTCCTTTTTTCATCTTGACATAGTCATATATTTCTTCACTTTTTATACCACCCATTCGAGTGACATCAAGCATGCTACGTTTGTTCTAACAGGGCTGTCCCAAATCAGAGCTTTTAGAAGAAATGGTGTTCATGGTACCCAAGTGACAATCCCCCACCCCCAGCAACAGATGAAATATTTCAAAGAGGACATCTGCCACCACCACTGAGATTTTATAGAGTACCCACACAAGTAGACTCACTAAAGTGGGCATGACAGCTGAAAAATATTAAAAGTGTGTGTGTTTTAAAAAACAACTTATGGTTAGGAATTAAGAAATGACTTTTAAATAAGAACAGGATTTTTTTTTTTGCAAGCGTGTTCTTTTTTTTTGAAGACCCCACACTTGCAAAATCTTTTAGGTCATGTGTTTGCTTTACGAAACATTTGGCAAGTAATAGGTGCCATGGGAATATATCCACTCCATCTGGAATCAGCAGATCTTCCTGATTTCACTGTACCTGTGTTACCACCAATCCCCATGGCTCACAAATGTTTTTGTTTTCTTTCTTTAATAAATTTTGGATGCAATAATTAAATGGAGGAACCTTACTGAAGTGAGTTCTTCCTTAAATTTTGAAAGGCACAGCTTGGGAAAGAAAGTAAATGTATACTTGCCAATTTGATGTTTACAAAAATGAAACTTGTGTAGAATGTAATTACTTCTTTTGTTGGTAGAGTATTTCCTTATTCAAAACAAGGCCCAGTGAACACATGTTATTTTTGACCCAGTTTCCCCCACCTCTGTGAGAAAAACTTTTTAAAGGCATTTCATTTTATTTAGATAATAACAAGTTATGGGTCATATTGTTCTAACTTTTGTGTTCCTTTTAAAAAATGAGCAAATATTGAAACTGGAAAAATGATTGTGTTATCTGACCTATTCAGTACCAGAGAAAGATTATTTGTTGCTATATCCTTTTTTATTTTGAAGTTTTCCCATCAATTGAAAATGATTCTATCAATTCACAAAGAGCTTTGGGATTTCTACCTCTGCAATTACTTTATTTCACTGTATTTTATTTTATTTCATTTAAAGGGGAGGTCATGTAGAAAAGCAAGTTTATAATCTCACAAATACATCGTGCTTTGCTTCATATTTGAATCTTTCTTTTTTCATTTTGGCAAGAAGTACTGTGGGAATAAGTGTCTCTGCCAAATATCAGTTATTTAAATATTTCATTAGCTCACAAAAAAAAAAAAAAAAAAAAAAAGGCAGAAAAATAGCTCCTCTAAGACAATTGGACAAAGATAAATTTCTGATATACACAAAGACTGGATTCTGCCCTTTCTTTAAAATAACACTGGAATTTTCGAAATCCCTTTTTAAAAATTTCCAAAGGTATTCATACCATTAAATTCATTCAAATGTTGACACTTGAGGACATAGTTTTTTAAGTAGAAAACATTTTAGTATTTTAAAAGAACTTTCCCCCACAACAGCAAAAACAAGCAAAACAGGATAGCAACAACCAAAAAATATAAAAGGTACAAATCTAAATACACCATTTTAATTCATTTATTCTACCTCAAAATCATGATCAGAGATTGATGAAAATCTAGGTAATAGGTGATACTATGAGAAAGAAAACACACACACACACACACACACGAACACACACACATGAAAATACTTTTTTAATATATTTACTTAAGGGCATTTCCCCCTCCATTGCTTTTAGAGAAAGAGTGTGGGAGAGAGCATCGATGTGAAAGAGAAACAAAGTCAATTGCCTCCCATCTGCTCCTGGACCCGAGATCATGTGCTCCCCGACCAGGAATCAAGCCCGCAACCTACCTATATGCTCTGACCAGAAACTGCACCTGAAACCTTGTGGTTGTGGAAGCCAACTGAGCACACTGACTGGAGCCATACAAACACTTTTCATTGATCTTAATGCCTCTGCCATTTTCTTCCTACCCACATCATAATTCTAACTAAAAAGGCTTTCAGAAGACAGTGGTCCCAGGAAGAACATGGTGAATGTGTGTGTAAGCAAAAATAGTAAGCAAAAACACATATTCTATATAGATGTTATTTTGCATATGCTAAAATTTTGGTTTGTTCAATCACTACAAATCCAACTTTGTAATTGGTAAAGAGCCATAGACCTAAAATTTTTGACTTTTAAACTTAGTACAAATCTAAACAGGTAGAAGTAGGTCTGAGTTTATTATTGAAAATATATTGTCTGTTTTACCTTGAAATAAATAGTCAAATCACCTAATAGTAGAAGATATTTCTAGTTTTCATGTTTATTTCACCTACTGCTTTATAAATATGGCCCCAATGTCTATTGACAAACTTGCCAAAACAGGACCTTTAAATAAAGGACTGATATATTTTACAAAAGGAATTTTATTAGAACATCACCTGTAATGTTAGGATATTTGATATGATTGCTTCTTTTGGAGCCAGTTCAAAGCTTTTCATTGATAGTTTGAGAATGTCCTTGTTTCAAATCTGTGTCAGTCATCTGAAAAACCCATAGTATGGAAGTAAGAAAAGCATATTATTAAATTTCATTGTGTTATTATTCAATTCCCCTTATGTCAGCCTGTTGCTCATGCTTGATTTTAAATTTCCATGTTGAAATAAAGTGAATTTATCCATTTCAATCCAGAAAAACTGGCTTCTGAATGAAAAAGCACTGAACCTTGGAGAAGCTGGATGTAGTCAAAACTCTTGGACAGAGCTTTCCATGAGCAGCAGGGTATAAGTTGAACATTGGTTCTATGTCAAATATAAGTCTCTGATGTTAATGGATAGAAGCATCATATTTTAAAATATTATTATCTCAAAGTAAAACTTGTCAATGTCTTCTTACCTATATTTTTGTATAAGAAAATACTATAAAATTTAGATGAATAAGTGATTATATTAGATACTATAGAACAGACCCAACCACTTTTATACCTGTAACTTCAGCTGATACTTATAAAATTTCTTTTTTTAATTTTATTTTTTATATATTTTCATTAATATATTTTATTTATTTTGCTATTACAGTTATCCTAATTTTCCTCCCTTTACTCCCCTCCACCTAGTACCCCATTCCCTCCAGCAATGCCCCCCTTAGTTTATATCCATGAGTCAAGCATATAAGTTCTTTGGCTTCTCCATTTCCTTTGTTTTTCTTAACAGCCCCCTGTCCATTCTGTAACCACTAATGTGTACCTTTTTTATTTTCCTTTCACGTCCAGACAATTCACCATTAATTACTGCCTTCTGTCAGGTTCTCAAATCATATTAATACAAGGTCTTCTTTTCATTATTCCAAAATGCCGTTAATTCATTTGTTTAAAGAATTACTGTTTTAAGTAATGTGAATTGCAACATTACCAAACACATGCAAAAATACATTTATACCCATACATATTTTTACACATATTTAAAGTACATACTGGATTTTGAGGAGTTAATACATACAATTTAAAATATGCCAATAGCTTACATAATTATTACGTTAAATGATAGTATTTAAATATATTGTGGCAAGATTAAGCAGTTTTTTCTTCTTTAATACTTATTTTACTCTGGAATGCTATTTTTGTGAAATATATCACAGAAATATTTCACTTTTGTGAAAGTTGTCCTAGAGACAGTGCCAAACCGATAGTAAAAAATGAATTTGGTTTTTGAGTCAGATCCTCCCTCCTCCGATAATACAACTCAACTTTATTTTAAGCCACTGAAGCTACAACTTATTCTTTTTGGAGTTTTCCATCTTAAATAGTAGATTTATCTATCTATCTATTTATTTATTTAGGCTGTGCACAGGTCTTACTTCTTTCAATACCCTCTGTTTTTCCTCTACATGTGTTTTACAATGTGAAGCCTTCAGAAATAATGGCACTTGCAGTGCTCAGCTGGTCCCCAGAGTAGAAATTATTATGTCTATTAAGTTGAGGTAAAAAAATGAAAATCCCTAGGATTTACATAATTTTGTAGAATAGTATTCTAGCTATTTTTTGAACTTGTGATTGACTTCCTATGTGGCCCTAAACTAACCCCAGAACTATTTAAGAAACTGTCGAGGTAGAGAATAGGTATGTTCTCATTTCAATAATAAAGTTTACTATAGCATTAATTCCTTTTCTCAAGTATGCCTAGTTTGGGGGCCTTCATAACTAGAAATGTATATCTCCAGGATTTAGTTGAAAGGAATCTCATCTAATTTACATGCTAATATGAGAATATATATTGTCTATATACACAAATCATATAGTTTAGTAGTTTGCAACTTCCATCCAAATTGGTCTTCATTCTCAGCATCTTTTCTAACCTAAAGATTGACTGATTTCACAACATACCCATGACCAGTTGGTTGCTATTTAAAACATAAGTTGCTAACAAAATCTATATATTACACACCCACAAACAAGCACATATTTTATAACAGCGATAAGAAAGAGAGCATATCTTCTATGTAATATACATCCACATTTTCTTATTTTTTTCTTATTTCTTAACTGTATTCGGTTTTTCTGAGTTATTGCCAAGTAACTTGATTTTCCCATATTGTGAAATGATTCAAATTTAAGAAAACTTAACCTGCAGTAATGCAAAGATGAGAAATATACAAAATTGTACCTTATTTAGTAAAATCTATTTATAACAAGATTACTTTAAAGCATTTATCAGTTAAAGTTGGTTTTTATCCATTTATCTGTGCTACGTCTGTTGATTGGTGCGTTTAATCCATTTGCCTTTGTACCTGTGTTCCTGTCTGTTGCTCCGTTTCTTCATCTTCTTAAAGCAGACCCTTTAGCATCTCCTGCAATGCTGGTTTGGTGGAGATATATTCTTTTAGACTTCTTTTGTCTGGGAAGCTCCTTATTTCACCTTCCATTTTGAATGACAGCCTTGCTCAATAGAGTACTCTTGGTTGCAGGCCTTTGTGTTTCATTGCTTGAAATATTTTTTGCCATTCTCTTCTGGGTTGTTGTGTTTCTGTGGAGAAATCAGCTGATAACCTTATGGGAGCCCCCTTGTTTGTTATTAGCTATTTTTCTCTTGCTGCTTTTAGGATTCTCTCTGTCTTTGAAATTTGCCATTTTCATTATGATGTGTCTTGGAATGGGCCTGTTTGGGTTCATCTTCCTTGGGACCCTCTGTGCTTCTTGAGTTTGCATGACATTTTCTCTCCTCAAGTTAGGGAAGTTTTCTGTCATTACTTTTTCAAAGAGGTTTTCTATCCCTTGCTCCTCCTCTTCTCCTTCGGGGTATCCCTATGATATAGATGTTATTATGTTTCATGTTGTCTTGCAGCTCTCTTAAAACCTCTTCATTCTTTTTCAGTCTTTTTTCATTTTGTTGCACTGCCTGGGGATTTTTTTCTACATTAACCTCCATCTCAATGATCTAATCCTCTGCTTTCTCTAGCCTGCTTTTGATTCCTTCCACTGTGTTCTTCAATTCAAAAAAGGTATTCTTCATTCCCTCCTGGCTCTTATTGATGGTGTCTATGTCCTTTTTAATACTTGTATAGTTCTCAGTAAGTTCCTTATAGATTCCCTGGAGTTCTTTGTAGTTCCCTTGGAGTTCTTTATAGTTTTCTTTGAACTCACTGAGCTCATTGAGTTTTTCTATCATTATTATTTTGAATTCCATGTCTGAGAGTGTGCGTGCCTCTATTTCATTTTGCACTCTTCCTAGGGATTCCTCTTTTCCATTTGTTGAGGGTTTCTTTGTCTCCCCATTTTAGGTGGCTCTTGTTTGTTTCTGCTTCTTGGATTGGTCTGCTTTGACTTACTGCCTTAGTAGTGTGACCTTCTGTGGTGTAGAGGTGCACCTGTTTTACTTCCTGGATCTGTGCTTGGTGATGTCAGCTCGTGTCCCAGTCTGGGCCTAGTCAGCCAGTTGGAGACTACCAGAGAGCCACTGTCTTCAGCTCCTTTAGTTGTTAATCCAATCAGTCTGTGATCAGTGGTCAGTTTTAGGCACCTTTGGGTGGGGCAGATGAATTCAGTTGTTAATCCATTCAACCTGTGATCTGAGGTCAAATTTAGGCACTGCTGGGTGAGGCAGATTAATTCCTATGGGTGGAGCTGTGGCTTCCCCTCAGGCTCCCGCCCTTTGGAGAAGAGTGGTCTGCTGGCTGTATGGGGGATGGGTCAGAACTGGACTCACAGGCTTCTCCCTCAGCTCGCCCCCTAAAGCCATTGACCCAAAGTTTGCCCAAACTTCTCTAGTCCACTGTGCCCTCCCTCTGCTGGAGCCCACGGTAAGTGGGTGCCACTGTATTTTAATACAGTGGTCCCTTTAAGAACTTAGGCTCTCTGTCAAGCGGGCTAAACCTGGGAGCTTTTTGCTTTTCACAACTGTTTGCTGTTTTACTCTCAGCTGTGTTGCCATAGGCTAGGAAGTACAGTTGGGGGTTTAGATCCCACCCTTCTCAGGTGGAACCCCTGGCTGCTGAGATGTTTCTTTGTCCCTTCATCTGCTACCCGTGGGAGCTCCACCAGCCTCTCAAGTCTCCGCACTTCCTACAGGTCATGTTCTGATGAATCGGCTCTTCTGTTCTGTCCCTGGTAATAAGACTTCTCTCCAGTTGGTGTTCTGTTGGTTATTCCAGATGATTTCTCCCTAATTAAGTTGTATTTCCAGTTTGGTGTTGGGAAGAGATTGGTGTAGCTCCACCTACTACTCCGCCATCTTGGTTCTCTAAAATTTCTTAATAACTATTTTTCTGGTCAGTCCTCTGAGACCTACTTATGGTAAAATTCTATAAACATTTCTGTAATAGAGGGATCAACGGACAGCTTGAGTCAGATTACTACTCTCGAATCTTATATTATAGAATATTAAATTACAGAAGTAAATATTTATCAGTGTTCTAATTTTATTCATAAATTTTTAATGGAATTTTAACTTATTTGTAAATCTTTGAAAATATTTTTTTTTCTGGTATAATGATACAGAAGGTGTTTCCTGAAATACATAATTTCTGAGATATTCTTGTACAAAATATGGGTTTAGTGACCATTGGATTTTCACCTATTCTTGAGTGGCTTGGCTTAGTCACTAGACACACACACACACACACACACACACACACGCAGCACTTTGTCAAATACATGAATGTGTTTTTCATTTCATTCTCTTGACTGTTAATTTGGTCAAGGCATTCATTTAAAATATGAGAATGTGAGATATGGGCAGAGATGGATGTAGGTTTTTGAGGCCTGAAATGTGTACAATCTGGGGAATCCTTACTGAAAAAAAAAGAATACAAGATCACAAGTATAAAAATAGGTACAGAATCTGGGAAGGAACTTTTGCTTGTTACGTGCCCTAGTTGTATGATTCATAAGCATTTCAGGCATATTTTGTGAATATAGAAATATAAACTGAGTCCTCTACTTGAAGCTTTAAGCCCTACTCTAATCTTCCTACAGTATTGCTCTCATTCCCAAGGGGAAGTGTTAATGTTGACTGTTCAGGACATTTATCATAACAATATGCTACTGTTTCTCCAGCTCTTTCTTTCTCTCTCTATCTCTTTTTGGACTTTTATAATTTCTTCCTCTTCCTAGTTTTAGATTGAAAGATGCCTTTTGAAGACCTGGATCAAACAGCACATTGTTCTTAATTAAGTTAAAAAACTCCTACTTCCCCTTCACTCTGAATTCAATATTTCTTGCCACTGATGCTTTAAGATATAAAGATGACCAAAACTCAAGTAGAGAATTTAGATAAAATGTGTCAAACCTACAGCCAGGCAAATGATGAAAATGTCAAAGCAGATCTATCATAAAAGATACAACAATAATTGGCAGAGACTAGAAATTTTGCCCTATGAACAGAGCAACTAAGCTTTAGCTCTGGACCAATGTTCCTAGGTAGGCATGTAGTTGAGGTAGTGTGGATTTTTTCCTTAGAAAATAACAATCTGGCTCTTAAAATACAAAATATTCTAATTTTTTGATGTTTGCAAATAATTCCATATTTTCATTAATGTACCAAGGACTAGAACACACATGAGCCTGTTCCAACTAGTGGCTACCAACTTCAGATCTATAGGGAACTGGTAAAGTGGGGTTGTCAGTTTGCTTAGGATGTATGCTACTTAGGTCTATATATCAGGAAAGACGAATCTTCTTTTTGTCCAGCCTAGATTTTTCTAACTGCATCCGAATAAGTGAAGAACATTTATTTCCTTAGCCATATCCACTGCACATAGGAGGTATGTCAGGAAAATATCAAGCCATTGTTAATATAATAAGAATGGTTTGGGGTTTATGTTGATATAATCTGGCAGACAAGGAGAGTAGCCTGGAAGGTAAATGCATGAATAGTGATGACTGACTTCACTGTATTAGTTAGTGGTCGGGGGGTAGACCCTGTTGAGTGAATATGTGTACTGTGTAGTTGTCACATTTAAAGTGACTGAATGAGTAGAGTAACAAATCTGCATCAAATTTTGCATTAAGTTTGAACACTCTTCTGCAGAAACTACTCAGATGATTCAGAATGACACAAGTATGGGCAATTGGTGATTGGCAGCTTCATCATTACAACGTTCATGCATTATGTCTTGTGTAGTTTTTTTGCAAAACATCAAATCACCCGGTTGACTCAGCTCCCCTACAGCCTAGACTTATTATCCTGTGACTTCTGGCTTTTCCCAAAACTAAAATCACCTTGGAAAGGGACGAGATTTCAGATTGTTGATGAAATTCATAAAATATTATGGGGCAGCTAATGGTGATTAGAACTGTGAGGTCTGATGGTGCCTACTTTGAAGAGGACTAAGGTGTCATTGTCTTATGTATAATGTTGCTTGTATCTTGTAACTTCTTCAATAAATATCTTTATTTTTTCATATTACATAGCTAAATATCTTCTGGACAGACCTCTGTATATCTGTTCTCCAATGACCTCATGTGGAGTGAAGATGGAGATAGAGGAGCTGAGATATGATGGCTGGTGGCAAGGCAATAGTGAGTTATTCATGTTCCTCACTTTTTAGTTAAATAAATACATTTCAGTTCTACCTTAAAAGTTTTGGACACTTCATGCACTTTCAGGGATTTCTTATGATTTTAGTCTATGGAATTTGTTCCTTAATGCTGATTTTCTGGTATTTTGTATTTCAAATTCATTCAGAAGTGCCATGCCATTGAGGACTATCTTATCCTCACATTAAACATGAGAGCTGCATGATTTTATCAAATGCATTTCCTGTTACTTGGCCTCTTGACATTTCCAGTATATTCTATAACTGAGCCTGGAATAGATTTTGTGTGTAGTTTAAATCACTTGCAAAAAAAGCATGTCTGGAATCTCATTTCTCTTTTCTCTAGGGAATATCCATGTGCTAAATTGACATCAACACATGATAGAAATTGGTTACTCCCTGATATAGCCATTCAGGAATTATTGCTATTTTAAGATCTATTATTATTTCCAGCAGTTACACCTACATCATTTCACAAAATACAGTCATCCAGAATTTCCTGACACATCAGTAGTCCTGTTCCAGTTTTTAGCTCCTGGTTAGCTGGCCTTGCTGTCTAACAAGGACAAAATAAAGCCAAAGCTCCTGGGTGTGGCTCTAAGTAAAAAAGCTTCCATGCCTCACTTTTTATGTTTCAGAGGAATCAAGGTGTGTTTGGGAACCCTGAACAGTGTTATCTGAATTAAACCAGGCAGATTTTGTGACTGCCTCCTGCCACTACTAGTCCTACTGCAGCTACAACTCCTGTTTGTACAAAATGAGGGATGTGAACAATGGAAGTGCAGAAGAGTGCAGAAATGTAAAACAGAGTTTGTGATGACATACACAGGTGCAACGAGCTAAAAATATAAGAGAAAAATAGACTATAGCACTAAATAAATAGTAGGAAATTAGGGGTAAAGTATGTCAATGATAGGCTACTCTCTCTCTCTCTCTCTCTCTCTTTTTTTTTTTTTAATATTTTATTATTTCCAGAGAGAAAGAAGGGGAGAGAGGCAGAGAGGGAGAGAAACATTAATGTATGGTTGCCTTTCACCTGCCTCTAGCTAAGGAACCTGGCTGGAGACCTGGCTTGCAACCTAGTTATGTGCCCTGGCTGGGGAATCGAACCAGCAACCTCTGGGTTTGCAGGCTGGCACCTTATCCACTGTGCTACCAGCCAGGGCTACTCTCTCTTTTTTGACTTCCAAAGAGTACTTGAGTGTTTTAGAGAATTCCTTCAGTTTTACATGAGGGAATTCAGTGAGATGAAGACTTTTAGAATTAGTCTTTTTATCCCCTATTATGCTGGTTAATTATAGATTTTATATCCTATCCATCTAGTTGCTAAATTAATGCTTCATAGGACATATTGCTCACAGATAGCCTGACCTTAAATTCTTCTTACAAATGCCTTTGTTTTATTTTGAGGTTTTGGAATCTCCAAGGTTTCAAAGCATGAATAACTGAAGATTCATTAACTTAAGCACTAATGAATTTCCAAATAAAGGTATGTATGGCTGTAGCCTTACATATATAAAAATTAAACAACTTCAGAGGATAAATCAACTGAGCATGACAGAAAAGAGCATGTGAGATCACTGTAGCCTTGAGGACTTTTTAAGAAACATACTTTTAAAGAAGTCATTTTAGACCATAGTTTAGTGCATTATCAGCTTATAGTACGTAGCATGAACTGATTCTAAGCTGTTGTTTACTTAGATAACTAAGTTGTCATTTTTAATTAGCTTTTGTATATTTTAAAGGCTAATTGCTTTAAAAATCAAGATTACTTGATTGCTAATGACAAGAGTACTATGGTTACATATTTAAAATTTTTTTCCAAATCTACCTAATTGTACAGAACTACATTATCTTTGACTTATTTGCAATAAAGTATGTAGTTTTAAAACCAGAAAAACACATATTTGCTAATAATATCAGTAAAATAAAATGTTTTATTTTTGGCAAGATGATTGCTGGTAACATATTTAACAAAACATAAACATCCATGGTCCTTTTTGGCTTTAAAAAAATACTTTATTTCTTCATTTTCTTATAACTGTCATAACGTTATGGACAAAAGCATTATTATAACCAAATAAATATCATATATATATATATATTTTACTAATATACCTTTGGTTCACATATGTCATGTAATTTTCCCACATTCTAGATCATCCTGAATTGTATTGTGTCATCCATTTTTTGTGATTAACTGTATAAAATATTTAGGTGGAGGGTTAATTTAAGGTGTTTTTGGCTGTAGAACACAGATTTTCTTTCTGCAGCACTTACTGGTTCAGATTAAAAAGATGATTAGGCTTGTTATCATTCTCACAGCCAGCTAAATAGACACCCTAAATCCTTAGTCAAATCATATGACCTGCTTACAGGATGCAAATACCCTATATACATACTATATGCAAACATTGTTCACAACAGTAAACAAAACAGACAAAAACTTTATCCACAGGGGCTTAATTTCTAGCAGGAGAAGATGGATTATGAATAAGATAAATAAGTAAATGAACTAGAATATTACAAGGCAATAAGTACTATGAGGAAAAAGTGAAACAGGAAGGGTAGGTGTAGGTAATTATATGAAAATTGCAGTTTTAAAAAGGAAGGCCAGAGGTGGCCTCACTAAGAATGTCATAGATGAACAGAACTGAAGAGTGTGAGGAAGTGAGTCATAGGGATAAGCAAGGATGTGAACCTATAAAGGCAACTGCAAGTTCAGAAGCCCAGGGTAGGAGTGTGCTTGGTGCCTTATGGAAGATCAAGGCCAGGAGTAAGAAAGAACATAAGGCTATTAGGTTAGAGTTATAAGCTGGATGGATCTTAGAGGACTTCTAGGCCCTCAGAAAATTTTCTGAATTTCACTCTGCAGGAGATGGGAAGGAGGATGGTAAGCAGAGAAATGTCAACATCTTCTTAGAATCTACCAAAGTCTACTGAAAAGTTAATAAACAGAGAAGGGCAAAGCTGGAGGCTGAGGGGTAATTGATGAAGTTAGTGCAGTGGTTCAGGCTCACAGAAACTTTTAACTTGCCTTTAATTCTTCTCCAGTTGATAACTACCCTCATGAAGAAAATTTTTGGTCAAATGTTGAGAAGTCACCTGGAACTCTACACATAACTTCATTCTTTACATTTTCCCTTATCATAAAAGTGGCCACAGGGTAAGCCTCCCATCACAGTCTGTGACATTTTAGTAAATATGTAATTAAATATGCAGCATCTTTATATGTTCTGGTCAGCAACTGATTAATATAAAGCAGATGTGTGGTAAGCTTGAATGTGCTCTGGAGGTTGACCTGAGAATGTAGAGACATATTGATTTAGAGTGCACACCTGCAGTTCTTGCTGCCCGTGCTACTTCTGCAAGAGCATTGATGTCAGGTGCTTAAGGGAAACCTCATCTTCCAAAATCCTCTCTTGTTGATAATGCAGAGAAATGCTGGGTCAACAAGATCATCTAATCACCTCATTGGAAAGCACAGAGCATTAGGGAATGGCATCTTCCTATAAGAGGTCATTCAATCCCACCTGGTGCTTAATATGATTTGCTTGCTTTATAGTGAATTTGAAGCAATCACTTCAAGTTATTAGTGAAAATAAAGACTCAGAAAATGTATGAACAGGGAGGTGTATTTGAAAGGTTGCAATTAAAATTGTAACATTTTTAGGTTCTACCAGTAAGATAAGAAATACGAGTTTTCACTTTAACATCTTGTACATAAGACATTTAAAAAGGAGATAAAGAAACATGCCTTCATTAAATCAACAATGAATGGAAATCTTGAAATTTACATTACTTATAAGAATAATCCAAAACCATAGTCAAACAAAGCACTGACCACAGCTTAGATCAAAAGTATTTTTACTGTTTATTTTAAATTTCCCTGAACTAACAAGCAAAACAGAGACAGATTCATAGCTGGAGAGTTGATGACAGCTAGTTGGGGGGTGGAGTTGAGGGGGTGGGGGATTGAGCAAAAAGAAGAAAGGACTCATGGGCATGGACAACAATGGGGTGATTGCTGGGAGGAGAGGGTTATAAGAGGACTAAATGATAATGGAAAAATTATAATAAAGGTTAACTTATAATTTTTAATTAAAAAATGAATATCAAATAAATAAATTTCCCTGCTTTGCAGCTTCAGTGTTGTGGGTGTTGAGTGGGACTTTATAATTGGTGAAATATGCATACTTAGGACATTTTTTAAAAATGTTAAAAATCCAGTTATTGTTGATACTATTGGTAATAATTCTATCCCCCCTTAAGCCTGGATGTATTTTTTTTTTTTTTTTTAGATTTTAGTTATATCCACCCAAATCATTATATCTAGATTATAATATTGAATCCTTACTTCTAATAATATTTTAGTAAATATTTTAACCCATCATCCATATTTTATTACTATTGGTTCTTATATAAATAAATCCCAATTTCATAGAAGCCATACAATGTCCAAGATGGAATAATTTATGCACCTAGTAAATAAGGCAATTTGGATTATTTTTCTCTTGGTCAGGATAAAGTTGGGCTTCTTCCTTTTAATCAAAAGACCAATAATATTTTGGCAATAAAAGTGATAGGTCCAATAAAGAGGTTGGTATATTAGGCTATAGGACCAAACATACCCATATAGAGAAAAGTTATAAATGGCTATGATAGAATACATATTCTCTTAGGACAGAAAATTTAGTTTTATTTCTCTTTGGTACTGTCCATTCATGCTCCTTCTTTTTAAATCCTCACCTGAGGTATGTTTATTGATTTTAGAGAGAGGGGAAGGGAGGGAGAAAGAGAGGGAGAGAAACATCAATGAGAGAGGAAAACACGGATTTAAAAAATTTTTATTGTATTTTTTTCTTTTATTATTTAGTCCTATACACCTCCTCCCCAAGGAGTCCCTACACTGTTGTCCATGTCCATTGGGTCCTTTTTCCTTTTTGCTCCATCTCTCCACCCCCAATAAGCCCCCACTCTTCATCTACATATAAGTCTGTCTCCATTTGTTCATTAGATTCCACATATGAGAGAAATTGTATGGTATTTGTCTTTTTCTGTCTGGCTTATTTCATTTAGCATAATTTTCTCCAGGTATATCCATGCTGGTACAAAGATTAAATTTTCCTTCTTTTTTACAGCCAAGTGGTGTCTATGTTCTTTTGAATTAGTGTTTTGGGTTCCTTTGATTATATTTCTAGATGTGGAATCACTGAGTCAAAAGGCAGATCCATTTTTTATTTTTTGAGGTATCTCCATACTGCTTTCCACAGTGGCTGTACCAAGCTGCGTTCCCACCAACAGAGCAAAGAGGTTCAGTTCCCCTTTGTCCACACCCTTGCCAACACTTGTTGGTTTGTTGATTTATAGATGATGGCCATTCTTACAGGTGTAAGATAGTATCTCATCATGAATTTAATTTGCATTTCTCTGATAATTAATAACAGTAAGCATCTTTTATTATGTCTATTGACTATCTTTACGTCCTCCTTGGAGAACTGTCTATTCAGGTTCTTTTTCCATTTTTCATTGAGTTGTTTTTCTGGTGTAGAGTTTTATAAGTACTTAATTAATTTTAGATATTAACCTCTTATCGGATGTATCAGTGAATATGTTCTCCCATTCTGTCGGTTTTCTTTTTATTGTGTTTGATGGTTTGCAAACACTTTTTAGTTTGATGTCATTCCATTTGTTTATTATTTTTTTTGTTTGGTTTTGTTTTTTGTTTGTGTTTCCCTTTCCTGGGGATATATATTCAATAAAATACTGCTATCAGCAATGTCCAAGATTTTGCTGCCTATGTTTTCTTCTAGGATTTTTATGGTTTGGGGTCTAACATTTAAGTCTTTAACTTATTTTGAAATTTTTCTTGTGTGTGGTGTAAGAAGGTGGTCTAGTTTCATTTTTCTGCCCATATCTGTCCAATTTTCCCAACACCATTTATTGAATAAACTATCTTTAGCCCATTGTAGGTTTATGTGATGGGTCAATGGAACAGAACAGAAGATCAGAAATAAATCCACACCTTTATAGTTAATTGATATTTAACAGAGGGAACATGGATTTGTTGCCTCTGAAAAGTGCCTCAACTGGTGACTGAGCTCACAACCTATGCATATACCCGGACTGGGAAGGAATTAAAGCTTTTTGCCCTGGCTGGTGGCTCAGTGGATAAGGCACTAGGCTGTGAACCCAAAGGTCGCTGGTTCAATTCCCAGCCAGGGCACATAACCAGGTTGCAAGCCAGGTCTCCAGCCAGGTCTGTGGCTGGAGGCAGGTGAAAAGCAACCATACATTGATGTCTCTCTGCCTCTTTGCCTCTCTCCCTTCCCCTCTTTCTGGAAATAATGAATAAAATAAAATCTTTAAAAAAAAAAAAAAAAAGCTTTTGCTTTGCAGGATGATGCCATGCCAATCAGCAGTAAGGACTCTACCCATCCTTTTGATGTATCAATTCTGTGAAGAATATTTAGGTCTGCTGAATATCTTTTCTTTTCTTTGCAGAAATCACTTGGATTTTATATTCTTCCATTTCCTCTTTTAATAAGGCAAAATAATAACATTTATTCTATAATTTATAAGGTGATATAAATTATAGTGTTGAATTTAAATCTCTGGGCAAGATAAATGACCAAGGAAGAAAATGCCTGTGTTTTCTTCCTTTCTTTTCTTGTATTAAGAAAATAAAAGAATGAATTAATTTCATTTGAAGAAATCCATATATCCTCAAGATAGGACCTGTTTGCCAAATGAGTTCTTTAGAAATTCTTTGATGAGTCAAAATCCCAGTGTTTTCTTCTCATATTGTCCTGTGTGACTCTCTACTATTGCTTTGAGTTAGGTCAAGTGATCGGCGTCTCTCATTAAAATGTTCCTCTGATCCTCTCAGTTGTCAGTTAAGTCTGAACCCAGAATTTCTTCAAAATCTTACCCCAGTAAGTAACTCTTCTTTTCCCACTGATGCTTGAGCAAAGCTATTAACTAGACAATAAAGGGGACAATATTTGTATGAATGTTGATTGATTAAAATGCTAATTGGTAATATCTGTGTGCAGGAGTTTTCTTCAATATACGTTACATTATGCTTAACTACTCTTCTGTTTAGGGTATCAGGCATTATGGATTTGGACAGTATTTGTTTACTTTTAAAAGTTGTCTTTTATAGATTATCAATAAAGCATTTCAAATGAATGAAAAGTGTGTTCAGAGTGCTGCTTCATTACTCAATGGAGATATATAATTTTCTCCTTGGTAAAATTTCCCAGAGACCCTTCTCTGAAGTAGTCATTTAAATGATAGTGATCTTTGGATGATGCTTTAGAATTAGATAATAAGGGTATGACTCATAAACATGTCATTTAAACATGGGAACAAGTAACTAGAACCCACTCTCTCTGGCCAAAACCTCTCATTTTTATGGGTTTTTCCACCCCCACAGGAATGGCATACACCTCCAGTCTTTAAACTGGCAGGTTTTCTTAGAAAAATGACCCATTCTGTGATGAGGAATACCTAAATCCCACAAGTAAAAGAAGCACCCTGTTATTAGTCTTCCTGTTCAGCATATGAAAAGCAAAAGTACGTGAGAACCAGACCCAACCTGTAATTTGGTAGCCAAACAACAGATCTGTGCTGTAACAGGAAAAATAAAAATATAGCTCTGCTTTGGTATCCTTGGCTGGTCTGCACTGGAGGAGTGAAACTTTACTGGATTTTCTTGCTTCAGAACGTTGTTCTTGTCTGCCACTGGATTCCAACTGAAAAGGATTATGCATATAAGGAGTTTGATGCTTACATCTATTCTAAGAACAGAGAGACAAGACAAGTACGTGGTTTGCATTTGCTTGGTCATATAAGTCCTTCCTCCACTGATGTACACCCTTCCACCTAAGTGCATTTTTGGATTGCACTGTTTTGGGCTCTTTATTTTTCTTCTTTCTCTCTCTTTAAGCATGTGATAAAAGATAAACTGAGGCATATGAACATTTCAAGAGTTTATTTGAGTATTTATCAACTTGAATTGGGCAATGCCAAACCAAAGGTAGTTAGGATCTAGGGGAAGAGATTGTTATAGAGCAGTTGGGAAGCCAAATAAAGAGATTACTTAACTGGTTCTAACTTAACCAGCTATCCTATTTGGGAAAGCCTAAATGGCTATTTGGGATTGGTTGTGCCTAAGTGTCATTTCTGCAGATTCAAGTACATTGGCTCTGGCTTAGATTTTGGTTGGTTTACATAGGCTATCAAGCCCTTAGAGCTGCCTCAGGCTAGTGGTTTCCTTTTCAAATTACTTTAACAAAAGAATACAGTTAACCTCATTATTGGAATAATCAGCATTACTAACATCCATGGTTAACTACAACCTGCTTAGTGACAGAAAGGACAGATCTTTCTATCTTAGTCTTTCGTATAATAAAAAGGAGCTTGATGATAGTCTTTAAAAATCAATACCACTGATGTATGTTGGCCCTTTGGAGTAAGGTAATATTGTATTTATGTCTATCATTTTCACTAAGAATAAAAATATATATGTGTAAATACATATTCACACATGTACCTACATAGGAATACACATACACATGCATAAAGCATATATATATATATATATATATATATATATATATATATACATACATACATACATACACACACACACACACACACACACATACATATGTGTATATGTTTAACTGGAGATACTCATATTTGCCTTGGTCTCTAAAAAATAACAATAAAAACAATAAAGAGAGTGTGATTATTCTGTAACTGTCATTAAAGTCAAGTTTTTTGTCATAGATAAGTGAAGAAAGGGGAATTTGAGACATTTGTAAGAGAAATAGATTTTAATCTATGTGGAGTCCCAGAAGCACAAATCATTCCATCAAAATGCTGGGAATCTAAATCTCAGAAGAGAGGTTTGGTGCCTTGCCAATAGCTCTTCATCTAGTAAGTGATCTGGAGTCAAAGGGATTTGATTAGGGTAGTGAGTTCCCCTTATTCCAGATTGCCTTGTAACTGAGGTGTTTATAATACCAAGCGAAGAGGGACTTGATTATGTGGCACCTTGGTGTAAGACCCAACAATTAGTGTTGCAAATAACAGGTCTTTATTTACAATATTCCAATGGAAAGACTGGGAGCACTTCAGCTCAGACCTCTGTTTTCTCCTGATTCCCAGCATTTTCCTTGCTCCCCAAAAGGCTATAAAACCATAACCAAGCCCAACTTCTTATCTGTCAGCTCTCTTCTTCAGTATCTGGGGGATAATCTCATCAGCCTCCATATAATAATCCAGGAAAACATGTGCCATGTTACACTGGATCATGGTGAAGTCCAGGAAAGGCACAAGTCCTAACAGAGTGTCCTTCCCAAATGTCCTGAGTTCCAAGAATGCAGGTAAGAGTCCAAGTTTGCAAGGTAGAGTCCTTGGTTGGTTTGGAGTCAGCTGGGGTAGGCACAATAAAAGCAGCAGTATGTCTGCTTTCTTATTAGCCCAGGCCACATGGCTGAATCCTGAATACAAACTACATGGGTACTTTTCACATGGCTGCTACAACCTTCTCCATCATGCTCCTTTAACATGCTTCTTCCATTGCACTTCTTGTCATGGCAAATGGCAGCCCTCCATTCTATCAAACATCATAGTCCCCTTCCTTATGTCTGGATCCTTTCCTTCTAGCTCCCTCCTTTTCTTCTGGCTCCTTCCTTCAGTAGAGTTGGATATCTCTTCACAGCATCCCACCCTTTTACTGGCCCTAGCTACCAACCTGCCACAGATATGCAAAATACCTTAACAGCTGTTTTACTTCCTTTCCTCATCCCTAAAACTATGGGCTATGGAGATTCTGGGGAAGTCACTTTGTTACATTTAGACCTTAGGTATTACTAGTTTCTTACTTCCTTAGCATTTAATTCTACTGACCATTTTATAAAGTGGCATGTATGTACTAATTGCACCTTCACATCCTAAAGAAAATATACAAAATCATTTCCATTATTAAGTAAAATCGTACAAAAATGATGATAAAATTTGTGTGCTGTATGCATTCATAAGACAGTATTGCAAGATAGATAACATTTTCCTAGTACACAGGACATCTAAATAATCTTTCGGTGGGTTCATTTGTTATGAGAAGAAATAAAGTGTTACTAATTCTGATAAGACTCTATTTAAAATATGTGTACTAAGATGAGACAAAAACTAGTTTATCCCATATTCCCTATATGGGATAAATTGGTGAAGTTGACTTTTGTGTTTCTAATGATCTAAGTTGCCATGGCTTCCCCATTTTCTGCATGGGACTAGGAAAAGAGAGGGTGACAAGAGTAAAAGGCTTTGCACTTCAGGACCACTGATGAGAATTGGTGAGAGTGTTTGAGGTGGGCTATTGCTTTGAGTTGATATGACAAGGAGGTTTGGAGAAGAGAAGTGTTTTTAGGGTGCTGAAAGTCTTCCTGTGGCTAAGAAATAGACTTCATATCTCCCCATCTTCTGCAGTGGCAGATATCCTTAACCCTGAGAATTGCTGATCTCACTCATGAGGTGATTCATGGCTTCTGAAGGTGGGCACTAACCATTAACAACCATGGCCTTGAGGGTCCCAGGGAAACATATCCATGTGCAGCAGAAAGGCTCCCGATGGTCTCATATGATGAACATGGCAGCAATGTCCAATGTGAACCGATGGCCACAGTGCCCTGCTGTGAACACTCTGGTGTGACCTAAAGGAAATTGTGAGTAAATTACAACTTCATTCGAGAATGACAGGAGGAAATTCTGAGTAGATTGTTTGGTGAGCAAGATAAATATTTTAAAAAGTTGAGGACTAAATTTTACTTACATAACAGATAACCTAGCTCACGCAGATAGACCCCCTCCCCACCATTGTTTTTGGGGTTGGGGGTGGTCTATGTGCATAGCCTTCATCTAAACTTTGAAGCAAGAAAGATGAGTTGAAGGAAAAAAACACTGTGAAAGTTATTTCCTGGCATCTCACCCAGGAATGAGTGATGAATAGAGCCTGGAAACAACTTTAAAAGCCATTTTCTTTGCTCATGTGAGGTCGTGAGGTTGATCTGTGAAACTCTCTGGGTACTAGAATGAGTGAAAATGGCACAAAACACACCCAAGTTCTATCATTGATTTAAAGTGATGGATGGCAGGTCTTGTCTGATTGTGCTATATTGTCCAACCATCCATCATTCCAAACAAACACTGCACTCCATAGTCCAATATACACTTATATGTGGCCAAAGAGTTGAGGATTTATTTTTTTCCCAGAGAGCAGTTGGTTGTGGGGTGTTGGGAGAAAGAGAACTTGTTTTGCTTCCAATTATGGGACTGCAAAATAGTTGTCTGTTAGGAAGAAAGTACCCTGATGACACATGCTAAATTCTTGTTGAGTTTATGTAGGAATGTGTTCATTTCCATGGAGTAAACCACATTTCCCACACTTTCCTCTGGCCGTGTCTTCCCCTAAGCTCTTTCACAAGGTCTCACATTTGTTATAATTCCTAGATCCATTCTGGTTTGAGACAGGAAGTTAATATTTTTTAGAATACCTAACAAATGATTACAAAAGTATTTCATATGCATCACTGAAAACATAGATGATAAAGATAAGTATCCAGAAAGGAATAAGAATCACACACAATCCTCTCTGATCCCATATCTTAAAAAGTATCTTTATTCTTTCCTTTCACAAGATGTTTCCTAGTTGTTGATATTTATATCTAGTTAGCTATAATGACATGTTTTCTCCCTTTAATATAAAAACAAGAAAGACCACACTGCAGATAAAGTTTTGTGCCCCTCCAAACCCCCAATATTGTATCTTGAGTGTTTATGTAAAGTCATTGCAAAACCTTCCAATGCATGATTCTTTGGGCAGACAGGGAGTGTTAGCCTCCCCTGACTCACCCTTTTGGGTTAATAGGACTGTGTAGGGGTGCGCTGTTGGAGCACTAAGGATGGGCCTCCCTGTTCTGAATCACTAACACTGCTTATGCTGCCTATGACGTGGTGTCTCATGCTTACTTCTGGTTTCTAAGGTTGAGCTGTGAGCTAGCCTGCTGCTCAAATCCTGCAATGCCTCACAAAATTTCAGGTCCAATCTACTCTTTTTGCCATTGTTCCTAGCACTTGGCTTTTATCTCAGATATCATTGGGTCCCTATCTTTATATGGTAACAAGGACCAAGCTTTACTCTCTCCAGGTATAATACCTTTCCACCTCTTTTTTGGATATCTGGTGTTTTTTTTTTTTTCCTAGAAAATATCAAGAAATGTTTTTCTGAGTACCACTAGCTTAGATCCTAGCCCATCCCTCCCTGCTTCCCTAATGCAACATTATGATTATCCCTTAGCAAGTTCCACTGTGCCTTTGATCCTGGGACTAAGCCTGTCTGATGAATATGTGTAGCTGTATTCCATGGGCACCCTTTTTCTTCCTAGAGGTTAACATCAGCCAGGCCTCCTGCCACCATCAAGACTTAAGCCCTACAAAAACAGATTCCCTATGACTATAATATATGTAAGCTACTTAGTGAAGAAATTGCTCTAGGTTCACTTTCTACCATTCTCTTCAAAACTTTATCCTAATTGGTTTCTTTAATACCTAGATTTTCCTTCTTTGGAGAAAGCTCCTTTATATAAATTCATATAAACCAGGTGGTTTACATATATAATAGGGATCAAATATCCCAAGGTGCTTTATCTTGGTTCATTGCCTTAAGGCCAGGAATGAATTCTGCTGAACATTCCAAAAATGCACAGGACTGGCCCATAGGATAAAGAATTAGTTGGCCCAAAATGTAAATAGTGCTAGGCTTGAGAAATCTTAACTTAAGCTGTCTACATTATGCTCCTTAAGTAAATGAGACCACACACACAACTGTGGTTCAAAGAATGCTACCTCCTCTTTCTTGATGATTCTTGGAAAGACGCTTAACTTCTTCCCACCTGCCCAACTCACCACTAGTGGATAATACCAGGCTCTGTTCACCTGTATTACAAATAAACTGCCAAAGAATTTTGAACCCAGCATCAATATATTAAAAACATTAAGCTAGGCACTATGAGTGAGACATATTCTCTGTGCTCCAGTACTTTTAGACTAACATGTAAAATAAAGTGTGTTCACAATGACTACATAACTTCCATATCAGTACATACACTCTGACATGAATCTGTCCACATAATTAATTTCAAGGAATATGGCTACACTGTCCTCTTTTCTTCCTCCTAAATGTTCAATTATGGAGAGGCACTATCACAAAATACAGTTATATGAACATCCAGAAATAATGTATAAAGCACACCAAGCCAGTAATCTCATATGGAAATAAAATTTCATATGCTGCCAAAATTCTTATCTGGTACTAAACTTCATCCCATTTAATAATCAATGTGTTCTAATGAATGGTAAACAAAATAATTAGTTACCTTTTCAGTGCCATGTAATTTAACTCTTCATTGCCATCTTCTTCATTGCACTTGTTTTTCCCACAACTTGTCTGCTTCAGCTGAAGGCAGAGGGGCTTATCTTCTCCACCAATTCTCAGCTTTTTTCTCAAATTTCTTTTTGTGACATCCTTTCAATATGTCTCTCTGGTATTTATTACTTATTCTTTTTTCTCTCTCAATATTTTACTATAAAAATTTTAAAACATAAAGAGAAGTTGAAATTACCTTAGAGTGAACATCTGTATACCCACCACCTAGATTCTATAGCAAAGCTCTATTTGCTTTATCACAGACCTAATTATCCATCTGTCTATCTTCACCCAAAAACAGTTCAGCTGCATATAATTACTAGAATTTATATTTATTTCTGATAAAATGCACATATCTTAACTATTCCATTTTTGAGGAATGAGCTGAACTCATTATCCATTAAGACTGATATAAGTTCCATGTGTGAGCAGATTTAATACAATATATTCTGCTGTAGATATTTACATACTTGAAACTATCTGAGGAGTTGTTTTAGAAAAACAATTTCCTCTATTTAGACCCTGATAAAGAAATTCTAATCTCTGGCTGGTGGCACAGTGGGTAAGGTGCTGGCCTGCAAACCCAAAAGTCACTGGTTCCATTCCTAGCCAGGGCACATAACCAGGGTTGTTGCAAGCCAGGTCTCTAGCCAGGTCCTTAGCTGGAGGCAGGTGATGCCTCTCTCCCTCTCTGCCTCTCTCCCTTTCCCTTTCTCTAAAAATAATAAATAAAATCTTTAAAAAAAAAATGAAATTCCAAGTAGGGCCAAGAAATCTTTGTCTTAGAACTCCCTCAGGGGATTCTGAAAATTAGTTAAGTTTGGAATCCTCTTTCCTAACTTAATGTGCCCCAAACTTGGCTGATAACATTTATCCAGGTGGGTGCTTATAAAATGTCCAGATTACTAGGGCTTTCCTCTGGAAATTCTGACTCTCTAGGGATGGTTAGAACTCAGAATTTGGGTTGTCATTTTCACTTTTGTATGTTACTTAGCTATTCATTCATTCTTTCCCTCATTTATTATATGCTTATTTGCTGACTGTCTTCTATGTGTGAAGCATCAGGACAATTCTTGGCTTTGAGAAAATGTAAAAATTACTTTATCCAACATCAAAGTAATATCAAGTTGGAAATAGAATATAACTCAAAAATATTAGGTGGTATCTTTAATTACCACCTTCCTCTAAGCTCTTCCTCCTTCTCCCACAAATGCTGCAGTAGTCAAATATATAATGTAGACAATGCATCCAAAAAGGGAAATTTTATCCTGAATCAACCAGCACTCAGCCACAAGCCAGGAGGTTGAGTTAGGAGAAAGGAGTTCTGCTAGCTTATAAAAGCATAATCCTGGAGCCTTTGGCCACATCCACAGTCTCAACTTTTTGAAGGGTCTGTGTCTAAAATAAATTCATGAGCCATATAACCACTTCTGTAGTATATTTTCTAATCAGTGGGCCATGACATCGTTATTTAATATACCTATTTTTGTGGCCATCTTTTAAGGCTCTTGCCTTCTATCATCCTAATATAATTCATGAAATGGGCAAGATAAAATTAGAGTCCCCACACCCCCACACTGAACATCCTCATTCAGATTTATTGAAATTATGAATGATTGTTCAGAAAAGTACTGTAGTATGGTACTTTTTTATTCTGATGGGTGTCAGGTAAGGGCTGCCCCATCTGTGGGGAATACAGAAGGGTGAACTGATCACCCCAGTGTCTCTCTGTGTTTGCCAGCCCAGAATCTCTTGTATTTTCTCTACATTAAGCTATATATTCAAAGTGCTATTAGAGTACAGAGCAAAGGATTTTATATCTCTCTGAGATTTATGGTGAAGATGGTGCTGGGTAAAAGAGTACTTCAGGAGAAGGATCAAGCATGGACAAAGGCATCTTGAAGATAGTACAAGATATACTTGGAAATGCAAAGTTTTATGTTTTGATTGGAGTTTAGTGGGTGTAAGAAGAATCAATCAGTAAAGAGTCTGGAAATGCAGGTTTGGGCCAGGTTATAGCAGGCTTTGAATTTGAAGTCTAAGAATTAAAGTTATTTTATGGACAATAGGGACCCACTGAGCTGAGTTGTAACCAAAGTGGCACTATAGCAAACATAATTTGGCAGCAGCTTGAAGAATAAGAGGCAGAATGAATTTGAGACCCTAAAGTCCAAAACTGTGTGCTGGACCAGCCATGTATTAGCAGAGGGAACTAGGATAAGTCACCAAAGCTTTCTACACCAGTTTTCTCATTTGTAGAATGGGTATAACAATATTTATCCTGCAAGTTTTTGACATGGATCTAAGATAATGGATTTAAAAGAACTGTACAAAACCTGGAAGTAAGTGTTTACTGGACCAGGAATGTTAAAGATAATATAGAAGAGTACCTATATTTTTAAATACTGTAGAACAGGCAAAATTAAAAATGACATATTGATGATTGGTGACAACAAGAATGATGATGTCATATCAGAGGTAGGAGTACTGAGGAAGGATGATACTTGGTTAATTTAATATTAATCACATATCACATAGAATTTAGTTCTTCAGCCAGTTATTTTTGGAAATAATGTCAATTATAATAGCTAAGAAATTAACTATCATATAACTATTCATGGTAGATACTACATTAGTTATATTTTATCTCTATTAAAAAAGTAAGAAACCAAGGTAAAGGGAGACTAAATAAATTACCAGAAGTCCCATAATTACTAAGTAACTGAACCAGGCATTAATCCCAGGTCACCTGGCTCCAGAATCATAGAGCATAATCTTTAAATTATATAGAAAGTGATTAATATCCTAAAAGTTTTTCTAGATCACTCAGCTTTGCTGAAAAACTAGTCAGACCTGGCTGGTCTACTGTGGGGAACTATGAAGATGTAGAATGTCAATGATTTCTTAATGAAGCAGATGCAAATTTTAGGCAACAAACTAAGATAGTTATCTTTATTTTCTTTAAATCAATTTGAAATCAGCAGACTCCCCTATTCTAACATGGGTTTTAGGTAAATTCAAATGTTTGGGGACCCCTCCAGCCAGTCATAAATCCATATTATTGCTGAGGTTCTAATTGTATCAGCCTACAGAGTCACCTTCAGGTATAATATCAATGTGGCTGCCAGGGTCCCTAGAGATTTTAGGTGTCCAAACTTTATATCTAGTGTCTTTACTTGCATTTTTTTCTATAACATGTTGGCTCCTCCACAGGACTGTGACACAAACAGTTCCTGATATACCTGATCTGTCTCCTTAGCCCAGGCAGGTCTCTCCCTCTTCCTTACTTGCTGCTACATTTAGAAGATTTCTCCTTCTCCTCCTTTAAAGATAATTTTTCAATGAATTTTTGCTTTTTCAAAGAAGAGAAAAATGTCATCATTTTTAGAACTGCAAAACTATGGTTCAAGGAAATGTATAATAAATTAAGAGATCGAATTAGTAATTTAAATCCTACCTACAAAGAAAATCCCAAGCCCAAATGGTTTCACTTGTGAATTCTGCCAAATATTTAATAAGAATAAGTACCAATTTTTCATTAAATTAGAATAGGAAAAATACTTTCTAATTCATTTTGATACCAAAACCAGGGAATAAATAATTTAAGTAAACTACAGAAAAATCTCTTATGAGTATAAATACAAAACTTCTCAGTAAAATACTAGCAAACTATATCTAGTAATATCTAAAATGGATTATAGACCTTGACCCAATAAAATTTATCCAAGAAATACAAGGTTGTATTAACATCTCAAAACCAATTAATAGAATTCAGAATACCAGTAAAAAACAGGACAACTACATGGTCATCTCAACAAATGCAGGAAGAGCATTTGACAAAATCCAACACTTTGACATGATTACAGTACTTAATAAAGTAGAAATTGAATGGTTCTCCCTCAACTTGATAAAGGAGGTCTATGAGGAACCTATAGCTATTATCAACCTTAATGGTGAGAGACTAAATGCTTTCCCCCTAAAATTAAGAACAGACAAGGATGTTACTATTGATACTTACAGTTAACCATTTTGTGTAGACCCTAACAAGGATAATTCTTCAAGAAAAGAAATTAAAAAAAAATTCTGATTAAAAAGAAAAGTTAAAACTATTTGCATTTGCAGACACCAAAGCCTTGTGATAGAAAGAATCACTAAAAATTTTAAAGTAAATAAGTTAGTTCAGCAAGTGTTCATGGAACAAGATCAAAATACAAATTAAATTATATTTCTATACACTTGCAATGAACAATCTGAAAAAAATTAAGAAAGCAATTCCAAAATTTAGAATGAAATATTTAGGATTATATTTAGCAAACAAAGTGCAAACTTTGCAATTTTAAAACTAAAAGAAATGTTTTTGAGGGAAATGAAAGATTATTTTAAAAAATTGAAAGATATCTGGTGTTCATAAATCAGATTTAAAATTCATCTATAGATTCTACACAATTTTTATCAAAATCCTAGATGGCTTTTACTCAGAACCTGACAAATTAGTCCTAAAATTCCTTTAAGGTACCAAGAATTAAAAAAAAAGAAAAGTTTTGGAAACGAACAAAGTTGAAGGACTCACACATCTTGTGTTTAAAAAATCACTGCAAACTACAATGATAAAGATAGTTTGGTACTGTCAAAGGACAGATATTTGTATAAATGGAACAGAATCAAATTCCATAAATAAATCTTTGGGGGGAAAAAAAGAAGGGTAATAATTTTTTCATGATTCCCTATGGAATACTTTTGGAATGACTATGACCAATTGGAATGAATACTTTCCAGTTGAAGTTTGGCAATTGAATATTGTCACTGCAGAGAAAATAATCTACTTTTCTTCTCCACTGCGCTACAGTATTATCCACATGCCTGGGATCCTAGGCCCCAAGTCAACCACCTGGTGAACTCTCTGGAAGGGATAAGCAGCTGATTTAAATACACATTAAGGCACAAACTATTCAAATTCCAAATTTTCCTGGAGCTCAAATGTCCTTGAAGGCTTACTGAGCCAGAGTATCCCAAAATAATTTCTTCAACCTCTGAAAACAGACCCAGCAAAGTACCATGTTACCCTAAGATGACAATTTAGAGCAAGCTAGTCAATTTGTTAAGAGAAACTGCCTAAGCTCCAATAATAAAATAATGGTTCAGACATTACAGTTAAAAAGTAGTGACTGTTGTAAGGATGATCTTTTAAACAGAACCAAAGATTAGTGTTTTAGGATGTTTGGGAAGATCCTAGTTAAGATTTAGAAAGATGTAAGGAACATTCAGAAGTAACAGATTTAAGAGAGTATTAAAAAGAAGAAATATTCTTTTAAAGAAATTATCAATAAAAAAACAAAGTGAATTGCTGCTGTGACATAAAGAGCAGAGATAAGACAAAACAAAGCCAATAATTAACTTTTCAATATGTGAGACTAAAGGAAATTAAAGTAAAATGAATATGAGTGTCTTGAGTTTATTTTGGAATAGAGAACATATTTAATAATGAGGCAAAACTGCCCAGACTGAAGAGAAATGTTTGGGGAAAAAATGAAAAAAAGTTTATAAAACCCAAACTTATTGAGCTCTTAAAATATAGTCATGTTGGAGTAAATTTTAGACATTGTGATTATTAAAACTACTTACTACTTCATTCTTATCCTGCCAAATTGTTCCAGTTAAAGAGCACACAAACCATTGTAAAGGAATTTAGAGAATCCAAAAACTTTATTAAATGTCCCTCAAAACACAATGACTCTAACAAAAATCAGTTTGCTTACCTTTTAAATATCACATTCATCTCCATGATTTGGCAAAGTACATGTACTGTAGAGTCATACTAACAAGCTGGTAAATTACAAAGTTTCTGAAGATATCCCACTGTGACTCTCCCTCTCTCCCCATCAAAATCATGGCCTAAGTATCTAATCGTAATTCTAAAGAAAACCAAACAGATAAGTTTTTTTTTTCTCTAAATTAAAAACATAAGCAGATGAATTTTAGGTTTTGGATGTTAATGTTAAACAGAATGTACAAGTTTTGTGGTAAGAGATGGGGTGAGAGAAAAGGAAAGTCAGGGCAGAGAGGCAGCATCACTGGAAAGACACTGCTACCTAACAATTAAAAAGTTAACCAAAAGGAAGTAGCCTACAAATTTTTACACGGGGAGGTTAATCTAAAATGATGGGAGTCTGGAAAAGGTTAGCTGTCACATTCAATAGCAGGGTCATACAGTGGTCACTGGCTACTGAAGAGGAGCAGTGGGTAAATGACTTTCTCCAGTTCACATTCCTCCCAGAAACTTCAGCTTTTCCAGTGTCTTTGGCTGACCTGAATCAGGAAGGGTTCCCAGTCCATGGAAGGTTTTGTTAACCTAGCTAGCAGCAAGACCTGATTGGTTAGGAGAGAATCTGGGCTAAATGTTGTACAATTCCCATGATGTAAAAGTAAATTAGAGAACAGGGCAGTTATTACACCAGAGAACGTGGGGCAATGGGGAATAATAAAAATCCGACTACTCTAATTTCCTTTGAACAACTAATACATACAGGTCATTATTTCCTGTAATCCACAGGCCTCCTAGTGCAAGTCCTGGCCCTGCATTAGAGCCTCCAAGACAAAAACAACAAACTGTAGTGTGGAGAGGAATGGAAAAGGCTTATAATGCTATTTAGAGAATGGATTAAGTACAGCTTTCAGAGGATGGATTTCTTCTCATATTGGAATGTTAAATTACACAACTGGGGAGAAAAAGTTACCTTGTTTGAAACATTTAGATGTTTTCCTCACAGTAATTTTCATTCATATTCCCTGTAGTAGGTTCCTGCACACTGCTGAGGTCACCAAGCCACATTGGAGCTTTTCTTTGCTGCGGCTGGATCATAAAGGGAATCACCATTTCTTCTTGAATGGGACTCCGGCTGTACTTAACATTATTTCTCTGGGGACTGATCTTAGTCCTTAATTTCAAGTCTATGCTAAAATTGATCTCTTTTCCCAGGATGTGCACCATGCCACTTTTATAGAAACGAGGAAGTCTCTTTCCTATATTTGGGTAGGTCTGCACCTGCTTTCCTAACATATGAGGACTTCCGGGCAATAAGAAGAGACTACTTATAGGCCTACAACATTCTGTGTTGGCAAGAGAATGACTGAGAAAGATACAGCCTTCACCAGTACCTTTACCTGCATGGACCCATTCCATCCAAATCATCTGATGGGCTTTTAAATATGTTGATTCTTGGGCACCAAATGTGCTGAAAAGTGGAACTCAGGAATCATTTTAAATAAGGGATCTTATGAATACTAAAGTTTGAAACCACTGCTAGCCATCCTTTACATTTTGACAAAACTTATTCAAAGGGAGTGCTAAGGATATTCTTTATCATATTTGTATCTGAAGATATCTAGAACTAAATTCAACATGGCTGTGCCAAGTTTCTCCTGTATGTATGTAATATGATATTATAAAGAATAGACTTCTCTCCATGATACTAAATTTTTGTACTACTACATTTAGTTTATATTTGTTGCTACTGCACCTTCACCTGTTCTTTTAGTTTCACTCATGGAATGATGCATAATCCACAAGGCTTTCCTCACATGGAGATTCTTGACTCCCAAGCAACTCAAGTAGGACAGAGGGGCTAAGTGATGGTAGAGGGCTGTTTCTCATAAAGGATGGCCTAAAGACACGAAAACCTCTTCTGGTCCTAGCACATCTATTGGGAGAAACTGGAAAATATCCACTTATGACAAATTTGTGTTGAGATTTCAGGAAGCTGGCAATATTCATCCAGGAATTCAGCTGAAGGGTGAGGGAAAATAAGTGAAAAACAGAGGGAGGTCATCCAACTAGGAAGATTACAAGATTCAGCCATCTAATGTATGTTTAAACATGGGTTTCTTTACTATAAAACATGTAGATAACTGTATAAGGTGATTCTAAGAAGTGGCTACATACCCACACTTTATTATTAGATTATCAAGCCTTTTTAAGGTTTTATCATTGTTTAGCCTTAGAGCAAGTTTTAATAACTATGAGAAATAATGAGATGTCACATTGGTCCTGGATATGGAGTGGGAGAAAGGTGGCTTCCAAGGGAATGCTGTAGAATAGAAAGATTGAGGAGAGGTTGGCTTTAGACTATATCTAGAACTACAAAAACCCTACTGGACTTCCAGTCAAGGTAGAGGCATTGGTAAACATGACCTGCCTCCTTGCACAACCACATAAAAATTATAACTAAAATATAGAACAACCTTTACTCAGAATTGTCAGAAGTTGAGTTGAATGGAAGTCTGACAACTATGGAATTAAAGAAACCATATCCAAGCAGACTGGTAGAAGGTCCAGAGATGCAGAAAGGGCTGGTATACATCCATGTATGGTAGATAAAAATTTGAGATGGTATGTCTCAGAAGTGAGGAGTCCTAGCCCAACACTAGGCCCTCAATCCCAGGGTTCCAGTGCCAGAAAAATAAGTCCCCATAACTTCTGGCTGCAAAAACCAATGGGGATTGAGTCAGTGAAAGAAATTGCTGGAGCCTCAAGCAGTTTCCCTTAAAGAACCCACACCCAGAACTTACTCAGACTTAATTCTCCTGAGCTCCAGCACCAGAACAGCAGTTTGAAAGGCACCAGTAGCATACAGGGAGAAGCTGAAGTGCCTGGCATTGAGGTGAAAGCTGGGGGACAGCTTTCTCCCCAACAGAGAGGTGGGTAGGGCCATTGTCCCTCTTCTGAGCCATCCCCCAACAGAGCCACAGAGCTGGCAGGCTGGTGCCATATCTGAGAATCCATCAACCTAGCTAACATTGTTTTGCCTCACCCTGGAGATCCCCAGAGCCCCTGCCCCACCCAACTTAGGCGGCAACCCAAACTATTAACAGTAGCTTTTCCATATAAATGGCTAGTCTTGGCTCAGACTTCATGACTTTCTAAATCCTCTTAAATAAGCAACAGCTGGCCTCAGTGAGCCACCAGCCCCGATCCTTCTTGCTAAATGGCCCCCAGCCTGGCATCAGCAGCAGCCAGCCTTGGTTCATAACTTGGCTTTGAAACCTCTGAGGCCAGCTCAAGTAGCAGACCTCTGTAGATTTCTTTATAGTTCAGGCAGGGTGACCTGGACAGAACACAGGTTGAACCTGACCTTGACCTGCACAATCTGAGAAATTCTAGAGTATATGAATGTAGTGGACAGCTACAAATCACCTTGGAGCACCATCAACTTGCTCCTGCACAGCTAATCCTCCATGGCGGGCTGAGCTTGGTAGTTAATGGTCACAGCCAGCCCTTGCAGCTATCTGGTTGGGGGTAAATCTCTCCCATTGACCTTCCAATAGCAATCAAGGCTCAACTATAAGAGGAAAATTTACTCAGTTCACACATTGGGTGCATGTTGAATACACAGCTTGGGTGACAGTGGAGGCTATGCCACTGGCTCCTACATGACATCTAATACATTAGGCCACACTACCAAGACAGGGAGTCATAGCAGCTCTACCTAATACATGGAAACAACCACAGGAAGGCTGCCAAAATGATGAGGCAAAGAAACATGCCCCAAATGAAAGAACAGATCAAAACTCCAGAAAAAGAACTAAGCAAAGTGGAGATAAGCAATCTATCAGATGCAGCTTTCAAAACATTGGTTCTAAGGATGCTCAAGAAAATTAGTGAGGACTTTAGTAGCATAAGAAAGATCCAGTCATAAATGATGGATACACTCATTAAACTAAAGAATAATTTATAGTGAAACAACAATAGAGTGGATAAAGCCAAAAGTCAAATCAATGATTTGGAACATGAGAAAGTTGAAAAGCAACTGATCAGAATGATAAGAAGCAAAAGAATCCAAAAAAGAAAAAAAAAAAAAGGATAATGTAAGTAGCCTCTAGGACAACTTCAAGTGTTCCAATATTCACATCATAGGATTGCCAGAGAAGAGAAAGAACAAGAAATTGAAAGTCTAGGTCCTGGCTGGTAGCTCAGTGGATAGGTGCCAGCCTGCAAACCCAAACGTTGCTGGTTTGAATCCCAGCCAGGGCACATAACCAGGTTGCAAGCCAGGTCATCAGCCAGGTCCTTAGCTGAAGGCAGGTGAAAGGTAACTATACGTTGATGTTTCTCTCCCTTTCTTCCTCCCTCCCTGCCCTCTCTCTCTAAAAATAATGAATAAAATCTTAAAAAAAAGAAATTGAAAATCTATTTGAAAAAATAAGGAAAGAAAATAATTTAGTGAAGGAAATAGACATGAAAGACCAAGAAGCCCAGATAGTCCCAAACAAGATGTATGCAAAGAGGCTTACTTATTCCAAGACACATCATAATTAAAATGCCAAAGGATAAAGATAAAGAGGGAATCTTAAAAGCATCAAGAGAAAAGCATTTAGTTACCTATAGGGTAGTACCTCTATGATTGTCAGCTGATTTCTCAAAAAGAAATTTTGCAGGTTAGAAGAGATTGGCAAGAAATATTTGAAGCCATGAAAAGCGAAGGTATTTAGCTCTACCCAGCAAAGATATCTATCATTTAGAATCAGAGGGCATAGAGGGGGCTTCCCAGACAAGAAAAAACTAAAGGAGTACATCATCACCAAACCATTATTTTATGAAATGTTAAGGGGACTTATTTAAGAAAAAGGTTGCCAGATGGGAGGTAGGTGTGAGGGAAAGGATGAAGAGGTGAGGGATTAAGAAGGACAAATTGGTAGTTACAGAGTAGCCATGGCAATTAAAGTATGGTATAGAAAACCAAGTAGCCAAAGATCACATAGGCATGACTCCTAGGCATGAACAAAGGTGTGGGGATTGCCTGAGGAACTCAGGGTATTATTGGGTGGAGGGGGGGCAAAGAGGGACAAACTGGGACAATTGTAGTAGCACGATCAATAAAATATAATTTAAAAGACCCTATTACTTCAGATAACTTCAGATAAAAAGGGTTAAGTTTGTATTCAGAACACATAAAATATTTAGAAATAGTCTTTTTATCAACCACTTAAATGCACTTTTTAAACAACATTTCTTGATTACTAAATAATCTTGGATACTAAATAACATATTTGAAAAAAATGACAGTTACTCTTATTTACATATATTAACATTTAAAGCAACATTTTTCAGTTTTACCCCCATCATCTTTGGTAATAGTCTAAATATTATTAGTAACACATTAGAAGAAATGTTTTCAGGAGATATTGTTATTCTAGAATCATAGGGAACTGGACATCTCTATTTAAAGAAAGTAATTGTCGGAGGTCCTATTAGACCTGGAAGGCAGGGAAGAATGTTAAATAAAATGGGGCTAATATTTTTGTATTTTAAAATTTGGGGAAAAAGACACTTCCATAAAGCTGAGTTCTGTTGTCACTGCCAGAAAGTGTCTCTGAGAAAATAAACATATACATCCCGTCCAAAAAAAAAAAGTGAGAACAGAATTTTTTCTCTCTCTTAATTTGCTGTTTGTTTCTAAAAAAAATCCACCCTCACATAGGTCACTTGGAATTCATTTTGTCTACATCCTGGACTGCACGTAGGGAGACAGAAAAAATGCCTGGGATCTGAAAAGAGGAATGTGGTAGGGCATGGGAATTGTAATGTCGTGGTGGTCACCAGAGCGTATTTTGGCTTGTCTTAAAACACACAAGCAGCATCGGACCTTTAGAACACTAGCAAATTAGTCCCGCTATCAGACTACCTATCGCAGGCTCACTGCCTGAGAAAAAGTGTGTGGGTTTGCAGCTGCAGCCCCGGGCCCTGGCAGGCCCTCTTGTCAGCCCCTGCCCACTTTCTGACTCCCAGTACAGTTCAGAGGCCTCTGTCCTCATCCGGTGTACTGTTACAGTTCATTCCAATAAGGAAACAGTTCAAGGATGGCAAGACTTTTGTATTGTCAAGAGAAAATCAGGGCAGTGGCTTTTTCTTAATACTGAAATCAGGAGTGTTTGGGTTTAATTATATTAGCTAGTGCCTGTTCATTAATTTTCCCAATCAGATGGAGACATGTTTGCAGGGGAAGATTGGCAATGGGTTAATGTGGTTATTAAGATGGGGCATTTCAAAGGAAAAGAATCTGAACTCTGACAAAATCAGATGTCTAAAATTTCAATCAAAGCACCCTGGGTTCCCGTGGCAGCTTTTCTCTACAAAATAAGACAGCTTTTCTCCCATCTGGAACCCCAAGTCACTCAGGGAACTGGACAAAGCCATTGGATGCCAGGTCCAAATATGCTGAATTCTCTATGCCAGAAAAATAAACTGCTCCCTCCAAACTCTAAGTAATTGGTGATGTACCACTTTTGAAAAGTCTCTTACAGCCCCACTTACTATGCTCAGTGAAGCCTTACCACCTTCCCACTTCAAGAAAAAAAAAAAAAAAAAAAGCAATATAATGTACTTAGTGAAACCAGCAAATTTGCTATTTTTGCTACCTCAGCAAAATGTTAATACTTCAACTTTTTGTTAGGGGTGTCTTGGAAATTTTGCTTATTTTTTTCCCTTTGGAGAGCTTAATGTGTACCTTAATGCCCCCTTTCATTATCGGCCTGGCCCTTTTCCCAGCTCGTCCCTGCTGACTCCAGACCTATCCTGGTTATTTTGTGGTGGTGGCTAGCTCTTGGTCATTCAGACATGTTTGTGGCTTATAACCGTATCAAATTAGATGCTACAGTCTCCTAGGGTCTCCTCCCTATATTCTAACAAAATTTGTCCTACTCACAAATCTTCCCTGGCCTCCTTATTCTTCAATATTTATCATCTACATCCTTTCCAAACCTGAGAAATGCCCAATCCTGTCTTTACTTACAATGAAAATGGCCAGATCATAATAATTTAAAGGTATCTTACTAAAACCTTTTGAGTCCTTAAGGATACAGTTCACCAGTGAATAACCTTGATGCTTAAGCTCTCAGCCAGTCATGTCGATTTTGCTGAGGCTCCAGAGAATGATGCAATGGCTGTAATAATGCTATTTCTTCCCAATTTCAGCTGAAGAACTGTATTTCTTTCCTGACGAGCTGAACATTCAAATACAGGCAACCGTTAGAGTCTGTGTAACATCTCTCACATTTAGTTCTACAGGGTTTTATTTAGTTTAATGCCTAGTTTAATGTGGACTCTTGAGAATTGCGCAAGAGTGGCAAAAGGGGAAAAAAAGGGGGGAGGGATTTGGAGGTAGGTGAGTTGAGCTCAAATCCTAATCCTCTCCCTTTTTATCTGTAGGACTTTGGGAGGGTTACTTTAGGTGTCTCACCGTTTTCTCATCTGTAAAATGGACCTGATAGTAGTCCACTTAGCTTAGAGCACTCTTAGAAAGATTAAATGAATAATAATGTATAGAACAGTATTGGTCCCATGAGCCATGAGCCAATAGGTATACAGCATCTAACACTCTGACTTGTAAATACTATTTAGAGGTTTGTGCTCCTTGGTAAACTTTAAGAATAAGGGCTTGACTTCTTTTCCTCTCTGTGTGCCATTAGTATAGCACTGCAGTGCCTTGTGCAGTTACTCAATAAACACTTGATGAACGTGTGGATGTATAGATGAATGGACAGATGGACGTGTGGATACATAGTACTAGGGTTGGTGCTAACAACCATGTAAAGATCATGAAGGTGCCTCTAGTGATATCTCCTTTTTATCATTTCCTTCAATAGTTAAGGTTCTGTGGCCTTTTCAAGACTCCAAGCCTTGTTTTTCCTCTTCCATTTTCCCATCACAGTTTTCCTCTCTTAAGTCCTTTTAAGTGACTGATTATCTAGTTTGATCACTAAGTGAAAGGGGCTTTATTTGCCATGACTTTAAGATAGCTTGTATATTTTATCAGGATTTTTTTTTATCATTGCTTCATTCCAAGGAAGTGACTAATGTGGGAATTTCAATAAAGCTATTAGGGAAAGTGATTTCTGTAGGAGGTTTTGGGGCTCTCTTTAAACTACTATATAACCCATAAACATCTGCCTTCTCTGACCCTGATCAGGACTTTGTTCCAATGTATGAACAGCTAAAGAGACTCATTTTGAATGAAAGGTAGGGGGTGAACATTAAAACACTAAGTGGCCACCAGGAAACCTCTGCAGCATATTCAGAGAGTTCAGCTATAGGTTTAACAACATGCAGTTTAGCTTCTCTCTTCACCCCCAGGGGAAGCGAAGCTGGAGAGTCAACATGAGAAATTCAAGCCTCATATTTTCCAGGTGTACACAAGCCAAATCTTGCAATGATGTTGGCCACTTCTCGGCGTTGCAAAATAATGAAGAAATTTTCAAGCGAATGATTCTCTGGCTCTTTTTAGAATGTTCCCTATTTCTACTTGTTCTTTCAAACTTAATATTTCAACACTAGTGGAAGGTCAAAGTGGAACTTGGTGTCACATTATCCTGATGAGGAAACAGGTATATATTGAAAACTTTCCAAAACTGAAAATACAATGGATGAAACAAGAGTTGAATACAATTTCCAAATTTCAGTATTCACACTGTTGAGGCATTTACTAGCCAGATTGGGGTCATGTCATTACCAGTTTTCCCAAAGCCTGGATAATGGCTGTTAGTTACCAAGAACATAGTTAGAACTCTGTACTCAAACTACAGAGGAAGTTAATTTGAGGAAAGAGGGACCCTGTTGGCATTACTTTTGCCTTGTAAACAACTCCCACTCATGGGGGATGCTCTGGAGGAAATTTTGTAAAAGTAGATGTGGAAGAGAAAGCAAAGAGGACCTTGAGTTTACTCATGGTGAAGGAATAAAGACTGATGCGAAAGAGGTAACCAGCATAGGAGGTGAAAAAGAAACAGACACAGAGGAGAGGAAAAGATCCAAGGATTTAACTCTGTCAATGTAAGGGTAAGGGACAGAAAGAAAAATCACTGGAAGGTACTATGTGTAGAAAGTTGGAACCATGCTAGAAACAAGAAACAGAAAGAAGACATGATCTACCTACTCTATTCTGAGCAGAGTTGGCCATGTTTTGTCACACCATCAAACCTCTGTTGTAGGTACCTTTGACCCCATTTCCTAAAAGAATAAGTTGCTGCTGATTTAGATGAAGCCTCATGCCTCAGTGTTAACTAAAAACAGGCCCAGGATTCCAAAGCCTATTGGCCCCATCTAATTTTTTTCTATAACTTATTTTCTAGATATTCTGTCTCTCAGTGAGGGCTGTTAATTTGACTCTGACATGTTTCTTGGTTTCCTAGGTAAATGTGGAAACTCCAAAGATAGTAGTACGGTGAAGAGAAGCTGTGATGGATCCCTTAGTTAGCATACAAACTTCGTCACTAACTAGCTATGTGCTTTTAACCAATAGCTTAGGAGGATCCTTTCTTTCTCATCTGAAATGAGGGCTGGGGACTTAATGTTGTCTTAAAGTAGCTTTTGACTCCAACATTATGTGGCTCAAGTGAATTAAATGAAAGGGAACATAAGTATATGAGAACTGGGGTTCTAGAAATGATACATCAATATGCTCCCTAGAAAGTAAGGGTTGTTAGGCTCATTAGGAGAAATCCTTTACATTTATATTCCATTTAGAATATCATGTTTTAGATGTAAAAATTACATGAGGATATTGAACAAATATGAAATTCAGAAGACAGAGATTTCAAAACTTTTTGGAAAGTGTTTGAAGAGAAGAAAGAAGGGAAATTGGTAGGAGAAAGGTTAAATCAGCCCCCCCTCCCACCCTTTGGGGAAACAGCTGCATTACTGATGTTCCTTTTTTTGTACCAGAATTGTGTACTTATTTCAAAATATGGAAAAACCTTTAGCATTTTCCCCCAGAATGGCTAGATTATAACCCTAGCTAGGTCATTTCATATTCATTGCTTTTTTAAAAAAATAACTTGCTCTAAGTACCTTAAATATTAATAATCTAATTTATCTTTGTATTTAATCGAGATACCTAAACTAAACTAATACGAGTTATAATCACATTCTGCCCAATCATCAGACATTAAATCTCTAATACAGTCTATAAATTTTTAAAATTTATTTATTTAAAAAATTTTTTTATTGTTGTATTACATCCATCCCCGTTTTACTCCCCTCTGTCCCTTTCCCCACCCACCCACTCCCCACCTAAGTCAAACCCACATGTTGCCCATGTCCATTGTTCTTCCATACTAGTTTCTTGACTAAAGTGCTCCCCTTCTTTGCCTCTTCCTCCCATCTCCCCCTCCCCTCTCCCCCATGCGCACTGAAGGTCTATTCACTGTATTCACGTACGTGATTCTGTTTTGCTTGTTGTTTGTTTTGTTCATTAGTGTCCTGAAATGAGTGAGATCATATGGTATTTGTCTTTCACTGACTAGCTTATTTCACTAAGCATAATACTCGCCAGTTCCATCCATGTTGTTGCAAAGGGTAGGAGTTCCTTCTTTCTTTCTGCTGTGTAGTATTCCATTGTGTAAATGTACCAATCCTCCACTGATGGGCACTTAGGCTGTTTCTAGCATTTGGCTATTGTAAATAGTGCTGTTATGAACATAGGGGTATATAGGTTCTTCTGAATTGGTGTTTCAGGGTTCTTTGGGTATGGTCCTAGTAGTGGAATTGCTGGATCAAAAGGCAGTTCCATTTTTAGTTTTTTAAGGAAACTCCATACTGTTTTCCATAGTGGCTGTACCAGCCTGAATTCCTACCAACAATATACCAGGGTTCTCTTTTCCCCGCATCCTCGCCAGCACTTGTTGCTGTTGATTTGTTGATGATTGCCATTCTGACAGGTGTGAGGTGATATCTTATTGTGGTTTTAATTTGCATCTCTCTGATGACTAGTGATACTGAGCATTCTTTCATGTGCCTCTGGGCCCTTTGTATGTCTTCCTCAGAGAATTGTCTGTTCAGGTCCTTTGCCCATATTTTAATTGGGCTGCTTGTCTCCCTGGTGTTGCTCCTCTAGTTCTTGCAGCTTTATGGTTAAGTTGTTTGTATAAGCTTCTTCTAACCTTTTTAGGTAAGCCTGTATTGTTATGAATTTCTCTCTGAGGACTGCCTTTGCTATGTCCCATAGATTTTGGGCTGTTGTGTATTCATTGTCATTTGTTTTCAGAAACTTTTTTATTTCATCTTTGATCTTATTGTTAACCCATTCATTATGTAAAAGCATGTTATTCAGTCTCCATGAATTAGAGTGTTTTTGGTTTTTTCCCTTGAAGTTGGTTTCTAGTCTCAATCTATTGTGATCTGAGAAGATGCTTGGTATGATTTCAGTTTTCCTGTACTTGCGGAGGCTTGTCTTGTGACCTACCATGTGGTCTACCTTAGAGAATGTTCCATGTGCATTTGAAAAGAATGTGTATTTTGCTTCTTTGGTGTAAAATGTTCTGTATATATCCATTAGGTCAATTTCCTCTGGAATGTTGTTCAATGACACAATATCCTTGGTGTTTTTTGTTTGGAAAATCTGTCCAATGTTGATAATGGGGTATTAACATCCCCTACTATTAGTGTGTTGCTGTTTATAACCTTCTTGAAGTCCTCCAAGATTTTTCTTATATAGTTGGGTGTTTATATGTTTATCAGAGTTATATCTTCTTGATGGATTGTGCCCTTAAGTATTATGAAATGTTTTTCTTTATCCCTTTTTATCACCTTCATTGTAAAATCTATTTTGTCTGAAATAAGTATTGCTACTCCAGCCTTTTTTTTTTTTTATGTTCATTTGCTCGATATATATTTTTCCATCCTTTTACTTTCAATCTGTGTTGATCTTTTGTTCTGAGGTGAGTTTCTTGAAGACAGCATATATGTGGGTTGTGTTTTCTTATCCATTCAGCTACCCTATGTCTTTTGATTGGCACATTTAATCCATTTACATTTAAGGTTATTATTGATTGATACTTATTTGTTGCCATTTCCCACTTTGTACCTGTGTTCCTCTCTGTCTCTCTCTGTTTCTTCATGTTTTTAAAGCAGACCCTTTAGCATTTCTTGCAATGTTGGTTTGGTAGAGATGTATTCTTTTAGCCTTCTTTTGTCTGGGAAACTCCTTATTTCTCCTTTCATTTTGAATGAGAGCCTTGCTGGGTAGAGTATTCTTGGTTGTAGGACTTTGTTTCCCATTACTTGGAATATTTTTGCCATTCCCTCCTGGCTTGTATTGTTTCTGTTGAATAATCATTTGATAACCTTATTGGAGTCTCCTTATATGCTATTTGCTGTTTCTCTCTTGATACTTTTAGGATTCTCTCTTTGTCTTTGAAATTTGCCATTTTAATTATAATGTCTTGGAGTGGGTCTGTTTGGATTCATCCTCATTGGGGCTTTCTGTGATTCTTGAACTTGAGTGACATTTTCACTCATCATGTTAGGGAAGGTTTTTTTCATTACTTTTTTTTTTTTTTTTTAAGATTTTATTTAATTATTTTTAGAAAGAGGGGAAGAGAGAGAGGCAGAGAGGGAGAGAGACATCAATGTATGGTTGCTTTTCACCTGTCTCCAGCCACAGACCTGACTGAAGACCTGTTTTGCAACCTGGTTATGTGCCCTGGCTGAGGAATCGAACCTGCAACCTTTGGGTTCGCAGGCCGGCGCCTTATCCACTGTGCTACCAGCCAGGTCTCATTACTTTTTTGAACAGGTTTTCCATTCCTTGTTTCTCTTCTCCTTCTGGTATCTCTATGATATGTATATTATTTCATTTCATGTTGTCCTGCAGCTCTCTTAAAACCTCATCATTCTTGTTCAGCCTTTTTTTTTTTTTTTTTTTTTTTTTTTTTTTTTTTTTTTTTTTTTTTTTTCATTCTGTTGCACTGTCTTGGAATATTTTTCTAGGTTATCCTCCAGCTCGCTGATCTGATCCTCTCCTTCCTCTAGCCTGCTGTTGATTCCTTCTACTGTATTCTTCAATTCAGAGATTGTATTCTTCATTTCCTTCTGGCTCTTACTGATAGTTTCTATGTCCTTTTTAATGCTGGTGCAGTTCTTAGTAAGCTCCTTGTAGCTTCCCTGGAGTTCTTTGTAGTTCCCCTGGAGTTGTTTGTAGTTCTCTTTGAGCTGGTTGAGCTCATTGAGCTTCTCTATCATCATTCTTTTGAATTCCATATCTGATAGTTTGCTTGCCTCTGTTTCACTTAGTGATCTCTCTGAAGATTCCTCTTTTCCTTTTCCTTGGTGTTGGTCTGTTCCTTTTTCTCCCTATTTTTAGGATTGGTTGTAATCCAATCAGACTATGATCAGCTGCCAGGCTAAGGAACTGCTAAACTTGAAGGATTGATTTAGTTGTAATCCTATCAATCTGTGATCCACCACCAGGCTCAGATGCTGCTTGGGGTGACAGACCTATATAGTTGTAAATCAATAAATCAGCTACCAAACTTGGGCCCTTCTGGGCTAGACAGAGAGGTTCAATTGTAATCCAATGGATCAGCCACCAGCTCAGGTGCAGCCTGGTGGGACAGATTCAGATGTAAATCAATGAATTTGTAATCAGCCATCAGGCTCAGGAGCTGCTGGGCTAGGCAGCAAGATCCAATTGTAATCCAATGAATCTGTGATCAGCTGCCAGGCCCAGAGGCCAGTGGGCAGGACAAACCAACTCAGTTGTGAACCAATGAATCCACTGTCAGCCACCATTATGTGGGGCTGACTGACTGACCCAGCTGTAAGTTAGAGTTTGTAATTAGCCACCAGGCCCTGGCTCTGCTGAGTGAGAAGGACTGACTCAGTTGCAAAGAACCTAAGATCAGCCACCAGGCTTGCATGCCACTGTGCAGGGCTGACTGTCTGACCCAGTTGTAATTCAGAGAGTTCATAATCAACTGCCAGGCCCAGGAGCTTCTGGGCAAGAGCTACCTCTCCAGGTGCCAACTATTGTATATGTGCTCAAACACGGCAGGGCAGGAGAGCTTTATTTAGATGTAAACCAAAGAATTGTGATCAGGCGTCAGGCTCAGGCACCATTGGGCGGGGCAGATTGCTTCCAGTGGGTGGGGCTATAAGGACCCTCATAGGGAAGCCACCTGGGGAAGTGCAGTCCACCGGAGGTGTGGGCGATGAGTCAGCACCAGGATTCTCACAGCTTCCCCACTTCTCTCCTCCAAGCCACCGCCACAAACTCTACCCACATGTCTCCAGTCTTCTCTGCCCTCCCTCCGCTGGAGCCCAGGGTAGGTGGGTGCCAATGTATTTTCCTTGTCACCCTAGTAATTCTGTCTCTAGTGCTCTCTTAGCTTTCTCTCCCATGGCTTTCTGCCCTTCTCAGCTGGATGCTGCTCTACTCTCTGCTGTGTTGCTGTAGCTGGGATACCCGGCTAGGGGACCAGATCCACCCTTCTCAGGTGGAGCCCCCAACTCCATCCCTTCGGCTGCTGCCTCCAGTGGGGGCCCAGCTAGCCCTCTTGGGTTTCTATGATTCCTACCAGAATCCTAAAGTATTCTCTTCTATTCTGTCCACGGTTATAGGCCTTCTTTCCAGCTGGTGTTCTGTTGGTAATTCCAGCTGACTTTTTCTCCCAAAAAGTAATTCCAGATGCCACCTGGGAGCAGGTTGGTGTAGCTCCACTTACTCTTCTGCAATCTTGCTGGAACTCTACAGTCTATAAAACTTTAAGCCCTTTTCTATATGCCTACACCTCTGTAAGATTCTTTATTCAATGAGATTGGTATGAAGAAATAGATTAAATTAAAAATGCATTATTAAATTTGATTTTCACACAATCTTATTAAGAAGATAAATCAGTTGTATTTATAGATGAATTTAAGTTACAGAAAGTTAGTACACTTGCCTCAGTTTCCCCAGTGTTTTTATCAAAATCACATAACTTTATTGGAAGAAAGAATAAATTTAGAAGAAAAATTCTAAGTGAATGTTTTGAAAAAGCATTATTGAAATATGTATGCCTGGCATAATGACCCAGGCAAGCCACCCCATGGCTATGGAGAAGGCAGCTCAAGCTCAGTTCTTATTGCCCTCACACAGGGTGAGCTTGTCAAAGAGGTACTCTGCCATGTGAGTTTCCAGGACTCCATCTTGCACATGTTGGTGAAATGATCACCTAATTCTTTGATGGACTTAACCTGTTTACGTAGGTAGTGAATCTCCAGACAGTCACATAGATGGGTGTTGCTTCTGTGGAATGACCAGCTGGTACAGATCTAGCAGGCTCTGGTTCACTGCCCTTGTCCAGTAGGCTGCTCACCTATTAGTCACCATCTGACTTCTAGATGTCATGGAAGCAGATGTGGCCCACATCCTGTTCTGCAGTCCTATCAGCCTCTGGGCTGTTACATCTGCATCAGCAACTGGTGTTGGAAGTGTTGGGTGATGGGCTTTCAGGCCACATTGTGGCAGAGATTAACTGCCACAGTTAACTAGTTGCAGGCAGGAGGTAGTTTTAACCTTTAATTTCCCAACCAGTGGCATCAGCATCACCTGGGAACTTAATAGAAATGTAGACTCCAGGGTTCCTCCTCCCCAGAGTTACTGAATCAGGACCTCCAAGTTTGAAGTCCAGTACTTGTGTTTTAACAACTTTTCCAGGTGATTCTGACTCATGCTGGGGTTGGAATGCATACTCTAAATCAGCAACTTTCAATTTTTTCATCTCATGAGACATATAAACTAATAACTAAAACTTTGAGGCACATCAAAAATGTAGTTTCTATACATTTTTGTATAGAAAAATGTATTTCTATACATAAAATGGGTATAGTTTTGATTCATTCACACTGGAGGGCTATTGATGTGTTGGCTGTTGTCATTTTTTTTTTAATTTGAAAATCTAAGGGAAAAGAGGTCAGTGCCCTTGATTGTCCAGTATTTCATGTTTTAACAATTCTTGCCGTACACCAGTGTGCCTCCTGTAGTACACTGGTTGAAAATTGCTTGTTTAGCTTGTGTAAAGAAAGCACTGTCTCACAGTAAGTCCTGCCAAATCTACAAATATTCATTGAATGGGTACTAAATGCACACTAAATAAAGAAATTAAAGAATAAAACAGATCTAATAATTCCTTCTTCTGATATTCCATAGTTTTTATACAGAATTAGGAAAGGGGAAAAGACTATGTCAAGTAATACAAACATTAAATTTAAAATTCAGCTCATTTGGGTTAAAATGGCAGGTAATTCAATTCAGGATACAAGGATTTCCCTGTAACATAACATTTGAAACATATCCCACAGGCCCAAGAATAGGGTCTTTACAGGATGTGTTTGTCTTTCCTATTAACATCACAGATCAGGAACATACCCCCAAACACTCAATTTCTCTTAATAAGAGTAGGAGAGGGATCGGAAGAGAGAGAGGGAACATAATATTTATTCAGTCATAAGACCTTTCTCAGAAGGGAGAGTAATACCTTTTTGCTCTGCTCAGTTGCTGAAGCAAAGATAAACTACAGGAGAGATTGTGGAAGGAAGGGAGAGACCACTAAAAGGAGGCAGAGATGTTGGTACTATGTGCAAAATAGATCAGGTAAAAATAACCTTCACAAGCCAGCACACCCCACCCACCCTCTAGCCAGTGGCATTATGATGGAGGAAGTTTTAATAAAGTTGAAAAGAAGCTGTCATTTCTCGTGAGCACATGCCAAAAATGGGTTTTAGGAACAGACTTCCAACTATTCTGAAGCCACAAAAAAACTGGGGTTATGCCTTTAAGTATGTATTTATTTGGATATTTTTATACCTTTCATCAATGGACAGTTAATAAAACAGCATATAATTTAAGTGACAAAAGAAAGTGAGTAGAGTTGCTAATTTCTTTTTTTTTTTTGCACAACCCATTGTTTTTTTCTTGCTACCCTTTCAATATGGATGTTAGGAATTTAGACTCTAGTGGAAAGGTGCTAGAGGTCTCAGTGGGAAAGGAATGATGGATCTATTCACTATGTCCTCAAGCATTAGTGATGTAGAAAGATGCAGTTTTTTTTATGGTTAATATATATATTTTTATCTTTTGGATTCTCTACTGACCAAAAGTATAAGATTCATTCTTCCATCATCCAGATGCTGTATTACCAGGTTCCTTCACAAGTGCCTAAAAAGCAATTTAAACTAAACTTGTTTTGCCTGACCCAATATCCCTTTGTCCATGACTCACAATCCCACAAATCTGAAAATAAAACAAAACAAAACAAAAAAACTAGCAATGTGTTTGTAGATGCAAGTGGCAAATTACCTGGAATGAGGTTTTAGGAACTTCGGGCAGATTTAAAAGTATAACTTTAAATAGTAATTCAGTGAGAAATATTTCAAGGAACACCAAAAACTGGAGGCAGAATAACATAATCATTTGAAGAAATCCTGGACAGGTTTTAGAATCACTTTTCCTTTCTGTTAAATAATGTCACTTGTAGGCTTGGCCAGAAATAATGTGTACAGCTTGGGCCAGAAATACTGAAGCCATGGTGTTTGTGGGAAAATAATAGAAGAAATATTAACTCTGATCTAGAAGAAAGAGCCTAGACTGAGCTCCTAGGTCCTTTAGGCTAGAGACTTAATCTTTTATACAGACTATAGCACAACAACACAATATTTATTATATTCATAGAAACCAAGTCAGCAAGTCAAGAGCTTTTCTGAGGTATCTATTTTCAGATTGAATATCCTCTTTGAATAATCAACTGCTTAATTTTACTGCCTGATACATATATTAATTTATGGTCAGGATCAATACATTCAAATCTTCCTGTCCCATGTTGTCCTATCCATGTGTATACTTACCTTCACTGGATAAACATGATCGTATTTGTTAGGATTATTTGTTGAATACCATTGTGGGACCACTGAATCCTTGAATGCAGCCATTTATCTCCATTTCATTATTTCCCAGATACATATAGACAAAAGTACATACTAAATAATTGTACCCTGGTCATAATTTCAGATGGAAAAGAATGCCCTATCTCATCTATTCATTGGGAACCCAACTTGGCCATATGGGAGGCTCAAGGATTGCTTTGCTTGTTATTAAATTAGAAAGAAGACCCCAGGCTGCATTAGTATTATCGGAAGAAACAGTAAGATGGGTATGACTCAACAGACAAGCCAATCAAAAGAAAAATTCCAAATAGGAAAAAAAACCTAAACTCATAAAGTCTCCCTTTTGACTTCTGTTATACCTGTACAGGTTTTGAGGATGGAATATGAAGAAGGGGAAAAAGAGGCAGGTGCAGAACCTATATTGCTTTTTATAGTTTATAATAGAGTAGAGTACATTTTTTAGTTGTCTGAAAATTACCACTTTCAAAAATCAATGTGAATCCTCAAATGCTAAATCCATATATATTTGAGGAGTAAAAGCTGAGCCAAATTGAAGATAAAATATTGCCTTCTACATGATTTTAAATTGAGAATCAATTGTGTTATCATTATTGGACCAAGTATAGAGATATGTTCTTTACAAAATAAATATCAGAGACATATTCAGGAAGCCTTCTAGATTTCCAAGTTTTCACAACCCTGGGTCAGGATATAAAAATGCTTCATCTTATTTTTCAATTTTCTCTTTGAGGTAACTTCTTAGAATACATATTGAAAATTATTCGTATGTCTTAAGATTTCCATAATTAATTTGCAATGTCCATCATTGGTATGGAAAAGCTAGTGGAGTATGTATTTGTGTATTTGACATCCAAGAGGAAAAGGAAGAGGAAGTAAAAAGAAAGAAGAAAAAAGGCTTGTGGATGTTTTTGGCTTATACAGAAAGTAAGATAAGGCTAGATTTTCAAGGAGAGGACAAAACTTGTGCTTCAAGATCAGATGGCAAGAAAGTACCTGCTATTTGACTTAAAATTTTAGTATACAAAATATCAAATTTATGCACACTTAAAAGGTACTGGAAACAAGCTCAAGTGAGAACAAGCTTGTGGCTCTTTGATGTTGGATAAATTCAGGAAAACGCTGTTGGAGCCCTATGAGTGAGTTTTCCCAAAGGATTATAAAAGGATGCAGTGCTGAGCCAGTGCACATTTCTTCTCACGGTCTCCTTTACCTTTCCCCCGCTTTCTTTCTGAGGGCTCTTGTTGTTTATGGCTGAACATTTAGGGCTTCTTCCTTTTAACAGATTCTTTAGCCTTTGACTTGCCTGTCACCAGAGTTTTATGCTTTTGTTATACAGCAGTGAGCTTGCTCCACACACAGTCCAAATTGTGCAAAAACCCCTTCAAAAGCCCCCCAAACGATGTCATTGTCCTTTTTAATGGACATTTAGAGAATAAAACAATCTGTTTCATTCCTCGTGTCAGAACAGCTGGAATGAAATGAATAGAGGGCTGAGCATTTCTGCAAAATCTTCGATAATAGAGAAGTACAAGTGTTCCCTGTCAGCAGTAGGATGATAATTTCTCTGGTATGAATGATGTAACCAAGAGGATGTATATTGCTGCCCCATTCTTTCTTGTCCCAAGACACCCTTGGAAACACGATGCTACCTCTCAATGGGATTTTCCAGCACAAAGATTCTTTTCAAATAACATAATCATGGATGCACACCACTCCTACAGAGGTAAGTATACTGAAGATGTGCCAAAACATTAAGGCAGAAATTCAGTTCCCATGGCACACAGGCAGGAATCTGACCATCTGCAATATAAATGCATTTTTTTTGTAGACTCCAAGATGATAAAGTGTACACTCTCTATGATACTCAAATTGCTTGTTTGTTTGTTTTGGAGCCAAACAATCTGACAAGTGAAATGAAAAACAAAAATATACAGGAATACAGAATATTTTGTTTCATAGCTGATTTTGATATATTTCAATTGTTAAGATAGAAAGCCTATAGGTGATGAGTAATACTATAAGGAGGTAAAAATTGTTTAGCCCATGGGTGATGAGTAATAATATAAAGAGGTAACAATTGTTTACTTAATATTGGTTTAACTTTTATTTACTTGAATTTTGGAGACTATGTAAATTAAAAGAAAGCAACAACAACAACAACAGTAGTAAAAAATTAATCTTTCAATCTATGGTTCAACCAAATGGAGTCCAGGGGAAAAAGAGAAGCATAAATGTTGGGAGAACAGATACACATAAACACAAAGTTAGGTCTTAAATTTCTGGACAGCATGCCATGTGTACAGGACTTGAATAAATCTGCTTTTACATATATAAAAATCTATGTAGAACACATAATGGGCACAATTTGGATGGCTCTAGGGGGAAAATTCTAGGGCATATAAATCATAGAGGGGGCAGATATCAGCTCAAGAGAAGAAAGAAAGTTTAAACTACATACACTCAACAGTAATAATGATACCTGTCACTGGGAGTTTCCAAGCAGACGCTGTAAAAAGGAAGACCAAAGAACTCCCTGCTATCATTCCTGATTCCCAGTCTATGATACTAAAGCTATGATGGTGCAGCTTATTCTTAAGAACATTTGTTCACCTAGAAGCACAATGAAGAATGAAATATAAGACTCCTTTTTGCTAAGAGGTCAGAGGTAAGGAAGGGTATAAACTGGGGATCACTGTCCAGAACTATAGGCTTTAGTTGACACTTGTTTTGAGCTCTTATTCATTCCCCCTCTTTTCTAGGCTAAAGTTACCCTGATTTTCCTAGGAAAACCACCTCTGCACTACTCTTAATTCATTCAGTGAGGGTTCCTATTAGTTCCAGGAAAAAACCTTAACATGGATTTGCTCAATAGAATCATTGCAGCCCTGGCCATAGTGATTTGTTGAGCAATAAATGTGTGATTCAGAACCAGGCAGTTTGGGCTAATGAAATCCAATGCTAGTGTGGTTGAGATGTCCCCAAAATGGCCTAGAGCTTCTGGAAGACATCACGTCATTACAACAAAAATTCCTGTGTGAAAATGAAGTAATATCAGAGCAAAGCAGAGCTGAGATAGAAGACAGAGTAAAAAAAAAGTACAAATTCATGTAAGTTATTGAAACTGGTCATGCTTTAAATTCATTTTACCCCTAGACTGTGAAGTCTTTGAGCTCTCCTGCTCCCCCAAATACTGCTTGTTTGAGTTGGCATTATCAGAACAACCAAAGTGTTCTGATTAATATGAGTTGGTCCATTGAGAACCACGTATGGAGTCTCTGAATAGTCAGCAGACACCAAGGGTCAGAAGAAGAGCTATGGCAAAAATTGGCCTCCTCTTAATTCTGTCTAGGACCTAGCCCTGAATGCCATATGCTGTTGACCTTAACCAGATTATCTGTTCAGATCATTGATTGATTTTTTTCCCCTCTAAAACACTGCTAAATAATTTAATTTTTTCATAGCCTTTTCAAATCAATAACATCTGATTTTAGTTATTCTAGACTTCAGGCCATCTTATTTTGTACAGGCACAAATATACAGGTGTAATTTGGTGAAATAAAAAAGTTAATAAATAAATTGAAGGAAATTCTTCAGGTATTATTGTCTCCCTAACTTCTGCCCCTCCCCATTTCTTTATTCTTGTACTGAGCTATTTATTATTATTATTCAGTTATATATTATCCCGCATTTCCTTTGAATAGTATAGAAAGAGGTGGAATTAACATATGAATGCTTAGGTCTTGGCTGGGTAGCTCAGTTTGAGCATCATCCTGATGTGCAGAGGTTGTGGGTTTGATTTCCAGCTGGGGTAGATACAAGAAATAACTAATGAATGAATGAGTTGATGGAACAACAAAAATGACGATTCTTTCTCTCTTTTCCTTTCTTGCTTCCTCATTCTCTCTCTCTCTTTCAAATCAACAATTAAAACAAAAAGTTGTGAATGATTGAAGTAATGTATTTTATTTATATAATTATTTTATTTCTAATTTGGTAATTTATTTGTGATTTTAAATTCACCTTTAAAAACTTTGGTCAGGTCTCTGGTACATATTTTTTTCTTTGTAAAAGAATTTAATACAATTCAATGAGATACAATTTCTAGTATAGACTAAATTCTTAAGCAGTTGTTTTCTGTTTTGTTTCTAATAGAGTATGGATTCATTGAAAGGTGACAGCATGATAAGGAAGTTGGGGAATTATGAAAATTAGAATTTAGGATCTATGAGGATGGAAGAGTAAATGGAGGTCCCACTAACCTTCTCTCAGGAACAATCTGGCATTACAACTAAATTGTAGAGAAATCATCTGGAATAACCAACAATAGCTGCACAATGTGACTAGTATGTGCAGAGGTTCGGGTTTGATTTCTAGTCAGGGCACATGCAAGAAATAACTAATGAATGAATAAGTTGATGCCAGCCAAGGCCTAAGCATTCATAAGGAGATGTGAGAGGGCTGACTGGGACCCCACAGACTACAGCTGAAGTGCCAGAGAAAAATTTCAGCAGTGGTGGGGGCGGTTCTCCTTGAGAAGTTTGGGATATAAACCTCAAGCTGGGCTCCCCAGCCTACAACATCAGAGCCGGAGAGGAACCCAGATAACATCTAGCCACTGTGGAAAATAAAAAAAAATTAGGATGCTAATGGTTTAAGATAGTTAAATGTTATAGGTGTTTTTATTTTAGAAGTAAACTTTTTAAAAAGATTTTTTTATTCATTATTTTTCAAAGAGAAAGGCAGAGAGGAAGAAAGGGAGGGAAGCCTCAATGTATGGTTGCCTTTCACCTGCCCCAACCTAAGGACCTGGCTGGAGACCTGGATTGTAACCTGGTTATGTGCCCTGGCTGGGGAATTGAACCAGTGACCTTTGGGTTCACAGGCCAGCTCCAATCCACTGAGCCACACCAGTCAGGGCTAAAATTAATCTCTATCATATTTTTTCCATTATCACTTAGCCCTCTTATACTCCCTTCTGTCCACCAATTACCATCGTGTTGTCCATGTTCATGAATCCTTATTTCTTTTTGTTCAATTTCTCACTTTACATTGTTGATGAAAAAAAAAAAAAAAAAAGACTAGAAACTTGGAACTCTACTCTCTTGCAATAGCGAAGGAAGGGAACCAGTGCCATTTTTATTTTTTATTGATTGTAGTGCTTCTAGATTTTTAAAATAGTAAGACACATATAGAACACAGTAGTACTTATTCTGAATGCTGATTATAAAAGACAAAATTGCTGCTAGTGAGAAGTGACTAGTTCAGGATTCCAGCTCCTCTAGTTTTATCTGAGTAATCTTCTGGCAGAGGAGAGCAGTACCCTGGAGTTACCTGTTAAATTAAAATTATCAACAAAGCTAATTATTCTGAAGTTTGGTCACTTTTCAGAACAAACGAATGACACCAAGGGGAACAGACTGTTGCTTATTTTCACGCTCAATTCCATTTCAAAAACATTTGAATAAAAATGGAGAGAGAGAGAGAGAACACCAGTTTCGTTATCTTGAGAAGGATGTTTGTTCATATGGAATTATCTCATTTGGGCATTTTTTTTTCTTTTAAGGATAGCTATGCTACATGCTTCAGTGGCTTAGAATCTTGTTTACAGAAGGCTTAAGACACGAGTCTTTTCTTGTCTTAATTTAATCTTTTGTCAAATGTAAATGTAGCAGCTAGGACTTGACTTTGTATAAGAATCCACTAAACCTAGAAAGTTATGGTTGAGGGTTATGCCTGCAGGAATATAAATGTGTTTATTTTGAGGAATTATACAGATTACATATGTAAAAGCCATAAATAAGCAAACAGAAATCTTTCCCTTATGTTCTTATCCAGGGTCATCTCCCTGCTCTCCAGTAGCAGCACTTTACAAAACCAAAAAGCCAGCATTAAACTTTAAGTGTGACTTAAATAATAGAATTATTTATATTCATGTAGTTTACAAAGGTTTGATTTAGAATTCAGGGTTTATGGAATTTAGTCCTGGCTCCCTACCTTATTCTCTCCAATATGCAGTTGAGATCAGCACTTCTCACTGTTGAGTGACTTAGAATCATTGATGGAGCTTGTTAAAATATAGATTCCAGTGTGGGCCCTACTCCAAGATATTCTGATTCAGCACATCTGGGGTAGGGACAATACAGTTCCTTTCCTAGTGATCCTTGAAAACTCACTAGTCTAGACTTCAATTTTTCTGATCTTTATAATATATGGATCCAGGTAGGCTTATCAATTATAGCCCTAAAATGTAAAAGAAGAGAATTTCCTCTTTTTAAAGGGAAAAAGGTTTTATGGAAGTTCATACTTTGAAATATTAATGAAAGTTTAATTAGCTCTCATAGACACCTTGTGAGATATATTGGCATCATTGTCATATGTGGAAAAAGAGCTTTGAATATTTATTTACCTATTTATTTATTATTTAAAGTATATTTTATTGATGTTGCTATTACAATGGTCCCAAATTCTTTTGATTTTGCTCCTGTCCACCCAAGAGCACCATTACCTCCTGCAGTCCCACCTCCTTTAGTTCATGTCCCTGGGTTATACATGTAAGTTCTCTAATTTTACCCTTTCTGCTACTATTCTTAACTCCTCTCATGTCTATTTTGCTCATACCAGTTGTGTTTTCCAATCCCTGCACCATTTCCCCATTTCTCCCCATTTCTCTTCCCAGCTGATAAACCCTTCCAATGATACCCATACCTATGATTCTGGTCCTATTCTGGTTATTTGCTTAATTCTGTTTTTTATTTTTTAAAGGTTTTGTTGTCTAATATACATAATTTTGATCCTCTTTTTTAAAAAAATAAGTCCCTTTAACATTTCATATAATAATGGCTTGGTGATGATAAATTCCTTTAGCTTTACTTTGGGAAGCACTTTATCCTTTCATTCTAAATGATAGCTTTTCTGAGTAGAGTAATCTTGGTTTTAAGTCCTTTCTTTTCATCACTTTGAATACTCTTGCCAATCCCTTCTTGCCTGTGAAGTTTCTTTTGAGGAGTCAGATGACAGTCTTAAAGGAACCTGTTTGTAAGTAACTCTCTTCTTTTCTCTTGCTGCTTTTAAGATTATCTCTTTATGTTAATCTTTGGAATTTTAATAAGATGTGTCTTGGTGTGGTTTTCTTTGGATATAGCTTGTTTGGGACTCTCTGTGCCTACTAGACTTGTATGTCTATTTCCTTTGCCAAATTTGGGGAGTTTCCCTCTATTATTTTTTCACACAAGTTTTCAATTTCTTGCTCTTCCTCTTCTCCTTCTAGCACTCTTACAATTTGAATGTTGGCACATTTAAAGTTTTCCCAGAGGTTTCTAAGCCTCGCCTCATTATTTTTTCAGTTCTTGTTTCCTCTTCCTGTACTGGTTTACTGTTTATTTCTTCCTTATGTTTCATATTGTTGATTTGGAACCTGTTTTCCTTCCCTTCACCATTGGTTTTGTGTGCATTAGTTTTAATTAATCTAGCCGTCATCTTTTGCCTTCTGTGTTTGCGATATTTAAGCATATCTTTCAAGTCTATGAGCATCTTTATCACTAGTGTTTTAAACTGTGTCTGTTAGGCTGGCTATCCATTCACTTGTTGACTACTTCTTCGTTGCTTAGTTTGTCCACTGGGACCTTGATCTGTTCCCTTTTTTGAGCCATAGTTCTCTGTCTCCTCAACTTGACAGGCAAGTGTTTACCTCCGTGTCTTAGGTAGAGGTGAAGCACCTGTTATATTGTAAGGGGGTGACCCCATGGGTATTTGTCAGTGCAGGTGATTCATTTCACCATGTTGTAGTGCTGCATGTCAGAGAGGCAAGAATGCTGCTTGCTAAGCACTCACTCCTTTTCCAGGTACTTCTCTGCTTCATGTATGGGGCTAGTGCACCTCTAGCTGTTGTCCTGGCTGTGGTTCCCAGAGCGGGTGGGTCTACAGACATTCTAGGACTCTGGGGGCCTCTAAACAAACAGACCCAGCTAAGAGACTGGCAGTTTCTTCCTGTACTCCAACCCTAACTGGTTTTCACAGTTAATAGCACTTTATTTTCCCTCCAGTGCTGGAACCATGTGGTGTGTCTGTTCTTTTCCGCTGCGCAGTCACAGTTGTCATCCCACCATAGCTGCAGCACTGCCACACTGCCAACCTCCAAACCACATCCTGCCAAACTGCATCCTTTCTGTTTTGGCTCTGCCCTTCCTACCTATCTGGATGAGTATTTTTTTCTTTATATCATTTGTTTGTTATACTCAATATTCTGGAATTTCTGGTTGTCTCCAGCTTTGAATATAGACATATTTATTTTTGGTTGTGGAGGGAGACTCAGTGTGTCTACCTATGCTTCCACCTTGGATTCACCAGATGACCAGAATTTGGCTTAAGAGTCTACCAGGTGACAGCCTCTGGGCCAAGTCAGAAGCTTTGAGTATTTACATGTCTAAAGTTATTCAGTTGGATAGCAGAAGATTTATGAATAATTTTGTTGCTCAGTACAGACTCTTATTTTCTTTTGTTTATTGTTCACAACTTTTGTAAGTAAAAAATAACCCCTTTACAGCCTGTAATCATTCTTAGTATTTAAGAGGAAGAGTCTGTCTTGCTTGGGTCATACATGTCCCTTACACATAGGTCTATAGCAGGGGAAAAGGAGGAAAGAGAGAAGGAGAATGAGGAGGAGGGAAAGGAAGAAGAGCACAAAAGATTGTATTTTCTGGGACAAGCCACTTTCCGTCTTTGAAGTTATTAATAATGCTAACAAGAGAGCCCCAGTCTGGAGTCTCATGCAAGAACCCTCAACACCATACACTCACTCTTATGGTGCATACTGTACACATTTTAATTAATTAGATGAGAACCAGCTGTGAACAGATTTCGCTAACATTTTAGTTCCGTACTTTATGTCAGAACCTAATTACTGTCCCACCAACACAAGTTTGCTCTTACCTCACCTTTAGTATTTCAGCAGCTGGAAAGTAAATCCCCAAACATTCCTTGATTAAGGTCATGTTCCATGCTTGTAACATAATATTGAGACACTGAACCAGAAGGTGGAGGCATGGATAGTGACAATCAAAATGAAAAAAGCGGGAATTAATTTGTTTCTATAGCTGTCAATCGAGTCTCCTCTGAGGGAATGCCTGTATATAATTCTAGTTGTCATGTTTTGCTAACAGGACTGAATCAGGTTGTGCATCTCTAGTAAATACCAGCCATTTGGCATATAATGGGATTTCAGGCCATCCCACAAGTTGAGCCTCATGATGCTTTTGTGTTATTTTTTTGTATTAGATATAATTCATAGATATTTTCAGACAATAGCTTTGCTCCTCTTAAATATTATAACAATTTACATATAGTATTGACTTTTGTTCTTTTACTTGTATCTTTTGCACCATTTTTAATATTGACATCAGAAAATTAATATTATATTTTTGAAGGTTATAAAAGGCCAAATAAATAATACTCTCTTTTTTTTTTAAGATTTTATTTATTATTTTTAGAGAGAGGGAAAGGGTGAGAGGCAGAGAGGCAGAGAGGGAGAGAAACATCAATGTATGTTTGCCTTTCCCCTACCTCCAACTACAGACCTTGCTGGAGACCTGGTTATGTTGCCCTGGCTGGGAATCGAACCAGCAACCTTTGGGTTTGTAGGCCGGTGCCTTATCCACTGTGCTACCAGCCAGGGCTCAATACTCACTTTGTAAAGTGACTGCTTGACTTGAACTTTATAGACCAGTGAAATTAAATAAAAATAAGGACTGAGCCCTGGCTGGTAGTGCAGTGGATAAGGCGCCAGCCTGTGAACCCAAAGGTCGCAGGTTCAATTCCCCAGCCAGGGCATATAACCAGGTTGCAAGTCAGGTCTCCAGTCAGGTCTGTGGCTGGAGGCAGGTGAAATGCAACTATACATTGATGTCTCTCTCCCTCTCTGCCTCTCTCCCTTCCCCTCTTTCAAAAATAATGAAATAAAATATTAAAAAAAAAAAAGGACTGAAATAGAGTTATCAATAGTCTATTTAATAAAAACACCATTAAAAATATACCTCAATTATAACCTTTTCATTTATCAACAGTATAGACTTTGAAAAATAAGAAAGTGGAAAAATATGCCAAAATTTATAAAAATTAGTTTCATGAGAAATATCATACAATGTTTTTTGCATTTAAAAAATATTTTATTATTATTTTTAGAGAGAAGGGAAGGGAGGGAGACAGAAAGGGAGAGAAACATCAGTGTATGGTTGCCTTTCACCTGCTCCCAGGTGGGGACCTGGCTAGAGACCTGGCTGGCAACCTGGTTATGTGCTCTGACTGGGAATCAAACCAACGGCCTTTGGGTTTGCAGGCTGGCACCTTTCTGCTGAGCCACCAGCCAGGGCTTAGTTTTGTTTATTTAAGATGTATCCCTAAGAACTTGGTTGACAATTTAGGAATACTAAGAACCACTGCTTGAAAGAGAGAGGGTCAGGTTATGCTGAAGTGGTGGTTTTATAATTAGGTAAGGATTACTTTAAAGTACTTGGGAAAAAGTGACCTGCTCAGTGACTAAGACTACAAGAAATCTCAATGCTTCCTTTGATATTAGTTAACTACTGTGTGTGGATCTGGCCAATAGCTCGGTCCTTTCCTTATTAAATTTTGACATGCTTTTAAGTATTTTACCACCATGAGCATTTTGAGGATTTCCCTTCCTGTGTATTATAAAATCAGCAGGAAACCAAGATTTATTTATTTTTTTACTTTGATGTACATATTTGCCTACATTCTGTCATGTGAGAGGAGCCTTCAATTGTGTCAAAAGTAAGAATGTTATGTTTTCAGATTGTGTATGGTGTTTAGCACACACAGTGACATTATCTAGTGATACCTATATGCTCAGTACAGCAAAGGTTGGTGGGCCCCTGTCTGCTCAGGATCAGACTAGCTAGACTTCATGACCAGTTGCCCCTACACTATGTCTTTGGCCTTAAGCAGCCACACCAAGCTGGGTCTGATAGTGAAATCCTATAGATGGTCTGCAGGATGAGAACATCTAGTATTTGTTGCTTTTCTGTGGTGCTTCAGAGTCAGCAATAAAGATTCTAGACAATTCAGTGACCAGCTGCAGAGTTCATTTTAAATAAAATTCTTTTGGATCTTCTGAAGGAGCCTTTTTTCAGGTTTCCAGGGAGAAACGGTGTAGCCTGAATTGCACCTGGGTGAGAACACAATGAGTTGTATGGCAGTAAGGTGAACATTCTTGTTAGACAGAAGGGAATGGTACAACATCATTACTTTATATAGATTGAAATCATCTATCTTACTGTGGACTCATCATGCTCTTTTAATGATAGCCATGCTAGCTGAATGGTAGCTGCTCTAATACTATCTGTGATCATAAATTGGACCATGATGGGAAAAAATTCCATTGGTTACAAAATTATTAAAGGAAGTATCAGCATTACATTATTAATAAATGAAAGAACATTTGAATTCACTAACTAGAATTTGAACTATCTTAATTTTGAATGGTTATCAAAGTTGATTTTAAAATTGTATGACCTATGTATTTTTCATTAATGATGATCATTGATGATTTGAGATATGCTTGCATTACTTTAGGTTTAGATGTGATTATAAAAAGTTACAGAAGCACTGGTACTGCTGTAAATAGGTGGGAGTTCTGTTTACCTACTGGGATTCTACTGATACCACCCGGGCACCATGTCATTTCAACCTCTTCTTGAGTATGAACAGAGACAGGGTAGGGAGTACGGATTGCTATCCTAAACTAGCAGTAATATACAGTGGTGCCCCATATTCCCCTGGTGGAGTGGCATAAAAGCATGCCAGTGAATATAGAAGATTTAAATAAGGCCCAGTGTTTAATCATAATACTCTAAAAGTCTATGTTCAATAAAATATAATTAATGACAGAAAAATCTCAGCTAGAATGAACAGTGACAATAAATAGATACCAACACCAAGAAGACATATAAATTAATTTGACAAACATTTTAAAACAGCCATCATAAAAATGCTTGATGACCAATTGAAAATATGATAAAAGCAAAAATAAATAAACTCACATAAATTTAGAAACTTTCAATATATAACTACAACACAGCAAAACAAATGAATATTAAGAATTAAAAATAAAACTAAATTAAAATCTCAATGAATGGGCTCAACAGGAGGATAAAGAAAAGAATTAATGAAGTTGAATATAGACAAGAAACTTTTCCTATTCTGAAGAATGAAAGTAATAGAAGAATAAATTAAAAAAAAAAAAAAAAAAGGAACAGAGACCTTAGAACTTCTGGGGTTATAACTAAAGACTTAACTATTCATGTCACTGGAGTCTTAGAAAGAAAGAAGAAGAAAGATCAGGATTGAAAGGTATACCATATTGTGGGCCATAAAAATAACTCCAGCAAAATTGGTCATTAAAATCATATTAAGTATATTTTCTGACCAAAATAAAACCAATCTAGAAGAACAGAAAAATAACAGAAAAATCTTTGAATCATTGGAAACTAAATAGCAGACTTATAAATAATTTATAGCTTGAAGAGAAAGTCTAAAAGAAAATTTAAAATATGTGGAGGTGCATGATAATGGAAATACAGCATACCAAAAATTGGTGTGGCATGCTTAAAACAACACTGAGGGCCAAATTTACAGCACTAAATACTTACATGAGAAAAAAAGGAAAATCTTCAAATCAATAATTTAAACTCCTAGTTTAAGAATCCAGAAAAATAACATTAGAAACCTAAAGCAAGCTGATGAAGAGAACTAATGAAGAACATAAATCAATCAAATATAAAGGAGAAAAACAATGAAAAAACCATTTTTTAAAGATCAGTAAAATTTACTCAATGACAAAAAGAGAGTAAAAATGATCATTATCATTAATAAAGAGAGCATATCACTACAAATCCTACAGACATCAAAGAAAACAGAATACTGAGAAAAACTCTGCCCAAATAAATGTGACAACTTAAATGAAATAAACCAATTTATTTAAAAGCACAAATTACTATAAATTACCAATTATGAAATAAATTTCACTGGGAATATCTACTGAGTTAAAAAATATGAACACAAATTATACACACTCTCTTATGGGGAAGAGAAATGAATTAATCCAAATTCATTTAAAGAAGCTAGTATTACACTAATACTCAAATGAAAATGGTAAAGAATAAGAAAATTATGGTGAAATTTCCTCAGGAAAATAGATACAAAAACCTTTGGCATAACATTAGCAAGTAGAATTCAGAAATATATAGAAAGAATTATATGTCGTGACCAAGTTAGGTTTATTTTAGTGACTCAAGGTTGGTTCAGTATTCAAAAGCTATAATATACTCCACTATACTAACAGGCTAAAACAAAACAAAAGCAAAAACATACTATTATATCAATTAATTCAAAAAAAGGCATTTGACAAAATTTAATAACCATTCATAACAAAAACTCCCAGAAAAATGGGAATATAGAAAGATGTTCTCAACTTGATGAAGTGCATCTATAAAAAATGTATGGCCAATACTTCATGATGAAGAATTTGAATGTTTTTTCCTTATAATTAGCAACAAGGCAAAGGTATCTGCTCTCACCACTCTTACTCAATATAGCACTTAAAGTCTGGGCCAGTGCAATAAGATTAGCAAAGGAAATAAATGCCATACATATTGGAAAGGAAGAAATAAAACAGTTCTGATTTTCAGTTGACATGTTGTCTACGTAGAAAATCCTAAGGATTATACTAAAAAGCTCTTAGAAACTGAGTTCAACAAGTTTGCAGGACATAAGATAAAAATCTAGAAAGTAATTTTATTTATATACTAACAATAAGTGGATGGACATCAAAATTAAAATTATAGTGCCACTTAAAATTACTCAAAAAAGATAAATGCCTTGTTGTAAAACTAAAACAATATGCACAGAATTTGTATGCTGAAAAATATAATATACTAATGAAAAGTATCAAATAAATAGACATACTGGGTTCATGAATGAAAGATTCAGCATAATAAAGATTTTATTTATCCTAAAACTGCTTTATAGGTTTAATACAATTCTTATTAAATGCCAACATAGTTATTTGGTAGATATAGAGATTAGAGTAAAATTTATATAGAAACTAAAAAGAAAACTAGAGTAGTTAAAATCATTTTTAAAAAGAAGAATAATAGGAAAGGAATTGGTCTAATCAGTTTTAAAACTTGTTATGTTATTCAAGATTGTGTGACATTGGAGGTGATGTAAATAAAGAAATCAGTGGAACACAATAAACAGCCCTCCGTTACATCTACACAAATATGTTCAATTTATTTTTTACAAAAAAATAATAATTCAATTAAGTATAGCCTCTTCAACAATAGGTGCTATAGCAATTGGATATACATAAGCAAATCTCACATCTTACATGAAAATTATCTCAAAATACATCATGAACTTAAATGTAGAACACAAATTTGTAAAATGTTTAGAAAAAATTGGAGAAAATATTTTGGAGTTAAAAATAATTAATTAGATTTCATCAAAATGAAATACTTTTATGCTGCAAATGATGCCTTTAAGAAGACAAAAAGACAAGCTACAGAGTTGGAGAAAATATTTGCAAGCCATATATCTTACAAAAGAATAGTATCTAGAACGTGGAAAGAACTCTTAAAATTCAACAGGAAAATAAAACCCAAGCAATCAAATTAGGTAATAAATGAAAGATATAATCATACATTACACAGGGAATATGTACAGGTTGTACTCATAACTTTGCATCTCCTTATTTTACATGCTTCTTATTAATTTTGAAAAACTATGTTTCTAAGATTATGATTTAACATCATTGTTTCAGATATAAAATATTAAATTCTGAGAGCAACCATCATGTCAAAGGAATACAATGTTATAACAACTATAAGTTTTGGACTGCATGCAGGGGTAACTGCTAAAGAAATTGTGGACTTCAATAGCACCCCTTGATGTATAGTTAACAATATGAAGATGGTGTATGATGCTGATCCTGATGTTGCCACACCAACAAGGAAAACACATAAGGTACACAAGGATCACACAAGTCCAAATATTATAAACAGAATCCAGGAGATCATCAATGAAGATCCAGGAAAGCTAATGAGCTCCATAGCAAGAGAACTGCAGATGTTGGATACAAAGGTTTACAAGATTATTGCTGAAGATATCAGATGCAGATCATATGTTCTTAGAAGCGGCCAGTTTAGGATGCAGCAGACAAAGGAAAGGTGCTTTGAAAAAGCAAGAAAACTGCTAACAACATTGAAAAATCCCCTCAAAAAAACCCTCTGATTTTCTTCTCTGATGCAAAGAATTTTCAGCAGGACCAAATAGTCAACAGAAGAAACCACAGGAGGCTCTGTGAGAATCTTAATGAAGTCCTAATTGTCGTAAAAACAAAATTTCCTGCTACAGTGATGGTATTAGGTGTTGTCAGCAATGAAAGAGATATCATGACCCCACATTTTTTTCCACAAGGCTTGAAGGTGACTGCTGATGTTTACCTTGACATTTTGAGAGAAGTAGTTGTACTGTGGATAAAGCAAGTCACAAATGGACGTCATTTTATCTTCCAACAAGATGTTGCACCAGCATATAACACCAAAAAGGTGCAAGAATTTCTCAATGTCAGTGTTCCTGAATTCTGGTCAAAGGAAATCTGGCCTCCTAATTAACCAGATGCTAATCCTTTAGACTATTATGTATGGAGCATTTGAGAGAGAGAAATTAATAAACAACCTCACTCCAATAAAGAGGATGTTAAAGCTAAGATTGAAAACATGACAATGTGCATGAATAAAGAAAAGTTAATTAAAGTGTGCTCAAGATTCTGAAGTGGAATCAAGTCTATTATTGCAGCAAATGGAAACTTTTTTGAACAATTAAAAAAATAATGACTATATTTATGCATTTACATATAAGAATAAATTTATTTCAAAATATAACACTTTTGTGGTATATTGTTTATTTTATTAACATTTTTCCAATTTATTGCATGCAACCTATAGATGTTAAATAAGTAGTCAAAAATGTTTCATATACCCTGACTGGTGGCACAGTGGATAAGGCACTGGCCTGCGAACCCAAAGGTCGCTGGTTCCACTCCCAGCCAGGGCACATAACCAGGTTGCAAGCCAAGTCTCCAGCCAGGTCCTTAGCTGTAGGCAATCATACATTTGTTTCTCTCCTTTTCTTCCTCCCTCCCTGCCCTTCTCTCTGAAAAGGATAAATAAAATCTTTAAAAAATGTTCTTAAATAGTAAACTTAACTAACTAACTAACTAACTAAATATATATGTATGTATGTATGTATGTATGTATGTATGTATATGTATATAAAATCAGCTTATCCAAAAATAAAAAAATAAACAATACAAATGGACCATTGGATATTAGGTGAATCCTGATATAGTACAATAAAGAAAAAAACACAGGTCCTGGCTGACGGCTCAGTGGATAAGGCTCCAGCCTGAGAACCCAAAGGTCACTGGTTCAATTCCCAGCCAGAGTACATAACCAGGTTGCAAACCAGGTCTCCAGCCAGGTCCGTGGCTGGAGGCAGATGAAAGGCAACCATACATTGATATTTCTCTCCGTCTCTGCTTCTCTCTTTTCCCCTCTCTCTGAAAGTAATAAATTAAAAAAAATATATCTTTAAAAGAAAAAAAAGAAAAAGCAAACAACACTAACCGTGAAGTGCTTTTTTCTCACATATACCAACAAAAATATTAATATGAATATATTTAAAACTCTAACTCTGTCTGTCAGTTTTTAAGAAACCTGGAAAAAAAGGAAAAGGTTAAGTGGCAATGCAAGGAAATAATCAGTCATCAAGAATAAGAGAAATTCAACATGAAAAATAACCCAGTTTCTCCACTCAGAAAAGGAGTAATTGCTAGATTAAATCAAACTTAAAGAGACATTTTAACCAAATGAAAAGTGTAGATTTTGTTTTTATTACGATTTGAACACATCATCTTTTAAAAAGTTTAGGGAAAATTAATTGTGATCTGGATAATGATGATATTAACAAGGGGACTGACTGTAGCAGCAAGAAGGAGGGTAGGTGGGGCAGGGTGAGCAATGGTGGACAAATTGGGCAACTGTAATAGAACAACAATCAATTTTAAAAGTTAAAAAGAGAATTAATTGTTTAATCATTTGGATGTTATACTTAAATGGTTCTTATTTTTTAGAAATACATATAGTGAATATTACAAAATGTCTGGAATTTTACTTACAATATTCCAGCTAAATAATATCATAATCAACAAAAATGGGAGAATGGAGATATATAGTATAATATTGGCTAACAGTTGAATTTGAAGTTGATAATTGTTGAATTTGGAGGATATGCATATTATATATGATTGTCATATCTTTGTACTTCTGTGTATGATTGTTTCACCAAAAAATACATACATACATAATTTATGCCATGCAAAAACAAATAGAAATATCAGAAATGATTCTCTGCTTTTCATACAACATTTTAAAACAGCTGAAGAAATCTAATTCTGGATTAGTATATATTTTAGATTCTACCTCAAATTGTATTTGAATGCCCTATTTTTTTTTAATTTAATTTTATTGTTGTTGTATTACATCCATCCCCTTTTTACTCCCCTCTGTCCCCTATTTTTTAAAATAGTCTTTTACAATAACAATGATCATCCAGTAGCTAAGACTTTAACATACCCTTAGCTTTCTCTCTATATCAACCCTTGGACACTCTATTGTACATGTGTCCTTAAAAGGACCCCACTTTAATTAATTCCTAAGGTTTAGTAATAACACAGTTAAAGGTTGAGCTGAATGCTTTCATGGTCAAAAAATGACAACTAAATGTGAATGCAAAATGACATTAATTTGCTTTGGCTTTTCCTTCCTTCCTTCCTTCCTTCCTTCCTTCTTTCCTTCTTTCCTTCCTTCCTTCTTTCCTTCCTTCTTTTCTTCGTTCCTTCCATCCTTCCCTTCTATATTACCCAACTTATAGCAAAGGATTCCCTTGTTATGAGTTGGGTAATATATATATATTTCATACATATATATATATGAAAAAAGTTACCAGGACAAATATCTTTTACACTTGATTAGGAAAAACAAAACAAAACATAACATTTTTAAATCACAGTACATTATCCTGCTGACTTGTCATATGAAACCAGAAAATGTACTCTTATTCAAACTCATGAAGTTAGAAGAAAAACATGCAAATTAAGTGTGAAACATAAATTATTCTGAAAACAAACAAGAACAGCAACATTAAAGAACAGGGTCATCAAGGGAAATTCAAATCCAGGACACAGCTGGGTAAAACCCTAGAAAATGAAGAGTTGCAACATTCATGCAAAGGAGGAAAGGACTACATTAAAAGAGAATGTTCAATGAAAAAGAAATGAGCTAAATCTCTTTTTATTTAGAAGAGAGCATTGCAAGATATTTTAATTATTGTTTAAAAATACTTTTAAAAACATTTACTTACATTAATGATAACCAAATGGAATTCTGCTTCATTTTTGTTGTGTTGTCTTTACAGATATAGGGTGTATAAAATGAATATGCTGTTACTGTGGTCAAAGAAGAGCTAAATCCTTCATTTATTTGCTAATTCAACAATCTCTTATTGTTTCCCTACTATGTAAAAGGCCTTTGTGCTTAAGTGAAGCAAAAAGAGCCTCCTAGTCATACCAGGAACCGAAGGATTAAATTAAGAATGAAAGAAATATAGGAGTTATTTTACTGGGGAAAAAATGATGATGCTATGGTGGTGGTGAATGGGGAGAGGTTACTGGTACACCAGGTAGAAGAAACCGTGTGAGGCATAGTAGTTTGCAAAAACTTGAAAGCATTCTAAAATTGCAAGCAATTAGTTAAGGTCAGCCTTATGTAGATGTTGGGGGCCAGAAGAAGGTGCTAGAGGTGAAAAGGACATAAAGAACAAAGTGTGTGATAAAGCACATAAGTATGAAAAAGTGTTTGTGTAATGAACTATATAATACATAGAAAAGGGAATGCGTGATAAACTATATAAATTAAGATTTATGTTATAAAGCACAAGAATGAACCGAATGTTAAGATGGAAAGAGTGATATGATGTGAATGCATCTCAGAAAGGTTTCCCCAGCCTCAAGCTAAACGTTGGTAAGCTTTAGAATACCAAAATGGTGGTAATACAGTCTGTGGAGATTATATTTCAGTAATGCTCTATTGTTTGATGCACATACATCTCAGAGATATTGTGGGTTCAGTTTTAGATCACCATAATAAAGCAAATATTGTGACAAAGCAAGTCACAATATTTTTGATTTCTCAGTGTGTTTAAAAGTTATCTGAATACTATACTACTTGCAATAGCATTATGTCTAAAAACCAGTATATGTACCTTAAATAAAAAATAATAATTTAATGCTCACCATCATCTGAGCCTTCGGTGACTTGCAATTTTTTCGCTGGTGAGGGATTTCGCCTTGATGTTGATGTCTGCTGACTGATCAGGGTGAGGTTGGTAAAGGCTGGAATAGCTGTGGTGATTTCTTAAAACAAGGCAACAATGCAGTTGGCTGCATAAATTGACTCTTTCTGATGTTATTTGATGGTATTTTTTCCAGATAACTTCTTTTAAAATTGGAATCAGCCCCCTCAAACCTTGCCACTGCTTTATTGTCTAAGTTTATGTAATATTCTAGATTTTTTGTTGTCATTTCAACAATCTTCACATATTCATAGGGAGTAGATTCCATATCAAGACATCATCCTCTTTGCTCAGACATAAGAAGTAACTATTTATTTGTTAAAATAGCAACGTGTGAGTCCTAGCTGATGTGACTCAGTGGATTGAGTACTGGCCTGTGAACCAAAGGGTCACAGGTTCAATTCCCAGTCAGGGCACATGCCTAGGTTATGGACTGGGTTCCTGGTTGGGGACATGTAGGAGGCAACTGCACGTTGATTTTTCTCTCTCTAAAAATAAACCTTTTAAAAATGTTAGCATGAGATTGTAGCAATTTAGTCACATCTTCCGGTTCCACTTCTAATTCTAGATTTCTTGCTATTTTCACCCCATCTGCAGTTACTTCCTTTACTGAAACCTTGAACTCCTCAAAGTAATCTATGAGGATTAGAATCAACTTCTTTCAAACTCCTGTTAATGTTAATATTGTGACATCTTCCCAGGATTTATGGATGTTCTTAATGACATCTAAACTGGTGAGTCATTTCTAGGTTTTAATTTACCTTGTCCAGACCCATCAGAGGAATCACCATCTCTGGACACTATAGCTTTTTGATTGCATTCCTTTTTCTTTTCTCTTTTTTTTTTTTTTTTTTTTAGATTTTTATTTATTATTCTTCAGAGAGAGGGGAAGGGTGAAAGGCAGAGAGGGAGAGAGACATCAATGTATGGTTGCCTTTCACCTGCCTCCAGCTACGGACCTGGCTGGAGACCTGGCTTGCAACCTGGCCATGTGCTCTGGATGGGGAATTGAACCGGCGACCCTTGGGTTCACAGGCTGGTGCCTTATCCACTGTGCTACCAGCCAGGGCATGTTTCTTAAATAATAAGCCTTGAAAATCAAAATCACTCATTGATCCATGGGCTGCAGAATGGATGTCATATTGACAGGAATGAAAACAATATTAATTATATATCTCCATCAGAACTCTTGAGTGACCAGGTACATTGTCAATGAATAGTGTTATTTTGAAAGCATTTTTTTTTTTTTTTCCTGAGCAGTTAAGCCTTAACAGTGGACTTAAAATAGTCAGTAAACCATGTTGTAAACAGATGTGCTGTCATCCAGGCTTTGTTGTTCCATTTATAGAGCACAGAGTAGAGTTAGCATAATTCTTAAGGGCTTCAGAATTTTTAGAATGCTAAATGAGTATTGGCTGCAACTTCAAGTCAGCCTATCCTTTGAAGCATTGAAACCAGGCATTGACTTCTCCTCTCTAGCTATGAAAGTCCTAGATGATATCTCTTTTTCAAAATAAGGCTTTTTCATCTACATTGATGATCTATTGTTTAGTATAGCCACCTTCATTCATTATTTTAACGAGATCTCCTAGATAAATTGATTCAGCTTCTATATCAGCACTTGATGCTCCTTCACCTTGTTCTTTATGTTATGCAGACAGCTCTTCCCCTAAAACTTGTAAACCAATCTCTGCCAGATTCAAACTTTTCGTCTGCGGCTTTCTCACCTCTCTTAGGTTTCAGAGAATTGAAGAGCACTGGGGCCTTGCTCTGAATTGGGCTTTGGCTTAGTGGAAAACTGTGACTAACTTGATCAATCAGATGACAAAGTACCTTCATCTCAGCACCTAGGCTACTTCATTTTCTTATCATTTGTGTGTTTACTAGAGTAGCTCTTTTAATTTCTTTCAAGAACTTTTTGTTTGCATTCACAATTTGGCTAACTGGTGCAAGAGGTCTAGCTTTCAGCCTATCTCAGCTTATATTACTAAGCTTAACCATTTCTAGCTTTTGATTTAGTGAGAGACATGTGACTTCCTTTTACTTGAATACTTAAAGGCCATTGTAAGATGATTAATTGGACTAATTTCTTTGTGTGTGTGTGTGTATATCTCTGAGAATAGAAAGGCCCAAAAAGGTAGAGAGATAAGGAACAGCTAGTTGGTAGAGCAGTAAGAATACACAAATGTATTTAGTTTTCAGTCTTATAGAGTTGGATTTGTGGTACCCCAAACAATTACAATAGTAATATCAAAGAGTACTGATTAAAGATCCCCATAACAAATACTCCTACAGTAATAACAGAAAAATTTTAAATATTGTGAAAATTACCAAAACGTGATACAGAGTGAGCAAATGCTGTTGGAAAACCCATGCAAACGGACTTGCTCAATGCAGGGTTGTCACAAACCTTCAATTTATAGAAAATATGGTATCTGTCATGAGCAATACAGCAAAACTTCATAAAACAAGGTATACTTGTAGTTAATAAGTTATTTACAAAATTGTGCCTGTCATTCTCATATTCACTTTGGGCTTTTCTTCTGCTCTGCTCAGTATCAAAGTGGCTGATCCCTAGAGAATACATTTTCCAGGCTCATGTGTCCATTGGGCTTCCATTAAGGTCTGGCCAGCTGGAGTTGTTGGTGAGAGACTACAGGACAGGAAGAGGGGAAAGGTCAGCATATTGCTCAAAACACCATTTAATTTTACCATAGTTTAAAAACAAACATGCTTTTTAAAAAATATGCCCCCCCAAATAGTTGAGTAGTATGATATGATACCTTTTTAAAAAGTCCATATAAACAAGATGCAAAATATTCCTAAGGTCAGGTAGGTTGTGAGATACCAGATACAAAATATTCTTAAGGTTGGGTAGGACATGAGCTACCAGCTAATTTAAAAAACAAAAAGAAGAAAATGAGAAATAGATTTCATATGCTTTTTAAAAATTTACTCAAGCCATAATTTATTCTAGGGGTTACATTTGAAAGCATCTCAAATTTATGTGCCATTGTCCCCTGCTATTTCTCTCTGTATGTCTGGTATGAGCCCCACTGTCTACACATCCTGCCTTAGCCCTAACCTGGTAGAGAAAAGTTAACATAGTGCAGCTATGTGGGCAGAGACATGGAGGTGATCAGAGGTAAAGAGAAGCAGCCAGAAACTTGATATTTACCAGGGGACCAAACTGATGATGTGGTGTTAGGGTCAACATGATAACTTTGAGATATTCGTTAATTTCTGGACCCAAAGGAGAAAAAATTTTGGAAGACATATTACCAACATAATATGACCTGGAAAACACAGCTTTCTTATCTGGATGAAGAAGAGGAAGGGATTTCTGGAGCTACACTGAGGGTGGGGGTGCAGTAGGGAGAAATTCCCATTATGCGATATGAAAAAACATCAGTATATTGTTAAACTATATTTTTACTTTTGAATTGTGCTTGCTTGTGTCCATCAGAAGGATAGTAAGATAATCGGGTAAAACACAGGAAGAGGGCCTGGACAGAGCGTCTCTTTTTGCAACCTGGATAAAACCAATCAGTTAATTGAAACAGTAACACCAGCAACAGTGAAAACACCATTTATAATAACAATTTCTCACCTTTTTAATATTAGGAGACAAAGAATGCATGGCATACTCAACAAGTATTAGTGTTCAATAAATATCGGGTTAATACATGAATGGTTAAATAAATTACAAAATATATTTTAACAGCATAATTTTTCAGACTTGATGGTAAAAATATAGCATTCTTTTATTATTCTTAAACCCAAGTGGTTTCCAATAAGTACACTCAGGTCAAAATTATTTGTATTATTTTTAATGAGCAAGTAATTTCTTCTTGGGTTGGAATAATTGGTCAAGATTTTTAGGTACACTAAAGCTGTACAACAAACATTTGCCCTTGAAATGAAGACTTGATATATGACTGAGCAAACTTGTTGCAATCATATAGTGATATCTTCATTCCCTTCGAAGTGTATGATATTAAGCTTTATTTTGTTTTAATGATAAAAATATTGGCTCTGTAGTACTGAAGGCTACACCCAAATGTTCTTAATTAGTAGGAAATACAAAGTATCATTGGCAAAACTGCTATATCCTTCCAAAAAGTGAAGCACAATGAGCAGCATATTCCAATGGGCAGATGTTAACTTAAAGTGTGCATTGTTTGGAAAAGAAGTTAATTAACAACTTATTAATTGGATAGAAAATCTGAAACTGTTGTACTTCTAGCAAATACATAATTTTCTTCAAGTATTATTAAAGCGTTTTTGTTGTACCTATTAAAGATTCTTGTCTCTAAGTTAATTTCATTATGCTAATAAGCTATCATCGTTACAGAACCTAAGCTTTGATCCATGTTAATTGTCGTGATCTTCAAAGACAAAGTCACCACTTACTTTAAATGAATTTTACATCTTTTTAAAGAATCACACGGAAATTAGGGGAAGTAATTAATTTTTTATTATGTGTCTCAATATTTTTAAGGGAGGAAGTCAATGGTATTGGCTAGAATTCATTTTAACATTTAACTAGGGAAAACAGCATGAGGCCAAAAAAACGTTCAGATGCAAAAGATTAAAGAAAATTTGAAACTGGGACCTAATTTGTCTTGATAAACTTTGGTGTTTAATATGCTTTTTTTGTTCTCAGTGTGAAACTGCAGGGTTTTGATTTGTAAAAACTTTTTGAAGAATTAATTCTTTCTAATTTTTATTCATTTCTTTGCCTTTCTTTTACAGTAAGACTGACTAGTTGACCTTCAAACCATAATACTTTTAAATATCTATAGACTTACAAGGTTAACTCTATTAGTAATCTGATAGTAGCTATTGTACACCAACAGATATGTTCCTTCTGAAGCAGATTAGAACTAGCTGTTCCTATATAATAACTAGTCATTTAAACCTTAAGGAGTATAAGCAAATAATGTTATTAAATTATTTGTATTTCTCTTTGAAACCAAAGGAGTTTATATGTGGAAATATTAACTTCTTCATTTTACGAAAGGTGTTTTTGCATGAAGATAAAATATACTTTAGGAACATATCTGAAATAAAAATTTACTGGTTGTATCTTTGTTATTACCCAATTGGTACAATTTGAGACTGTCTATAAGGCCCTGTAGAACTATATCAAAAACCAGAAAAGCAAAAGCATCATATGGCATATTTTTCCTTAAACATTAACAAAGAAGAAATTAACTGCCAAAATTATAATTTTGTAATTATTTATACTGTATCAAGCCACTTGCCATTCTTTTTGGGAAGATATGTTATGAAAGGGATATTACAATTAAGCTTTAAAAAACAAAGAATTTACTAAATGATGTAAATAGGTGCTTCAGAGAAAATGGAAATGTATCAAATAGATTTTAGAAAAAATCTAGTGGCTTTTATGTAATTGCTAGTAAATTGGAATATCTCAATACAGCAAACAGCTAATAGTGAAATTCTACCTTGCTATGAAGGATTTCTGACTCATTGGAGAAATGATGAAATCATCATCATGATTTCTGGATATGTACTCCTCAATTAATTTTATATAAGAAAACTATCTGGTGATGACAAAAATGTAAATTTCTGCAGTTTTCAATGTTTATGTTTTTGACAATTATACTTAGGTGATTCTAATGCAGATGGTCTGTGTTCACAGACCACAAACCTTAAATATTGATAATAGTAAAAATAAACTTAAATTTTATCAAATTTTAAATTTTATACATTAAAATTCATCTAATTTTTTTACTAACCAAGTTGCTATTAATCTACCTAGAAAAAAGCTGCATAAAATAATATATGGGCTTAATAATTTTAGTGTTAACAGGAATTTATATTATACTAGGATGACTAAAAAATAAAACTAATTAACTGCATTAATTAAGACATGTCAAGATATACATCTTTCAATTAGTATTACACTTTTTAAAACTATGAACCTATACATTTTTTACTGTAAGGTTGCTATTTTATATTGTTTTATTTGCATAATATAGAGACTTAGTGGATGTTTGTTAAATGGAGAAATTAAATTTTAATCTTATATTTTGTAAACCAGCATATGGCCCAATCTAAGTTTACTCATTTTATTACCAGACATGGCTATTTTAAAAAATCATAACTATAAACACAGGACAAAATATTTGTACCACTGAGATTATTCTAAAAACTGCTGGAGTTTGTGAAGTTATTTACATGAATTTTGCCATACTTTAGCTTCTATAATAATACATGAGCATATATTCCATGTGCCATCTCATAAAATTAATAGACAAAAATGCATTTGCATGTATACAAAGTATAGTTTCTCCTAGACCCCATCAGGTGTCAGGGATGGGAGTTTTACACTACAATTTGAGATGGAATTTTTATAAATGTAATTTAGGGTTAAAAGACTTACAAAAAAATTATTTACATTAAAAATATCTAACTTCTAAATTCCCACTGAGCAAACCTTTTTATCCTTTAACATTTCCCTCAAACATATTAAATCACACTTCAAATGCATTCTTGAAATAATAATCAGCATGTGACATCATTCTTGCATTAAAGTTGTTGATTTTGCTACATGGAAGGATTTGGAAACACAGTAAAAGTTGCAAAAGTCTCAAGGTTTATCCCTCATAGAATTGTGTTAGGCTAAGTTTGGGGAGGGAAGACATGTATGATTCATACATGTCCAGTTCTGTCAGGTTCATTCTAACTTGTCAGAGGGCACTGAGTAAAATGTAAGGAGAAGTAAAAGTTATATAAAGTTCTTCTACCTTTGTGATTTCAAGGAAGGACTGAGGTGTGCACTGCTTTTCTTGACGCATCTTAGTATAGAAATTCATAGCTTCACAAATTTCCCTCTATCCCAACTAAAGCCATCAGGACACTAAATGACTACATATGACTGTTTTGGGGGAAAAATGTGCCTTGTACAAATGACAAATCAAAGAAGAAGCATGGATAATTAAACCTTTGTGTATCAATTTAGCATACTAAATATTTTAGCTTAGGCTTCTATATGATAAATATTATGAATACACCAATTTAAGGTTAGGAAACGAGGGGCTTAGGAAACTAAAGCAGTTAATCAATGATGAAATGTATTGCATAAAAGTTCTGTTGTATAATTTTTTAAACTATTAAAGCAACACTGCAATGGCTTCAAAGAAATCTGTGATCAAAAGTGTTGGAAATTCTATGACGAAGGACCATAACCCAGACATTGACAAATGCTATAAGCATCGAAGAACAATACCTCTGGATAATATAAGACTTTTTTTCCTAAGTATTCCATGGCTTTCCAGTCAAAATATGTAATATTTACTAAAGAAAATAATAATTTTCCCAGCTTTTGCTTGAATTAGGAAATCTTTAACATTATGTATTGCAAAACAGCACCAGCAATATGTATTTATTTGGCATATACAACATATTAAAATATTTCAAAGTTAGTTTACACATTTAAAATTATAATTTTAAGCCCTGGCTGGTGGTACAGTGGATAAGGCGCCAGCCTGCTAACCCAAAAGTTGTAGGTTCGATTCCCAGCCAGGGTAACATAACCTGGTTGCAAGCCAGGTCTCCAGCCAGATCCATAGCTGGAGGCAGGTGAAAGGCAATCGTACACTGATGTCTCTCTCCCTCTCTGCCTCTCTCTCTTCCCCTCTCTGAAAATCATATATATAATCTTTTTAAAAAATTGTAATTTTAAGGCCCTGGCTGGTGGCACAGTGCTTAAGGCACCAGCCTGTGAACCCAAAGCTCACTGGTTCGATTCCCAGCCAGGGCACAAAACCAGGCTGCAAGCCAGGTCTCCTGCCAGGTCTGTAGCTGGAGGCAGGTGAAAGGCAACCATGCACTGATGTTTCTCTCCCTCTCTACCTCTTTCCCTCCCCACTCTCTCTAAAAATAAGAAATAAAATTTAAAAAAATTAAAAATAAATTAAAATTATGTGATTTTATACAAATATCTGGATATTTAGTTTTAACTGAAAAAACCCACTATCTAAAAATACTTAGCATCTTTTACATAGCAAAGACAGGCTGGGGTCGAGTTGAAATTTTGTTTTGTGAAGGCATGCTTTGTGATTTCCTGTTCACCTTAGTATCTTCCTAGTCACTTTCATTGATGTAAATATTTGCCCAAAACTAAAAGGCACTTGAATTTGCCACAGTTGGTAAAAACATGACCTATTGGACATAAATGTTAATCCTGTACCCAACTACTGGGGAACCCTCTATGTGAAAATCACTAAAGTATGTTGAAATTTAGCAAGATATTAAGGACAATATTATAATAAATGAAAAGATAATAGAAAAATTAAGAGAACAAACTATTACCTTAGAAGACACAGCCAGATAGGTTTATATTCCAATTACCTTTTTCAGTAACTTGGATAACCTTGGGTGAATCCGTATTTAGCGAATCTTAGATTAAGAAAAATAAAATGTTAAGTTTTGGTGCAAATAATTCTTGCTTTTGTATATAGTAACATTCTAACTTAAAAATGTTAAAATACCTCTAAATGTAGATTGTTATAAGATATTTGGAGTTAACTGTGTTAGATGCTTTCTTCTTCTAAAGACCTTTGCTTTTAACTCAATGCTTGCTTATCTTTCTAATTCAACATAGTCCCACATTCTTCTTTGTAGTAATTTTGGGCTATCTGATAACATATAATGGAAAACATGTTTATGTCTTCCACCAGTTCTTGTTGCATATTTCAAATGCTTAGAACAACAATTTTCAGAAGCTTTCATTAAGGTTAATTTAAAAACTACATTAAATACAAACAGATTTTCTCACAAACAAAATGCAATGTGTACTTAACAGACTTCTGTATGTTATATTTGATAAACTACCTCATATAAATGCAAATTTTGACTTTCTGCCAGAACCAGGTGGTATGGAAAATATTTCTATTAAACAAATAATGCTGGAAGAGCAAACTTCAAGCATTGGTGTGTTGCATAGGAAAAGAGAATGTTTTTATTCAGGTTTGATGTATATTTTCAGGTTGACCTTTTTGTATACAAAATGAAAGAAACATATTGGAGAGTAATATGTGGCGAGAGGTTGTCTTTGGTGCAAAAGAAGATTAAGGAACATATACTTGGGGAGGGAGCATGCATAGAGAAATATGCTAAAATATTTTCTCCTGTTTTGCATAGTGATTTGCTAGTTCCATCTCATCTCTGGTACTATCTGAACAGTTTTCATCTTAGTCACTAAGTAAAATTGAACAAGGAGAGCTAAATAAAGCAGAATGATCCCAAATGTTGCCTCACATTCAAAGGGCCTTTCGTGAACTCTCAGGTAGAGGAAACATGAAAGCAAACATAAGGCCTCCCCTAAATGAATAACCCTAACTTAACCATTAGAAAAATATTAGAAAAAATATTAAGGGACATTCTACAAATTATCAGTACTCCTCAAGGTCTGTCAAGGTAATTAAAAACAAGAGAAATATGAGGTACTCACAGACCAAAGGACACTATGGGGTCATGGTGACTAAACATCATGTAATGTTCTGTATAGGTTATTGATACAGGAAAATTAAATGGAAACTAGGGAAATCCAAATAAGGTGTGTTTAGTTAATAGCAACGCATCAATGTTAGCTTATAAATTCTGACAGATGTACCATAGTAACGTAATATGTTAACAACAGGGGAACATGAGTGCTGGGGTATGTGTGAGCTCTATACAATTTTTGCAACTTTTCTTTAAATCTAAAAGTACACCCTCAAATGTTTATTCATTAAAAAATACAAATAGAGATAAATGGAGGGAATATTGTTTGGCCTGAAGATACATCTCAATCCTTATGGGGATGCTTCATGTTCGCTTTTAATAGGATAATCCCTTGGAATTGCTCTATCAAAAATAGTGATGATATATATATATATATATATATATATATATATATATATATATACTTTTCTTGCTCAGTTAACTGCATGAAACACTAGCAATGTCCACAGAGGGTGAGTTGATGCCTATTTAAAGTGCAAGAAGGAAATCCATGACCTTGACCCCACTGGTACTGGGTTGATCACGATCTTGATCCTACTGGTATATACCAGATTCTAAATATATTTAGGCCTAACAAAATTTCTCCTCATGATGATCATGGGCTATAGTTGTGAAATGTTACAAAGTTGATGTGAAGACCCTAGAGACAAAGCAGGAGAAGAAGGTGGAAGAAGGAGGAAGAGGAGGAGGAGGTGGCAGGGAGCAGGAGAAGGGGATGGGGGGATGAGAAGAAAAAGAAGAGGAGGAGAAGGAGAAAGCACTGAGTTTAGACCTTTACACACACTGTGAAGTTGGTATTGCTGTCTCTATTTTATAGACAGACAATGAGATTCAGAGAGAATGACTTTCTTTATATCCATTACTCCTGATAATATCACCATCCTTGTCAAACATTATCAATTATTAAGCCTCCTAGGGCTCTATCTTCTTGGTATTCCTTACTGACTCTTCTTTAGATTGAGGACTCATTTTTATGGTCTCAGATATCATACATGATAAAGTTGAGATTCTATCCCAAGTACAGATACTCCAAAGTCTATGTACTGAAATGGTAAATTAACATGTTTATAGTAGAATGTATTTGCCTTTGAGATGTTCATAAATTAACATACTTGATTCCTGAAGATGTTAAAGGACTTTCTGACCAAATGGCCATTACCAAAATGTTTATTATTATTATTTTTAAAATTTATTTAAAATATATTTATTTATTATTTTCATAGAGAGGGAGGAAGGGAAGGAGGCAGAGAGGGGGGAAAAACATCAATGTATGGTTGCCTTTCACCTGCCTCCAGCTACAGACCTGGGTGGAGACCTGGCTTGCAACCTGGTTATGTGCCCTCCTGGTTGGGAATTGAACCAGTGACCTTTGGGTTCACAGGCCAGTGCCCATCCACTGAGCCACTAGCCAGGGCTCCCAAAATGTTTTTTAAAGAAGAATAATATCTAGTCCTGGCTGGTGGCACAGTGGATAAGGCGCCGGTCTGCAAACCCAAAGGTCGATGGTTTGATTCCTAGCCAGGGCACATAACCAGGTTGCAAGCCAGGTCTCCAGCCAGGTCCTTAGCTGGAGGCAGGTGAAATGCAATCATATATTGTTGTCTCTCTCCCTCTCTGCCTATCTCCCTTCCCCTCTCTCTGAAAATAATAAATAAAATTAAAAAAAAAAAAGAAAAATATCTTTGGTAAAATATCTATTAACTTCAAAATGTAAATATTGATATATATTAACTCCATAAGGTAAAATTTTGTAGGCATTATAAAAGTGAATCAAAGACAAAGAAGAGTGAGAATGACATATTGTGACATTTGGAAAGTTTTCAGTGAACATTACCAGGGAGGGAACAGTACATCTTGTTGATGTTCTTATTTGTTTGTTTGTTTAATATAAGACTTTTGGTTTTCATCCTGCTAAAAATAGTTAATGTTTTGGAAAGAAATGTATTTTTCTTGCTAGAGGTGATAGACTAGGCTAGTTGAGACTTTAGAAGATCTCTTTAGATCTCTGATTTAATGTGTTATTTTTTTGCTGATCTGAGGTTAACATTACTCACTCATGAAATAACTTCATTATTGTCTCTAATGACATCTGAGTAAGTATACAACTCTTAAAGGGCAAATAGTTTGAATAAAATTCTGTTTAATATCATAACATACTTGAATTGATTTCACATTACAATCAAAATGAAGCCACAGTTTTGGGAGTTTATAAATTTTTAGAAAGAGATCTTTTCTCTCCCACCCTCCCATTGAAACAAAAGTAGTTTCTTAAAAATTCTTACTTTTAAGGTAAGAATAAGTTAGGTATACATATAAACAATACAATCAAAAGTCTACTCTAAGAGGGAGTTACATTTCAAAATGAGATGTTTTTATTAATTCTTAATATTACACATCTTTCTGAATCCTTGAGATAATTCAAAAGTCAGAAAAGGGTTTGACTATCTAAGTATGATTTTAGAGGTGAGTTAATAAGATCCTGTGTATTCTATGATATATTTAACATGAGGAAGCCTGACAAACGGCATTGATTTTATAATAAAATCAATATTTGCTACGTTGGGTAAATTCATTTCTCTAAATTTTATTTAATATCAAAAGAACAAAATTCAAAGAGTATGTAAAACCGGAGACTTTCAAAATTGAATATGAAATGAAATATTATCAAAAACTGTATTAAGTTGATCCAGATTAGTTATTAGTTAAAGAAAATAGTCAAAAGTATTCAGTTTTTAAAGTAAAGTTCTCATGTATTTAAATGTTAGTGACTTTTAATTTAATACTATTATTATTTCTTTATATATTTTCCAGAGAAAATTTCAGATTTTGAGCCAAGTATGAAATTATTTTCTTGAAGTTTACATGATGCAGACCTACAGAGTGTTTCATATTATGTGTATGAGACAGAGCATAACATTTCACGGAGAAAGTAATAGTGATGCCACATTGTTGAAATTTCTGATCTGATGCAATGTTTAAATTTGAATCAAAAACCCAAAGGCCACTTCACAATACAATAGCATTTGCTTTTCGCACCCTTGATGCCCCAAAGCACTGGAAAGTGCACTTTAAAAAGCCAAAATACGTTCAAAATACATTCTCTGTTTTCACCTTCCTAAACTTAAGTTTGTGGATGTTTCTTGCCCAATTTGAAATATTCTCCTTAGGGGCCTTGTGGACCAGAAAAGAATGCAGGAGAAAGAAAGGTGTTTCCATCTCAGCCTTCCTGTTTATCAGTTGAGCTCTAGTTCGTTTCAAAACAAAGGCATAGAAGGAACTCCATCGGGAGCATCTACTATAAAACATGTAACATCACTTTAAAAAGCAGCTTATGGCAATAATTTTTAATACACTATATTTGTTTCCAAATGAAAAGCTTCATTTACCAATCAGACCTTATTTCTCACCTTTAATGACTACCACATCAAATCTATTTCAAGCTCATTCTTAACCATAGTTGTCAGAAAGCATATATGCATATATTATATAAACTATTATGCATATTCAATAGGTATTCAAATTTTTTCATATTTATTATGCCTCTCGATGTCTGAAATTTATTAATTTTATACATTAAAAGGTATTACTTAGCTATATAAACCACATACCTTTGTTGCTAATCAAAAATAAATGGAATATAAGTTTGAAATTGTTACAACATGGCATTTTTCTGTGTAGCTAAACTCCTTCAATACCTCTCTTTCTGAGTCTTCCCAAAGCCATTCATACTGTTCTACTATAAAAGTGACATTCCTTTCAATTTCAACACCTATAATCATGATTGCCAGTCTTTCTCCTCCATCTTTATCCACTTGGCATTGTTCCCTGACTCTCCCTTTAGCTTGAGGTCTTATGTCTGGGATTTCATATTCAGAATTTTAGTTGTATGAGTCCCAAGACTACTCTGCAGATTGTATCCATTGCTGTAGTAGCCCAGATGAAAAACTCTTTCATCATTAGAATAATTTTGTGTCAATCATGGCTTATAAGTATCCCAATGGCAAAATTTTCCATACCTATGGTTGCTAAGACAGTTGGGTGTTATGTATGTTATCCCTAGGTTATTATTAATAGCATCCACTGTACTCAAAAGTCTTTATTTGAGCACCATGTCAATAGCCAATTAGTAAGACAAGTTGAATGAGAATACACTCAAAACTTGAGGGGAAAATTTACTATTTGATTCAGAAACACTCTTTGAGTGCAATGGATATCCCTGTACCCTTGATAAGAAAAAATACACTAAAACTAAGCTATAGTGAGAAGGATCATCTATTCAAATTCCAGAACAAGGCCTATAAATGGAGATTTTTCAGTCCAAACACTTTAGTGATCATATACTAATTATATGATTGTGATAAATAATAATAAAAGCATCTATTCTATGTATAGTAATAATATTATGAGAAACCCCCAATAGCAGCCTGGTTTGAGAAAGGGACAGTAAATGTCTGGTATTAAAGTAATAAATATGAATATGCTAACAAAGAATGATCAGAGTACCTCATAGAGGATAATGTTAATAAGAAGTTAATCTCTTGGGATAAATTAAAAATAATCTCTTGGGAGAAAAGAAATAAGACAGATTCTGATAGGATACTGTAAGGGGAGAAACAAGGTACTTCCTGTTGACACAGTAAGGAATTATGATGTGCAAGTCTATTGGCTTGCAAGCAGGGGTTATTGGTGAAATGTTCCCATGGAACAGAATGGGCCTTGCCAAGCTGGGGGAGAAAATATTTCCCCCTCTATGTATTTCACAGCTATTAATTTAATTTCAGTTATATATATTTTTTTCATTTGAGACTCTCAGAACAACTTTGTTAAGGAAGCAAGACAGATCTTAAACATTGAATATTATATATCTGATAAACTAGCCTGAGACAAGTGGAATGCTACATTTAACTACTTTAAAAAATAAGTACTTCAGATGTTGATTATAAAAAAATAATTTAAAATACTTTGATATGTATTGCAAATCCTTTCCTTTGACTGTAATGTTTAGTAGAACAGAGTCCAAAATTTTAATTTCCCAAATGTTGAAATCATATAAGTTATAACATAATTACCATTGTGAATAATGAATATTCATTAACAGCAGAATTTTTATTATGGAAACATACTTAGAATTAACCTTGTCAATAAATCAAGTTATAGTCATTTTATTTCTCTAAACCAACATAAATTATTTTTTTTTAATTTTTAAAATGTTATTATATTTTTAGAGACAGGGGAAGGAAGAGAGAGGCAGAGGGGGAGAGAGACATAACTGTATGGTTGTCTTTCACTTGCCTCCAGCCATAGACCTGGCTGGAGACCTAGTTTGCAACCCATTATGTGCCCTGGCTGGGGTATTCGAACCAGCGACCTTTGGGTTCGCAGGCCAGCACCTTATCCATTGTACCACCAGCCAGGGCAAAATTTTTTTAAAAATACTGGTTTTTCAAAAAGTTCTCTAAAAAGAAAACAATCTAACAAGGTGATTCTAAAAGTTTTATAGAGGAGCAAAATACCCAAAATAACTGACACAATAATGAACAAAATTGGAGAGCTCAAATTATCTGGCTCCAAAACTTACTATAAAGCTACAATAATCAGAAAAGTGTGGCACTAGTAAAAAAATAGGTAAATAGATTAATGAAGAAGGATAAACAACTCAAAAATAAATCCACACAAATATAGTCAACTGATATTTGACAAAGGAACAAGGGCAATTCAATGGAGAACTAATAATCTTTTCAACACTTGGTGGTAGAACAACTAAATATCTGTATGCAAAAATCATTATCTGTAATGAGTCTGTGATTATCTGTAATCACAATCATTATTATTATGGCCATCCTCATCATCTAGACATTGACTTTACATCCTTCACTAAAATAAGTCAGGCTCTAGCCAGATCGCTCAGTTGGCTGGATCACCTTCCCAATACAAAAGATTGGAGTTTTAGCATCTGGCCAGGACAAGTACCTCGGTTGCTGATTCTATCCCTGATCTGAATGCGAACAAGAGGAGACAACCAACTGATGTTTTCCCTCACATCAATCTCTCTCCACCCTCATCTCCTTCTTCCTCCCCACCTTCCTCTCTAACCCTGCCTCTCTCCTCTCTCTCTGAAGTCAATAAACATATCTTCAAGTGAGGATTTAAAAAAACTCAAAATAGGTCACAGGCCTAAACGTAGACTACAAAATTCTAAAAATTCTAGAAGTTAAAAAAAGTAAATATAAATAAAAATCTTGTTTGAAATTGACATTTTAGATTATGTATCAAAAGCATAACCCATAAAGAAAGGATTGACAAATTGGACTTCATTAAAATTAAAGACATGTTTTGTTGAACACATTATCAACAGAATAAGAAGACAAGCCACAGACTGGGAGAAAATATTTCTAAAAGGTGTATTACTCAAAGTATACAAAAAGCCCTCTTAAAACTCAGTAATAAGAAAATGGACAACTCAATTTAAAAAATGGCCAAAGATCTAAATGATGATATAAGACAGCAGATAAGCATATAAAAGATTCTCAAAGCCATCCATATTTAAGAAGTTGCAAATTAAAACAAGATACTTTTATGAACATATCTGAATGGCTAAAACCCAAAATACTAACAACAGGAATGTTGGAGCAACAGGAACTTCAAGTCATTTATGGTGGATATGTACAATAATATAGCCAGTGTGGAAGATAGTTTAGCAGTTTCTTAAAAAAACTAAACATTCTCATGCCATATTATATAGCAATCACACTCTGGAATTTATGCAAATAGAGTGAAAGGGTATGTCTGCACAGAAACCTGCACATAGATTTTCATAGCTATTTTATTCATAACTGCCAAAATTTGGAAGTAACCAAGATATCTTTCAGTACATTCATAGACAAATGGTGTCATCTAGACAATGAAATGTTATTCTGTGCTAAAAGGAATTAACTATCCAGCCATGAAAAAACATGGAAGAATCTTAACTGCACATTGCTAAGTGAGAGAAAGCTGTCTGGAAAGGTAAAATACTGTATGGTTCTAAATACATGGCAATCTGGAAAAAACTAAGTAAGAGAAAGTGGTCTAGAAAGGTAAAATACTGTATGATTCTAACTATATGACATTCTAGAAAAGGACAAACAATGCAGAATATAAAAAGAGCAGTGGTTATCAGAGATTCAGGGTGAAGGATGGATAGCTGAAGCACAGAGGATCTTGGTGGCAGGATAAATATTAGGCATTACTACAATGGTGGATACATGTCAGTACATATTTGTCATTATGCATAGATAGTATAACATAAATAGTGAATCTTAATGTAGTAGATAGACATTGGTTGTGACAAATGTACTACACTGATTAGGGATGGTTATGGTGGGAGTGTTTGTGTGGCTTAGAGATGTTTGTAGAAATTCTCTATACTTTCTGTTCATTTTTGCTGTGAAACTAAAACTGCCTTAAGAAATAGAGCCTATTAATTTAAAAATAAGAACAAAACAAAACAAAAATAATGTGATCAATTTAATTTTATGTTATACAATCACTCAAGGAATGTATAATATTCTAGGTTTTATTTTATTTTTATTATACAGCTGAGTTCTAACCTTCATCTTCAAAACACACACACACAGACACACACATACCCATTTTCTAGGCATGTTTAGTGCTGATCTTACACAAAGATTATTGTTGTTATCTGAAAATGAATATTAAGTAACAATGTTTTGTAATGAATCATTATTAATTTCACATCCAAGGCATTGTCAGTCAGTAAGACGATGTTTACTATAATTGGCCTATTGAAATGACTGAAATTTATTAGGGGATCAAAAATATTTTAGATTCCACCCATGAGCTTTTACTCTAGAATGGCTTCAGTATTAAAATTTCTTGTTTATGTGTTAAAAACTATATTGATGTGACAGTCACTCAGGTTCAAATATAAACATAGGCTTTGGTAATCATTGAGAAAAGATTTTCTAACTAAAATAAGATGACCAATTCTATGGAAAACACCTTGTTTAGCTGAAGTTCACATAAAGGATGATTGGGAGGACATGGATGGATTCCCAGTCACAAAGTTCCAGATTTCTTTTTGGGGTTCATTAATAAATCCAAGTATTGTCATTTTACTGTACACAAATATAAATCTGCAACAATGTTATGCATTAGCCTTTTACGAGGAAAATATAACAGTATGATTTTAGTTCTTATTTTTTCCAACTTCAAAATTTGACCTTGTGCTGAATCATACAAAAGACAAACAGTGGAATATATGAAATACATATGGAATTGTCTCTGGTGCTCTGCACTTTAACCAATTCATTCACCATTTAAAAACAATTAAAAAATTCATTAAGCTGGATTCTGCCCTTGGATACACACAACAAAAACCCCATTGAAGTCAATGGAAATTGTGCATGCATATCCAGGGGCTGAATTTGGCCCGCTGTGTTTAATTCACTCTGATCAGACCTATTAATTCAATATTAATATTTCCCTTCATTTATTCAATTAGTTCTGTGGTATTCAAAATTCATTGTATGTAATACATTGCGATCAGTCAATCATTACATTTCCAGGCCACTTTCTAACAATCAATATTTGAAGTTAGTCAAGGCAAAATGCACTTAAAAACCAAATAGAAATAGAAATAAAAGCCCCTCTGCAGAGATATCTTCTACTTTGTTTCCTGATTTCTTGGGCCTGACCTCTCCCGGTGGATTCAGCCTGTGTGAGAGATATTAGCAAATTGTGGGGCAGAGTTGGCCCTTAGATCAAATGCTGCTTTGTGGGGTAGCCAAGTAGGGCTATCTAATAACAGCCAGATGTGAAAGACTAAGCTCACGAAATACCCACCACTTAATTAGGTCACACAATACCATTTGGCTCCCAATCAAATTTGGGTTATTTCTGTTCTGAGCAGAGGGATCTCTTCTGTCTTCAAGGAACATAGATCAAAATGAACACAGGATGTTAACATCACAGTATAAACATTGCATGCATGAATAAGTGGAGCTAAATTCAAGAAGTGTAATGATCCCTATGCTCCAAATTCATTTAAGTATAACTTCTTTAGGCAGGAGAACCTTTAAACTTTTGCATAATTTCTATAGTCATTATAGGTACCCACAATATGCAAGATTATCAGCAAATCTGTAGCAGGGAAATCTATAGAAGTTAACTATTCATTATTCATTAAGCACCCTAAAGAAAAGTATGTTAACCATTTTTGTTTTATAACAGGTTTTTCAAGGTATAATCAACATATTCGATTGGCCGAAAAGTTTGTATTTTTTTTTCTGTAAAATAAAATACACACTTTTATTTTGACTAATGACTTTATTGGTTTGGATATTTTACATCTTCTGGCTATCTCCCACATTGTGTAACATTGAGTGTTCTCAGTTGAAGTCTTGATTTGATTGCTATCAACTTCAACTGGTCTACCAGAACATGGAACATCACCAGCGAAAAAATCTCTAGCCCAAAACCTCACAAAGCACCTTTGACACATTTGGTCAGTTTCCATATACTGCACAAGTCTATTATTATTATTATTATTATTATTATTATTATTATTTTGCCTTTATGTTGAGATGTTGAGTTTTTACCTTTCTTGAAATAATAAAACATACAATATCCAAAATGTTGTAGCTACACAGAAATTCACTGATTTTAATTAGTTTTTTTAATGCATGCTGATATGACAGCTGTGACAATGCAATCTAATAAAATTGTTTTGAATGAAGTTAAAGACAACTAAGTACTATTATAGCCACCTTACAGGGAAAAAAATAAAAACTTTTTGGGCAACTCTATACAATAAACCCCGTATTTGAAATGCACAATTTGAAAAAAAAAGTGCAATTTTATCATTTTGACAATTGTATGCTCCTGTGAAACTATCATTACAATCAAGATACTGAACATATACATCACCTCAAAAAGTTTCCTTATGTCACCAAACATCTCCCTTCAGGCAACTACTGATCTATTTTCTGTTGTTAGAAATTAGTTTGAATTTTTCCAGACTTTAAATAATAAAAAAAATATTTTCTCTTTTGTGTTTAGCTTTTTCCATTCAGCAAAAATATTCTGATATTCAACTATGTTGTGTTGTCAATTAGTAAGTTCATTTCCCCTTTTTTCTGAGGGGTATTCCACTGTAGGTATAATTTCTTTATGCAGACTTCTGTCCATGGACATTGGAACTATTTCCAGTTACAAGTAAAGCTGCTATGAAAATTTGTACATTAGTGTTTGTATGGATGTCTTTCCCCACTTTTGAAATGGCTAAATAGTACAGCATGTGTATGATTAGTTTATGAAGAAACTGACACATTGTTTTCTAAATTGGTGTGCAATTTTACACTCCTATCAGTAGAGTATGAGAGTTCCAGTTCCTCCTAATTCTCAGCAATATTAAGGATATTCAGTTTATTATTATTTTTTAAAGTTTAGCTATTCTCATAAATGGGTAGTGAAATTTGTTGCTTTATTTGCTATTTCTTCAATGAATATGTTGAACATCTTTCATGTATTTATCTGCCATTTTTTGAAGTGTCTGTTCAAATATTTTGTCCAATAGTTGTTGCATTACATGTTTTTCTATGGTCAAATTTAAAGAATTATTATATATTCTGTACAAGGGTCCTTTATCAGATGTATATATGAAATATAGTTTCTCTGAGCCTGTTATTTAAATAATCTTAACACTATCTATTAAAGAACTGAAGTTTCTGTTTTTGATGACAGTCAATTGCTCTTTTTTTTTTTTTTTTTTGAATTTATGGAATTGGTTTTATAGCTGAAAAGTTGTTGCTTATTTAAATGTCACAAACATTTTCTTCTAAATGTTTTGTAATTTTGCATTTAGTTCTGTGATCCATTTGATTTTAATGGTTATATAATTTAAAGTTAAGGACTTATGTTAAATTTGGAGGGGCATACTAATATTCAGTTGTTCCAGCACCATTTGCTTAATAGACTGAGCATTTTCACTGAATTGCCTTTGCACATTTGTCAAAAATAAGTTGTTCATATGTTGGGACTCTATTTAAGAATATTCTATTCTGTCCCACTGATCTATTTATATTTTTATCCCAATGCCATTCTCTATTGATTGCTGCCATATTATATTAATTTTAGAATTAGGTAGAGTTGAATATTAGGTTTGTTCTTTTACAATGTTCTTTTGGCTATTCCAGGTCTTTTACATTTTCATATGATTTTTGGACTCAATGAATCAATGTCTCTAGAAACCCTGCAGGAATTTTGCTCACATCTAAAGGTAAATCTATAGGTAAAGTTAGGAAGAATTGATATTTTAATACTATTTAATCTTCTGATCAACAAACATGGCATATTTCTCCATTTATCTAGGTCTTCTTTATTTTAACAGTGTGTCATAACTTCCAGTGTACAGGTGTTTGGCATATTTTGTCAGATTAATTTATAAGCACTTTTAATTTTTAAAAAAATATTTTATTCATTATTTTTAGAGAGTAGAGCAAGGAGGGAGGAAGAAAGGGAGAGAAATGTTAAATGCATGATTGCCTTTCACCTGCCTCCAGCTGTGGACCTGGCTGGAGATCTGACTTTCAACCTGGTTTTTTGCCCTGACTGAGAATTGAACCAGCAACCCTTGGGTTCACAGACCAGTGTCAATCCACTGAGCTACACCAGCCTGGGACACATTTTAAATTTTTATGTTGCTAAGTTTTCATTTCATATTGTTTGATGCTAGTATATGATGAGTTTTCAATATTAGAATTGTGTCCCATAGTCTTGCTCAACTAACTAGGTGTAGTAATTTTGTTATAGAATTCATGACATTTCCTGTATACACATTCATGTCATATGGGAACAAAGACTGTTTAGTTTTCTGTGTCTAATGTAAATGAAATGTCATTCAAGGATTATTTTAATGCCTTGGATCTCTACTTTATTGTAGAATTGAAGTGATGAGAGCAAATATTTTTGACTTGTTCCTGGCCTAAGGGAGAAAGTACTCAGTCTATTATCCTAAGTATAATATTAGCTGTAGGTTTTCCCTAGATTTTCTTAATCAGGCTTTGGGCATTCTCTTTTATTTCTAGTTCACTGATATTTTTTATCAGTAATGAATGTTGAATTTTGCCAGATGCTTATGTGCAGGTGTGCACATGCATGTGTGCATGTGTCTAAGATGATCATATGGTTTTTCCTTTTATAGTTTATTAATATGTAATGGTGAATTACATGGATTGCTTTTTGAAAGTTGAACCAGCCACGCACTAATCAGATAAGCTACTATTGGTCATGATATAGTTTTATTCTCCTTCTATAGTGTTGCATCTAACTGACATATTTCATTTTTGCATGTTTGCATGAGGGATATGCATCTGTAGATTTCTTTTCTTATACAGACTTAGTCTGATATTAGAATAATGCTGCCCTCATGGAATGAGTGAAAGGTATTCCCTTTTCTTAGAATTTATGAATAAAATTGTGTATAAATGGTACTATTTCTCCCTCAAATGTTTGTTAGAATTCATTAGTGAAATTATCTTGTATGGAAAATAATTTTGAAGGTTTTTAAATAAAAATTGAATTTATTTAAAAGACATCAGGTTTTTCATATAATCTGTCTTATTTGAGTTTTGGTGATTTGTCTTTAAGGAATTTCTCCATTTTATATAACTAGTTGAATTATTGATATGAAGTTTCTCATAATATACTCTTACTATCCTTATAGCATTTGCACTCTGTAGTGAGCTACTTCTCATTCTTGATGTTGGTAATATGTGTCCTTTCTTTTCTTACCTCAAAATGTGGCTAAATGTTTACCAGTTTTATTGATTTTGATCAAAGAACATTGATTTTTCTATTTTTCTTGGTTTTTATTCTATTAATGTCTGCTCTGATGTTTATTATTTCCTTCTGATAAACTTTGATTAAATATGTGCTTGTTACACTAGTTGTTTTTAAGTAGGACCATCAAGTTAATGATTTGACTTTTTTTTTGGTGAAGATTTTATTTTATTATTTTTACAAAAAGGGGAAGAGAGAGAGGCAGAGAGGGAGAGAGACATCAATGTATGGTTGCTTTTCACCTGCCTCCAGCCACAGACCTGACTGGAGACCTGGCTTGCAACCTAGTTATGTTGCCCTGGCTGAGAATCGAACCTGCGACCTTTGGGTTCACAGGCCGGCGCCTTATCCACTGTGCTACCAGCCAGGGCCTGACTTTTTATTTAATATGGCCATTTAGTGTTATGAATTTTCCTGCTTATATTTATTTGTACTGTTTTAGCATCCCACACAATTTGCTATGTTGTGTTTTCACTCACTTCAAACTACTTGTTTCCATTTGATTTCTATATTACACCCATAAATTACTTAGAAACATGTTAAATTATTTCCCAATATTTGTAGTATCTCAAGAGATCTTTCTGTAATTGATTTCTAATTTAATTTTGTTATAACCAAAGTACATGCTTATTTTTACTTTTAAATATATTGAGACTTGTTTTCTGGAACAAAATATAGGTTATCTTTGTAAATGTTCCCTGGGCACTTGAGAAACGTGTATTTATTTTGCTGTTATTCAATGTAGCATTCTATGAATGTTAATTACATCAAATTGGTTGATAAGTATGTTTCAGTTCTATTTTCTTAATAATTTCTATTTGTTCTATCAATTATTGAAAGAGAGGATTAAAATCTCTGACTATAATGATGGATTAAAAAATTTTCATTGTGCTTCTATCAGTTTTTGCTTCATTTATTTTGAAGCTTTGCTATTAGGAACATTAAAATTTAATATTGTCACATCCTTGTGTTGAAAATATGTGATAATCACAATGAAATTGTCTTATTTTCCTTGGTTACATACTTTGTTCAGAAATCACTGACTCTGAAATTAATATAGTGACTTCATATTTCCTTTGATTATTAAAAAGTATGGTAAACATTTTATCCTTTTAATTTTAACTTATTTGTTTTCTTATATTTAATGTATATTTCTTGCATGCAGTTTATAGTTAGATCTTATGTTTTTAAATCTAGATTGATTATCTCTGTTTTTTAATAGGGTTATTTAGATTATTTATGTTTAATGTAATTATTAAAATTTTCATCTGCTTTTTGTTTTCTATTTGCTCTATATGTTATTTAATATTCTATTTTATGGTTTTGTTTTTTATTGAGTGTATTTAAAATTCCATTTAATGTCTTTTTTAGCTTATTAACTAAGATTCTTGATTTTACTATATCAATGATTACCTTATGGCTTTAGTTCATATCTTTAATTTATCACAGTCCATCTTCTTATATAAGAATCTTACCAGAATACATTTCTGTCACTTATCTCCCACACATACACCATGTTTTTAGTTAAAATTTTTAAGGTGACATTTGTTAATAAAATTATATAGGTTTCAAGTGTGTAATACTATGATACATCATCTATATATTTCATTGTGTACCCAACGAGGCAGACAGGGAGAGAAACATCAATGCATGGTTGCCTTTCACCTGCCTCCAGCTAAGTACCTGGCTGGAGACTTGGCTAGCTACTTGGTTATGTTCCCTGACTGGGAATAGAACCAGCGACCTTTCGACTCTCAGGATGAGGCCTTATCCACTATGCCACCAGCCAGGGCTTATTTCTTAATCCCTGCACTATTTTCACCATTCTTCCCTTTCCCCTCTCCTGACTGATAACCTTTCAAATGATCTCCATACCTATGATTCCATTCCTATTCTTGTTTTCTTATTTTGCTTTTGTTTTTGGTTTTTAGATTCGGTTGTTGATAGTTGTGAGTTTGTTGTTATTTTAATGTTCATCATTCTAGTCTTCTTTTATTAGATAAGTCCATTAGCATTTCATGTAATAATAGCTTGATTTCATGTAATAATGGCTTGGTGATGAATTCCTTTAGCTTTACCTTGTCGGGGAAGCACTTTATCCGCCCTTCCATTCTAAATGATAGAGTAACCTTGCCGGACACTCTATCCTTTGATGGATAGAGTAATCTTGGTTGTAGGTCCTTGCTTTTCAGCACTTTGAATACTTCTTGCCAGCCCCTTCTTGCCTGAAAACTTTCTTTTGAAAAATTAGCTGATAGTCTTATGGGAACTTCTTTGTAGTTAACTCTCTGCCTTTCTCTTGCTGCTTTTAAGGTTCTTTGGGTACAATTTGTTTGAGACTCTCTGTGCTTTCTTGACTTGCATGTCTATTTCCTTCACCAAATTCAGAATGTTTTTCTTTCATTATTTTTTCACATAAGTTATCATCCTTGCTCTTTCTCTTCTCCTTCTGACACCCCTATAATTCAGATGTTGCTATGTTAAAAGTTGTTCCAGAAGTTCCTAAGCCTCTCTTTATGTTTTTGCATTATTGTTTCTTTTTTCTGTTCTGGTTGAATGTTTATGTCTCCCTTTTGTACCAAATTGTTGATTTGAACCCCAGCTTCCTTCCCTTCACTGTTGGTTCCCTGTATGTTTTCTTTATTTCACTTTGTGTGCCTTTCTTTTCTTCCTTTTATTTTCTGCCATACTCAGTGAACTCTATGAGCATTCTTATCACCAATGTTTTGAACTCTGAATCTGATAGGTTGGCTATCCCCATTTCATTTAGTCCTTTCTCTGGGGTATTTTTCTGTTCTTTTATTTGGGCCATATTTCTTTGCCTCCTCATTTTGTCTGTCTCCCTCTGTTTGTCTCTGGGTATTAGGTAGAATGGTTTTTACTCCCATCCTAGTAGTGTGGCCTACGTAGAAAAGGTGCCTGTAAATAGTGTGGGGCAGAGCCTTAGGTAATTGACAGGGTAGGCAACCCTCTTCACTGCTTTGTGGCTCTGTGTGTAGTAGGGGTCTTGGAGAGGGGACAATGTCTCTGCCTGGTTTCTGGCAATTTTTCCAGCACTTTTCTTATTTTTAGTCACTTCCTGTATGTGATTGGTGCCCACATTCTGAGACCATATGGGCCCTTTAAGTGACAAAAATCTGTCAGTTTCTTCCACTGCCCCAATTTAGAGCCAGAGGTAATGGGGATTAATCTTTCTGGTGCCAAAACCCTGGGCTTTGTGGTCTGGCCTGGAGCTGGGATAACTTGTTCCCAGGGTATCCCTCCTGATTTTTATCCACCATCTATTCTACTGTCACTACCACTGTTTCCACGGCTTTGTCCCACCTACCTGTCTGGACTAATGTGGCTTCTTTAAATCCTTGGTTGTTGGACTTCCACTTAGCTCAATTTTCTGATGGTTCTGGTTATTTGTTTTTGAGATCTGGTTGTAATTCTTTATACGGTTGCATGAGGAAATGAAGCATGCCTATCTATACCTCCATCTTGCTCTCAAGAGGCCACAATCCAAGCAGGTCATGCTGATTTAGGTATTTTCTAAAGATATGTTTTGTTCATCTCTTTCCTCAACTTTACTATACAGTCACAAAAACTTAACATTCATATCCGTTAGTTCTAACATTTGTGTAAGTTCTTGGTTAATTTGTTTAATCTTTCTCCTAATCATGGGCCATATTTCTCTGCTTCTTCACATACCTCCAAATAGTTATTGAATGCTAGACATTATAAACTTTATTTTATTGAGTGTCCAAAAATTTTGTGTTCCTATAAATATTCTAGAGCTTTATTCTGGGACACTCAAATTTTATGAAAATATTTTCGTTCTTTTGGCTTTTCCTTTGAAAATTTATTGGCTACAACTGAATTAATGCTCAGATTAGAATTAATTATATCCCACTGCTCAGGCAAGACCCATCTACATATTTGATTCAACACTGTGTTTATTTTGAGCTTTTCTAGTCCGGATGGAATGGATAGGTGCAATTCCTAGCTGTGGGTGATCACTAAAAACTATTATCATTCATCTTTTGGGACTTGCTGTCCCCAGTCTTAGGTAGTTTCTTCAGTGATTCATACTCTGCTGAATATTAGATGAAAATACTCCATGAGCATCTGGAGTTCTCTCTATGTGTTGTACACTAGTACTTCACTTTGGTCTCTTCAAACTCATCCTTAGCACCTCAACTCAAGAGGTTTGCTGGATTGGTCTGGCTCTGTTTGTCTGAATAATGCTCTAGAAACAATTTCAAAGCAGTAATCTAGGGTTCACCTAATTTTCCTTCATCTTTCAGGAATCATGCCCTTCAAACTGATGTTTTATGTCTTGAAAAGTATAGTTTCACATATTTTTTTCAGTTTTTATTTGTTTTAATTACAAGTATAAAAATGGTCTTTCTTTCTTCTTTTTGGTCAGAGGTTTGCCACTGAATCATTATTTATTGTGCCATGGCCTTCTCATTTATATCTCAAGACATAGAAAATAACATTTTATAGTCCTTTCTTACTATGATCCATCTGAATTTTCACAATATGAAGACCTGGAGAGCTGGCAATTATTAGGTTGAATGACTAACTATAGATAAAATCCATAATTTAAAATAAAATAAGTTAGGGTTCAGAGTAATTTGGGTAAAGTAATTCTAGTTTTAATTCAATTAGAGATTTTCATATAACTGTTTTTCATCACTGGATAAGTCTCTGTGATTACAGCTATCCCACAGCATTAGCAGAACCAAATCTAGTAATTAGCTCAATCATTTTACTCTTTTCTTTAGGGACACCACAGTATACCATCCATAGGATGACTGAATAATTTTGATCATTATAATGGTCACTGAATATCTGTTCTGGTCATTTTGCCACGGGTTTTTTTTTAAAGGAACAACATAACTATACACTTTATTCTGCTAGTTTCAAGAAGATGCACTTGTTTTTCTCTATTATTTTATCTTTAGAGATACAGTTAAATAAGAAAACTGTCCTAATTATTAAAATATCCTCTTCTTCTTCCCATAATCCAATATTACATAAACTTTTCCATGACTCTTAATCCAGTGATTTAGACAACTGTTGTAATTTCATAAGCGGAAGCATTTGACTACAGGTGGGGATTAATTTGCAAAGGCAGAAAAACTGTTGAAAACAAAGAGCTAGTGTCCAAGTAAATATCTCTTGAGAAATTAGGAAATACAAGCTACATTGCATGAGAAGAATTGTTACTAAGTATTATGGCTTAAAGAATTCCAGGTGGTCTGTGTGGCTCATAATGCTAATTAGCATTTCATCTTGGAATAATCTTTGTTCTTTCCAATACGTTTTTAAAACTAATACTTCTGAAGCAAAGTGCTAAAAAAATTTGTTCAGATGGGTTCATTAAGTCTATAGCTCTATAATAAAATGAAAAGTGAAGGAATGATCTGTTGGAGAAGCATTTCTTTGTACAAACTGTAGAGATAAATGAAGCAAGATAATTTTAGAGGTGATGATGGGTAAAGGAGGGTTCAAAAGCTGGATCAATGTCTAATTCACCATTTTAATTTTCTCATGTGGATATAACCCTTGTCTCCATAGGTTAAAAGTAGTTTAATTCTAGGCTTCCCTAATGTGCATGTGTGTTGGCTGGTAAGAGAAGAGAGAAAGGAATTGTTTTTCATTTGATTTAGAAGGAACTATATGTGGTAAATCATAGGGGAGATAGTGGGGCTAGGTAGTAGGAAATGATGAGCAAGATAAAATAGGCATGACCTCTATGAACCCTTATTTTTAATTCTGTCGGAATTAACCTTATAACTCATTATACAATAGAATGTAGCAAATGCTGCTAAAACTCCAATAATCTGTTCTCTTCAAGACTAAGGAGCAAGTTTTACTTACCTATCTATAGCCACTTATGTCATTCTCTGTATACATCTTTCATTCCTCCCTCTTGCCTAGAGAATAACATACTTGGCATAGCAAAACCTTTTTTTCTCCCCCCCCCCCCTTTTTTTTTTTTTTTTTACAATCTAGTCCCAATTTATCTTCATTTTTATTTCAGGTCACAACCTTCCTTGCACTGAATTCTTCAGTTGCACCAAACAGTGGCATTTTCCCCAAATATGTAGTTTTATGTCTCTTCCCTCTCATGATCTTTGTATATCCATTTTTCCTCTTCTTCACCAAGTGCACTCTTACTTTTTCAAGACCCATATTAAATATTGTATCTTTATTGAAGCCATTCTCAACTTGCTTAGGAAGAGTCACACCTTCCTCTACTCAAAATACCTTTATACTAAGATTTAACATGTATCATTGACTCTCACCTCCAGAAAGGGCATTAGTGCATCCATCTTGATACCTAACACAACTGACACAAGGTAGGCTATGAGTTATGAGTGTATGAAAGAATTAATTGAAATGAATGGGTAAAAAAATAGTTTGTATTTTCCTTCTCTTAGTGTGTTTTTTTCAATTACCATTTATCACCTTTACATCCTCTTCCACCTCCACCCACACCCCACCCTGCCCCAGGATCACCACACTGCTGCCCATGTCCATCAGTTAGTACTCCAAGCTGGTAGTGCTCAGCATTGTCTTCTCTTTTCACACACAGAAACAATTCACTGGCTTCATCAGAAACTGCCATGATGCATTTCAAAGGGTTTTGTTGCATTGAGCAGTGAGTGCCAGCAAGGAGTTCTTGATATTCTCAAGTCTTTACAGGTTGGATGAGAGGGAATGAAGCAAAAAAAAAACAAATACAGAAATGGAAATTGCTAATGTTCAGGGAGCCTCTGACTTGATACTAAGGACAAAAAACAAAAAAACAAACAAACAAAAAAATCAAAAGTGGTAAAGTAATGGAAACTTCACATCAGGAAACAGAGTACTATGAGCCTATTTATTGGATTGACCCTTAATCAAAACTTTGTGAAGTTGTTGTCCTAGTAATCTCCCAGTTATTAGTTCAACTACTTTAAGTAAAACAACATACTTCACTTAACAACAGTTAGGTACTATAACTGCAGACACCTGGAATTGAAACCCTTCACTATCCTCCTTCAATATTTCCACTATTAGTTATTGCTCCTCAAAAAAAGAAAAAAAAATCCTTTATAGTGGAATTCCTCAAAGTTATCTGTCAGGTAACATACTTAAATAAGCAACAAATCAAATTGAAAAAAAAAAACACTTCTGTCCTTAATGCTTTGTTTGAATCAATGACATCTACTTAGTAGGTATTATACTAATACTTAGCGTCATGGGTATTAGTATATCAAAATTGGGTTTGTTCGTGCTAATAAATAAATTATATAATTGTGGCTCATGTTTTGTTTGTTTCTAAGGCTAAAAGAATAAATAAATATAGTATATCTGAAATATACTAGGTCCACAGTAAGTGCTTATGGAGCAGCTGAATGAATAAACTTCTGCTTGCATTTTTTCTTGCCTCTGCACTTGAGTTTAAACAAAGGATGAAATTCAGATCAATCAAATTATTTAGTAAACCCCATCTAATATTATAAGGACACAATTAGAATTTATACTAAACTCCGGCCTGGCTCTTTGAGACTGTACACCTTTCATGTGCCCAATTTAAGCAGAGGAAAAAGGGAAAAAATGCATGATAGAACTGTGAAATATATTGCAAGATTTTAATATAACCAAAGCAAACTTTCATTCTTTGTGTTTAGTGGCCAGCTGTAGCTGACATAAATATATAGTTGCTAGCTGCTAGCCCACCCTGAGAGTGAGGTTTTATGTAAAACTTTATTTATGGCAATTTCATTATCTTGAATATAATACTTGCTAGTATCTTTCAGCTTGTAATTATTTTGCTTCACATCAAAGAGCAACATGAGAAATTAAAGTCTATTCACTGTCATTTATGATTCACAAGCCTATGTTGCGGGTCTGATAAAAGATGCTAGCTTTTCTTTCTTTTCCAGACTTCTTGCCCTCTTCCTTCTGTTCTCTGCATGCATCTACTCCCACTTCACAATGGTTTGTTATTTTGGTATTAGTAATATAGACTAATATGTATTAGCCATATGTAAATGTAAGGGAAAGAAACCTTTCCTGCTCATTGGCTTGATCCATAATCCAAGGAAACCTCAGTTTCTTTGGCTCTTAGCATAGTCTTTTGCAGTCCGATTGTTTATGTCACCTTCCTGAAGTGCTCGCTGAATAATAACAACATTCTGGGTACCAAGATGCCTCCACTTTTCCTCCTCAGTGTGGCATCCTATAGCACTGTGGAACTTCAAAATAATTAAGTTATTTTTAAACCACTGGACGTTTTCCAGTCATTCTATTTCACACTGGATTAATTATGTAAGAAAACCGAATTGTTCCTCACAAGTGTTACAATTTTTAAAAACAACATGCTGTTTAAATTCAGGTTTGGCAACTCTGGCCCAAACCCCCTCAAATTTATGGCACCACACCCACAGCATAATAAAACCTTTAGTGGTCCTTTGTCTTGTAGCTTGCCTTCTATTTTTTCTCAAGGGTGTTTTATGCTGGAAGATGCAAACAAAAGTTGTCCAGATGTTATTTGTATCAGAGCAGGATTTCAGTCCAGCTATCTGTGGTTGCAAATGTTTATTTTAATGGGTTATTGTGCAATCTTGCTGTGTAGACCTTCATGGCCTTATATGCATGTTCTCAGCAATGCCAGGACATTGTTTTTTAAATATATATAATTTTAGTCCAATTGAATGATTACTAGTCGCTAGGAGAGCAAAAAATATAACACCTGTAGAAACACAGAGGAAAATTTTGCCAATGCCCCCATGTTAACACTGCAAACTGCCTGATTAGGAAATCATGACCAATGGGCTTTAGGTAAGCAGGCGGAAGGTGTGGTCCAAGCCCTAGCAACGGTCCCAGCCATGAGACAAAGTTACACAGTTACAGGACTGCAGTAAACATACCAAGGGTGTCGAAAAATAGGCCAGCTGCCTGACCCTGCAGTTTGATGGAATGAAAGAGGAGCTTAGCTACATCACCATCCTGTGAGCTGCAAGTTTATTTTAGCTGTTATAACAAGCATTGGGCTGGGCTTATTATTCATTTTTAGAATCCTAATAAAATCTTAACTGATGTTTCCTTGATACTAAAGTAAATTGTTTACCCTGTATCTAAAAACACATGTTATGCCCAATGCATCAATTAAGAGTAGGGGATTTCTAGTACTGAAAATAAAATTTGAAACTAAATTACATCATATGGAAATGGATTTATTTTTTCAGAAAGTTAAATTCTAGACCTACTAGTTTTCTCTTGAAGATTTATTTGAAATTGAAGGATGCTCTAGTATACATGTGAAGGACACAATCACTGCTATTAAAAACACACACACTTAAAAAATGAATATTGGGGTGACATTGGTTAAATAGAATTATCTATTCTTCAGATGTACAATTCTATACATCATTTGTATATTGTATTGTGTGTTCATTACCCCAAGTCAAGACTCTGTCCATCACTGTTTATTCCTCCCCTTTACCCTCTCTTACCTCTCCTATCCTTTTGCCTCCCCTATCCTTTTGCCATATCCTTTTGTTGCATCTATGACAGAAAACAACAAAAACCTCACATGCACTTTAAATTTAAAGTTGGTGTTTGAATATATGTGCTCCTAGAAGAAAAATCATTTTAGGGCATTTAACATCAAAAAGTGATACAACCTCATGCTTATAAGTTTCATAGCATTTTTTATCAAACCCTTTAGTGAAAGATAAATTTTTATTTGAAAATAAAAGCTGACAATAGTCTTCTATAAATAAGCTTTGAGCTAAACTAAATGCTGGTATAGTTTCTTAGCTACCAGCACTTCTGATAAGATTTGGTAGTCCAGAAATTAAGGTACATGATAAGAAAAACAGTTTTTCAAAAATTTAGGTTATTTCATACAATAGTATGTTTAGCAGCGAACATTGTAATAATATTATCCTATATTTGTCTAATAGCTTATAATTTAGAAAGTTTTTCAGACATGAATTTGTGGCTTTATACCTTTGGATATCATAGTGTCACACTTCTGCCCCCCACCCCCAGAAGTTGAAATGTCCACATGCTCTTTATAGGTATGGACATGGTGTTACTTCTGTGGGATTTGGCCTCAAGTCTTATTTCTCATACAGATCAAGGGCTAGCAGAGAGCCAACCCATAAACTAGTCATGTGTTGTTGCCTGTATAACCCCAAATACGGTATTTATGTGAAATATCCCTCAATTTCTTTACTAAAATCATATATAAGGGTAGCTAACTGTGGCTTTGTTTTTCTTTGTTTCTAAAAATGAGAGCCTGAAAAAAGAAGTCCATGCTGCTGTTTTATTTCTTTTGTCTAGGAGGCTCTATCACTGCTGTAAAAACTCTGATAACTAGAGTGCTTGGTGGCTTAGTTTGGGTTTTCCCAGAAGCAGACCCTGAGATAAGGATGTGATGGCAATCAATTTATTTGGAAGGCACATAAAACATCAGCTGAGAACGCAGGGGAGAGATCTAAGGAAATAAAGTCACCTATTAACAAGTGCTTTATTAAGCCAACTACCTTAGTGTAGAGCTGTCACTTAATCCTGCAAAGGACCTTTAGAATACAGTGCAAAATGCACAACTTAGAAGGATCCCATCTTTAGTGGTAAGGGAGCAGGGATATTTGTATTCTGTCTCCTGACAATCATTGGATAACAGAGTTATTGAATAGGGGCGGGGATGAGGGAGGATTGGAGGCAGTAATGGTGATATGTTAACTCTTGGACTTGGACTGTTATGAGTACATGGCAGGAGCCTCCCTAGGTTTAGGAACAAAGTTCTCAAGCACACAGATGCAAATGGGGGCAAGTGGAAACCAACCAGATCGTACTGCAAAGTCAGCCGAATAAAGGTGGCACACTGATAGCATCTTCCCTACAGTTATGAAAACAGATATTCTATGATTTGGAGTTCTTCATAAACTAAAGACTTAACAAACATGTATTTTGATGCATGTTGACAAAAATTACTCTAAAATATTATTATAAAAATGTTTCCAAGTGAATTGTCTATGGACTAATATATATATAATATTATAATATATTATATTATATTATAATATATGCACATGATATATGTATATTATATACGTATATATCATATAAAAGTATATGCAATATATGTAATATATATTAAAATAAATATATATATATATATATTTTCTCTCTTTCTCTCTCTGAAAATCCAAGAATACATACATGATCCTATGGTCCTAAATCATATTTTCTCATAGAAGAATATCACCCAAGGTATTCATAGTGTAGGAAACAAGAATTATTTTGCACTGTCTTCCAAGTAGATTTTCTGATTGAAAACCTAAAGAAAAAAATGTATTGTGATTGCCATGTTCTATTAAAAGTAAACTATAACAATTAAAAAAATAACCTTCCAATTAATTGAAGGCTGTGCAAAATTAATTTCTGTTGGTCATGGTTTCATTGTGACTACCAAGTGGAAACCATAACCATTAATTCAAAAACTCATTTAACTATTTAGCCAACATATTTTGTAAAATATTTACAATGTGCCAAGGAATTATAAGGTAAATAAAATAACAGTGTTCAATTCCCAGCTAGGGCACAATAACCAGGTTTCAAGCCAGGTCTCCAGCCAGATCTGTAGCTGGAGGCAGGTGAAAGGTAACCAACCGTACATTGATGCTTCTCTCCCTCTCAGCCTCTCTCCCTCTCTGCCTCTCTCCCTTCTCCTTTCTCTAAAAATAATAAATAAAATCTTTTAAAAAAGTGGCTCAGGCAGTGGCCAAAGTCTTTAGTTAATACCTATACTGGCCCTGACCAGTGTGGCACAGTTGATTGGACATTGTCCCGCAAAGCAAAGGGTCACTAGTTTGATTCTTAGACAGAGCACATACCTGGGTTGTAGGTTCTGTCCCTATAGTCTGGGTGTATATGAGAGGCAACTGACTGATGTTTCTCTCCCTCTTTTTCTCCTTCCCTTTCCTGCTCTCTAAAATAAATAAATGAATAAATGAATAAAAATCTTTAAAAGAAAAAAGACTTGATACTGAAATTCTCTGCTGCTTTCTAGTTAGGAAACCTCAAGTACATTACCTTAGTTCCCTGAGTCTCAATTTGCTCAGCTGTAAAATAAGAGTAAAGTATTTAAGGGATTTATTGAGATTATGCTTGAAAAGCACTTAAGAGTATGTCTGGCACACTAAGCACTTATTACATGTCATTTTTATAATGGTGGTGATGGGAATGCTAGGATTGCTGCCATCCAAGTCCTAGCAATCTGCTAAAGGGGGCAGACGAATACACTGTGATGTCTGGCAAAACACCACATATATTCCCTGATCACAGAGGAAGAACACAATTAAAGCAATGTCTTTCAAGGACCACAAAGAGGTGGTCCTTGGAAGAACAAAAAGTTTTCTGATAGGTAATATTAGGGGGTTAGATTGAGGGGATGAATATAAATCAAAGCACCTTGTGGCCTTGTGTGCTGTAACATTTATGTGGGCCAAGTGCCTGAGCCAGCACTCCCACAGTGGTCTCTAAATATTGCAGGGTTCTATGCCGCTTTCTTGAATTCTTCCCTTTCTAGTTACCTTCATCCTCTTACCTAATCTTCATGTTTTTTTTTTCTCATGTTCTTAATTTTCAATAAACACAAATCATATTGTCATTTAATGTTAAAAATTATTTCAAATGAAGGTCAAACACATAAGTGGTATGTGAAGTGAGATATTATAAGATTAAAATTAATCTTGAGAAAAGTTCATTTCATTTACTCATCATATAAATACTAGATAGCAACACCATACTGTTTAATGATTCTTTCTTTTGGAAAGTGAAATGTGATATAAAGTAAAAAATATTTATTTAGTTTATGTTTTTGAAGATTTCATTTCACTCTGGAAAAATTATTACTGCTGAATCCATATTAGAAAAAATAAACCAATAAATAACGTATTGAATAACCCCAATATGGCAAGCTTTATATGTATTATTTCATTCAAATTTACATTATGGTATGTTTCTTCTATACTTTAATAATTTGAAAACTGGAGATCAGAGGTTAGTAATTTGCCAAGTTTCACATAGTAATTGGGTGATCTAGAGTTGGAACCTAGGTTTTTCTGACTCTATGGCTCTTATTGATTGGCCACCTTGATTTGATAATTCAATATCTATTATGTATATATAATAGATATATCAATATCTAATAGGTATAAGAAAAAGTTAAAAAACACAAAATGTTTGACCCTAAGAAGTAAAAAAATAAATGCTTTTTAAATAAATGCCCTTCTTTGTCCATGTAACTTTATTATATTCTTCAACCTCACCTTGCATTCAGGTCTTTCCACTTGGAACAGCTTCATAGGTGCAGGGTAGGCTCCGTTACAGGATTAGGACACTAAGAATTAAGAATTTTTTTAGAAAAAAAAAAAGCCAATTAATAAGTTAAGTTATGCTTCCTAGTTAATTATATAAGAATGAACTATATAACAACTATAGTGTACATATATTCTAGGGTTTTATTTTAAAGCAATTTAAAGGAGATTTTTAATGATTGATCTTTGAAATATTTTATTTTTGGCTAATGTATTTTTTAAAAGTTTGTGTAAAATTTTGGTTTAAGTTTTCACAAGAATATTTTATTCTAGTCTGGTTTTAAGCCAAATATTAGCTTCTGGAGGGGTGATACCTTCCCCATTCTCTTGAAGCTAGCAGTCATGCTTTTATAAGTTTCTCTCACTCCTTTCTTTATATATTTCAACTGCATTATGATGCAGAAGCTTCTGTTTAAATTTCCCTCAACTGATTTTATTTGTATCTTCTAAACCCAGATTACTAATCTTTGTCATTGTCTTCACTCTCATCTGGAGAAGTCTTATTATTGTTTTCCAATACACTACGTAATTCTTGAGAAAGGGAAAATTTCAAGTTAATTTAAGTAAAAAGGTATGTTGCATTTACCATTTTTGTTTCCACTCTCCTAGCAGCCAACGACAAGGAGCTACAATCACTTTAGGCATAAGCTTAGAAACATGAAATCCCACACAAAAAAATAACATTTGTTGACAGAAGAAGGCATCTTGTCCATTTCTGCCATTATATGAATGAGAAAAGTGAGGCCCAAAGAGCTTAAGTGAGTGAGTCAGGACCAGCTTGCAAGATTATGAATTCTCAATTCTCAAATATTCTATTATTATGACTTAGATTTTCTCATTTTATGAAAATATGGAATTGATACTACAAAGATGACCTTTCACAAATATGTCCACAGATGTATAGGGACATCAACATTATTACCAAGGGCTTATTTTAATTTATGATCTTTCTCTAAATAAGCATGTTAGCATGTATCTGTTTGGAACAGCAATTATATTTGCCTATCAAACATCAGACTTTTTGAGAAAATTAAAATCCAAAATGAGAAATTTATTTGTTAATTTTCAAATGATATTCAATGTAATAATTTAGGTGGATTTTCATCTTTTTAAAAAATCTGGTGTGAAGTAAACAAAACTGTGGTTAGCTTCTCTGGCTTTTCTTCTGAAACTGTACTGCAGAAAAGAGGTTAAAAAAATCAAATTAGATAGCAAGATTTCCAGTCTTGCTCATCCTTAGTTTATCTTCTGTAAATGAGCATGTATAAAACACAGTTCACCTACTGTGCTAGTTGCCACAGTTTAATGCGGTTCCACTGAATGATCCTGTTAACCTAACCTTCAATTTGCTGGGGTCTGAACTCTGAATTACAACTTACGAACATAGTTTAACAGCTGGTACAAGGGCTTCTTTTGAATTTTTAATCATCTGAATTAAAGATTGCTACAGATGCTTTTTTAGGCTTTTCCTGGGAATGATCTAATGTATAGAAAGTCAAATAGAGATAAGCCCAAGGGAACTGAAACAGAAAGGTACGGGTCTGGTGACACTAGGCCACACACTCTGCTCACCACGTTGCAATAACAACTGTAAAGCATTCATTAAAAATTGCATCTTAAGCAGCCATAACATTATCAAATTACACTATCTTCAAATGTATAACATATATTTTACAGTTACCTTCAAATCGGCATTAGTCAAATGGAAGTGATTGTGCATTCAAAATATTCATTACATCAAAACCTTACATTGTTGGCATAGAGACCAATCAGAAAGCAGTTAATCACCGTACTGAAGGATTATTTATTTATGACTATAGAATTTTGTAATACCGGCAGTTCTTCAAATAGGAGATTTCTGTGAAAGTTAGTGAACACTTCAATTAATTTAGTGGGGTTTAACCCACACTTTTATTTTTATTTATATATATATATATATATATATATATATATATATATATATATGATTATATTTATTATTTTTAGACAGGGGGAAGGGAGAGAGGCCGAAAGGGAGAGAGACATCAACGTGCCTCCAACAATGGATCAGGCTGGAGATCTGGCTTGCAACCTGGTTATGTGCCCTGGTTGGGAATTGAACCAGTGACCTTTGGGTTCCCAGGCTGGCATTATCCACTGTGCCACCAGTCAGGGCCCTATTTTATTTCTTTTGAAGATTTTATTTATTAGTTTTAGAGAGAGGGGAATGAAAGGGAGAAGAGATGGAGAGAAATATCAATGTATGGTTGCCTATTGAATGTCTCCAGCTGGAGGCCTGGCTGAAGACCTGGCTTGCAATCCAGACATATGCCCTGACTGGCAATTAAACCTGTGACCCTTTGGTTCACAGATCCATGTTCAATCCACTGAGCCACATCAGCCAGCAATAATCTACACTTTAAATAGAAAATATCAGAGTGTATTACACTCTGATATTGAATGAAATTTTGTTAGTTGTGCATGTTTGTGAGTGTATGTGTGTATGGGAATAGGGTAAAATGTATTTTTTTCCCTTGGTTCAATAGTGATTTGAAAAACATTGGTACAGGATATTTACATTAGCATAAGCATTTGTTGCCTTTTTCAGCTATAAACATGTGTATGTGTGTGCATTTTAATAAACCTTTTTCTCTAGTATTTATTCTAGCATGAGCTTCTTTACATGCTAAACATTGCAGGGAATAAATTCAGTACACCTGGATATACTCTTGCAAGCATGTCAGTAGATTGGTGTTTTGGGTGTTGAACAATGCTTTGTTATTTAGCATTTCAAGTTTGGACACTTCATAAAGTGTACCAACAAATTTTCCTGTTAGAATCATTTAACAAAATACAGAAAAAGAGAAGTTAAATTCAAAACAAAACAACAAAATCAAGGCATTAGCCAAAATTAACTGTGGGTCTTCCCCATCATAATTCTGTGAATTCTCTAATGGGTTCTCTATACAAGTGCTCCTAAGCATCCTTTACATAAACATAAAGATATGTGAGGGTTTTTTTTTTTTTTTTTTCCCATCATTCCATCTTGTCTTTTTATTATTTTATTAATTTATTTTAAAAAAGATTTTATTATTTTTCAGAGAGAGGGAAAGGGAGAGAGGCAGAGAGGGAGAGAAACTTCAATGTATGGTTGACTTTCACCTGCCTCCAGCTACAGACCTGGTTGGAGACCTGGCTTGCAACCTGGTTATGTTGCCTTGGCTGGGAAATGAACCAGCAACCTTTGGGTTCGCAGCCCAGCACCTTATCCACTGTGCCACCAGCGAGGGCTCCATCTTGTCTTTTTAATAACAAACAAATATATCTTGAGAAGCTGTAGTGATGTATTAGTTATTTCAAAGGATGATAAAAGTGATGCATTTAATTCTTTGGGAACAGTGCAATTCTTCTTTCCATCTTAAGAATCTGTAAGTAGCCTATTTGATTCCAGTTCTGACATTGTCTTCAACAATATAATTGAGAAATTTACCTTTTTTTGTGGATAAGTATAGACTTTGCTTTAAAAAAAAAAATGATATGAACAGGACAAAGCTAAGTAAGTATAAATGAATAAATGAAGATAGTTCAATTACTTGAAAGGGCTCAGGACTGGCCATAGAACAAGGAAATGCAGTAAGATGATAGATTCAATATCAGATATGGCTCACTGTGATGAGGCAAGAATGCAAGAAGTAACAGAGGAGAACAGATTTTGGATAGCTTTTGAATACTTTTCTTACCATGTGATGAAATGGTTGCTTAAAGCAGTTGGCTGTATTTAATTATTTTTATTTCAATTTTATTTTTTAATATGGTTACTTCATAGACATTTATTTTCCAACATCAGCTCTTTAGTAGTATAATATAGAATGCCTCATTAGCAATGGAAAATGGACTTAAGTTCATAGCGAGAATGTTCTGAATAATGGTTTTAGATGTGGAAGTACTTAGCAAGCGAGATAATAGAGCCTCACTCTTTCCCCTGGAGAACTTTAAAACAAGTAAAAACTTTTTATTTAATCCACAAATGTCAAATAAGCTTTACTCTCATTTACTGGTGCTGCTTTCACTTTGCAAAGGTCCCCCTCACTCCCTTGTCCTTCTTTAGGCTGTTTTTGCTGAGAGACACCACATGAGGAAACAGAAATATGCCTTGTCCCAAAGAGGGTGTGAGTGCTGCCCTAGCAATTGTGCTGATATGTTGCTTTATCTATACTATCCTTCTAGTATTCTCATTTTTCATTTTGGAGTTGGGTTAGTGCAGTGGTTTTCAATCTGTGGTCTCAGGACCAACATCATCAGCACCACCTGGGAACTTATTCAAGCATAAACTTTTGGACCCCTATATCAAACCAGTTGAATAAGAAATTCCCAGGGTTCAAGGAAAGGTTAAATTTCCAAAATGACATAGAATATTCTATCATAATTGAAGTGACTGAGCAATTCAATAATAAAAAGAAAAACTACAGTTAAATCACCAAGAATAAAGCTGCAAAAACACAGAATTCTTTACCCTGCAATGACCACTGCTCAGTATGTTACAAATATGTGCATTGTATGCCTGGTCATAGTTATTTATGACAAAAAATTCATTCAAGACAGCACAAAGAAAAATTAGTCTATTTAGTAAACCAATATTTTTTAATGCCTGGTGTGGGCCCTGTACTGTGCTAGGCACAGTTAACATACTATGAAGATAATAGTAGTAAGTTCATAACATCAAATCCTCTGCAGAAATAAGAAAGATGTTTGAGAGCTGATTCAGGCACTTCTATCTTTTTTTTTTTTTTTGGCTGCTGATGCTACAAAAAAATCTTTTTATATTTTTAAAATGTTTTCAATAGTTTATACCCTGCAGGTGGAAAAGCCATTCCTACCAGACAGAATGGTTACATCCCCCCTGATGAAATTTCCTCAGTCTAACAGTATGTTTACTAAGAAAGCTATCTTTAGGGCATGCTAAAGAAAGGCAGACTACACTTCCAGAAAGCACAGCAGCTGAGCTGTGTGCATGTGCCTCTAACTCAGATCTGAAGGGTGAAGCTGAAGCGTGGGCCACAGCTGGGAGAATGGGGAGCAGAGCACTGGCGATGGGCAAAATGGTTATTCATTTCCTCTCTTGTGATCTTTCATCTTTCATTTTTGTGAATCTCAATACATAGTTGAGACTTTTCCCAGATTCACAATCAACCCTGATTATCTTCCTCCTCTCTCCATGGACTTTTCCCTTTTTAGTTTCTTGGAAACTGTTAGGGGAAGATTAAAAACTATCTGGCATGGAACATTCTTGCTTTTTTTTTTTTTTTTAGGTCACTTAGTATTTGTGCAAGAGTTGAAACAAAGGAGAAAATAAGGCTGAAGGATAAGGAGAAAGTTTTATTTCTCTTTAACTGTGTTTTTCATCCCTGACCTTACATAAAAACTTTGCAGTGCACCCAGTCATAATATTTACATAATTTTAAACTGGTAGTGATTCTTTTGGTGCCAAAATTATTATACAGTTGACCCTTGAACAACACAGGTTTGAACTGCAATGGTCCACTTAAACACAACTTTTTTGAATAAATACCTATATAGTTTTCCATCCATGGCTGGGAGTTTGCAGATGCAAAGTCCCAAATGTATGCCATTTTTTATAGGGTACATGGTCATCCACCAATTTTGGTATTCACTGGGGATTCCTGAAGTCAATCTCTCACAGATCCAAAGGGAGTTTTGACTGTGGAGGAGTGGAGGTAGGAGTCCCTAACCCCAGAGTTATTCAAGGATCAACCTTACAGTATTTATCCCCTGGTTTGGTACCTTTGTACTTAACTTGGAATTTAGTGTGTGGATAACTTATTTTGAGTGAACAACCGAGCCACAGTTTAATTGCTATAAACTGCTCATAACATTTGCCTATCTGAACTCACCTGAGCATCAGCTATTAAATTCTGTACAAGTGTTCTAAATCTGTGGATGACAAGATTCACATCGTAGTTGAGAACTCTGTAGTTAATACAGAGCCCTTAGAGACATAGCTTATGTTATAGCCTAAAACCTCCCTGTATTTTGAGGCCAGTGTTCTCATCCTGATCAGAAAGCTCTGGTGGTCTTCTGAAAGTCTTACTCAGTTGAGAGCTTTATCAAAAAAAAAAAAAAAAAAAAAACAAAAACAAAAAAACTAAAGTTATGTGACTAGATTCACAAGATCAAAAGTGTTAAGTCAGACCCTGGCTGGTGGCACAATGGATAAGGCACTGGCCTGCGAACCCAAAGGTCACTGGTTTGATTCTCAGCCAGGGCACATAACCAGGTTGCAAGCCAGGTCTCCAGCCAGGTCCATAGCTGGAGGCAGGTGTAAGGCAACTATACATTGATGTCTCTTTTCCTCTCTGTCTCTCTCCCTTCCCGTTCTCTAAAAGTAGTAAATAAAACCTTTTTAAAAAGTGTTAAGTTGTGAGGGAGAATGACTATGTCAAATGGTAGATTCATAATCTCCCCTTCTGACTCCCTTCACACCCCCAACACAATATATACTAAAAGATATTGAAAAATGCTAAAAACCTGATACAATGGGCTGTCTCTAATACAATTACATTTGCTAATAGTAATTGTAAGGCTCTACACCTGGATTCAGAAACAAAATGCACAAAGATAGGACTTTGGGTGGTATGGCTTAGCAGCAGCATGTGTAAAAGAGACTTATTTATGCATGTTGACAATGAGCTCAGTAGGAGTCAACAGCAATGTGGCTGCCAAAAAGGCTGATGGACCCTGAGGCTGTATTAATAGGAACATTGAGCTATAATAAGGTAGATAATGGTGCAACTCTACTTGAAGATGTACACATAACACCAGGAAGGTATAGTCAGCCCTGTAGATCCCACGTAAGCCCCACATAGACGGGTTTGCAAGAATAGAGATAAGGCAGTCAAGGCAGTAGGAATTACAGCATAAGAAATAGTTATGGGAAGTGAGATTCACCTTTAAAAAAGTCTTAAGGAGTACATGGTGCCATGAAGAGTTTGTCAGAAAAGAATGGGAATTGCTCTGTATGGTCAAAAAGGAGAGAACCACTTTGTAGAAGTCTAGCTAGAAATATAAGCTAGAAAAATAATATAGGCGTTGCAGTCAGAAAAATCTGGCATGGACTACTAGTTTACAGCCCCTCTCAATAACCTTGAACAAGTTTGTGTTTCTCTTCTTTACCTTTATTCTCATGTTCATAATATAAGAAAATTTCCTATCTTATACATTTGATGTGAGACTTTTAGAAATAAAGTATCCCTAATACCTAGTATAGTGATTGTAACCAGGTGCTCAGAATCTACAACAGCAATGACGAGTCAGACATATCTAGCATTTCATGTGTAATGCTAGGAGAAAATGAATGAGGTTATGTTCATTGGAAATGGTGGTGAGACTGATGTACTAAAGGAAATAGAGAGTTGAAAGTGGATGTGATTAATCAATGGCTGATAGGATTTCTTTAGATCCAGAAAGTTATGATAAACAGGTTATATCTGTATACACAGAAAAAAAAAAAACATTAAAATAAAACTAGAAGAGTAGCTGATCTAGGAAGAAACCTATGTATTTTTTGGTTTTGGGTATTTCATAAATATTTAGAAAAATACCTTTATTTAAAAATTAGAAATCTCTTGGAAAGAACACTTCAGAAGATAGCAACAAATATATTTACCAAGGTGCTGAGCTGAGTTAATGTAGGTTTTTAAAATTATTTAATAGGTAATTTATTCCATAGTTCAAAATCAACCCTTGTTTTCTGGGCTGAGATCCTGCTTTTTTTTTTAATACCCTGAGGTCAGAATTCTTCAAGTCCTACTGAGAACATTGTATACATTACTTTCTTCCATGTAGCCTTAAGTCAGTTGACCTGTAATAAGACCTGCATATTCAATATCTACTTTCTCTATTTTTAACTAAGAAGAACTTTCAAATGTATCTAGGATTAAATATGGTTAAGGATAGTGTTTGTATATTATGTTCAAAATCTTTTTGTGCTATAAAAAAGTCCACTTGCTACAATTCTGATGTTACTTCAAAACAAACTTGGCCCACCAAAATGCACAGCTGTTCAGGAACAATCCAGAGTCTGAAAATCACTTTCCTCAATATGGAAGGCAAGTCATTCAGTGGCACTGACAACCTCAAACCAACCTCTACTAAAAAACTGTTCATGTTCATGGTTCTCTAAAATAGTAAAGAAGTATATATATACTGTAGATCCTGAGAAAGAAAATACTAAGAAGGGCTCTGGTGGCTAACTGGTCTCAAATGAAAACAGACAACCAAAAACAAAACCACACAGAGCTTTGTAGCCATGTTTATAGAGAAGCCTCTCACACAAAGGCACTTCAGGAAGAAGCCTGCACTGAACAATCTGCCTGCTCCGTGCTTTTGGCACCTGGGCCAGCCCGTATATGGAGTTGCTGGAATCCGATTTTTGCCGCGGCTTTCCACATCCAACAGGAACTGTGCAGCTGTGACCAATCAGAATGGCTTTATTATAACCAATCAAGACAGTGCCTGTTAGATCGAACTGTGAAGATTTGTGGCCCCCATTTGTGGGAGGTATGGGAGCTTCAGTCCATATAAGCCAGCTCCTCTCTGGCTCGGGGAGCACTTTTCTTTTCCACCAAAGACTGGAGAGGGTATTTTCTGGCTGAGCGGAAACACACCGGTCGCTGGAGCAGAGTGGAGCAGAGCTGAACAGAGCTGAGAAGAGCTGTTTAACTGGAGGAGGGCCTGGCCTCTGGGCCACCTCACAGCAACAAGAAAAGCAATTTTTTAAAAAAGGTAAAACAGATTTCTATTTATGCTGCATCCCAGATGTACCTATAGAACCAGAATTTGTAGGATCAGGTATGATTTCCTGGGTTCTTAATTAGTCCTTCCTTCTATGCTCCCCAGAAAAAGTGTTTTGAAGTAAGGCTAACAGTCCAAAGAATGATGGTGTTCAGGGACCCTGGCTCTAGTTTCCTTTATCTCTGCAAAGCTGGCCAGTCAACTTTCAGGCTATGTCAATGAAGGAAGCATTACGTGTGAGGAGTCAAACTAGAGCAATGGACACTAGTGCTTTCATCACTGTATTGATTCCCATCTCCTTTCCTTGATTTTATGTGAAATCTCAGGTACTCTTTCTGCCTTTTGCTAACTTTCAATCTTGGTGACAAGCTTTGTGCTGGTAAATGATGTTCCTGGGTCTATCCTAGTAGAAACCAATTAACATGTCACTCACTTGGGATCCCTTAGGATATGACACTATGGGATCCCTCAGGTGTCCGATCCTATGAAGAGTCCCACATCCTTTTTGTCTGATGTTCATTTTGAGTCTGTACTTGCACAGTAAATTTCTTTAGCATTATAGTTAGTACTTTTACACTAAATAGTTCATAATGAATTTACTTATTTAGTTTGGTAATGAATTTCTTGTATAATTTAATGTTAGGTGACCTTTCTACTAATGATGTTAAAGACTGTCATATTGGTCAATCTTCTGTGCCACATGAATTAACTAAAAGTAAGCTTTTTAACCTCCTTTCCATATAGCTGTAAGCTACTCATCCTAGTGAACCAAATTAAACCACACCTCTTGTGGACAGTGTATACGCAATCCAGGGAAGGTTGTGAGAATATTAGTCTTAATGCCAGACTAAATTGTCATTTAATTAATTTTTTTTGGGGGGGGGGGCGGCCGGGGGTGTGGGGAGGGCACACATGATTATTTGTTTATAGCCATTCCTGAAACACCTCAAGTGGTGCTGTTGTTAGGAAAAAATGCAACAAATGACTATATAGGCATAACTTGAGATATCATTGAGTTGGTTCCAGGCCACCACAATAAAGTGAGTATTTCAATAACGCAAGTTGTAATCATTTTGCTGGTGGAGCGTTTTGCCTTCAACCTGTAAAACACACCTGTGAGTACAATAAAGGTTTACCTATGTAAGAAAAACTGCAAAGATCTTCATAAAGCATTTAGAAAGGCCTCATCAGTATATAATTTTCCTCAAAGAATGAAGATTCAAATAAAGTTATTATTTGCCTTAATAATGATGTTCTTTTATTCTTTCACCATTATGTATGATGTTAGCTGTGGGTTTGTCACACATGTCACAGCTGTTAGAAAGGCCATCATCAACATGACTTGAAAAGATATATCTACCAAAATGTTTATAGCAGCATTATTTACAATAGTGAAGATAAGGAAACAGTGTAAGTGTTCATCAGTGGGTGAATAAGTTCGATGAATGGATATATATGGTGGAAAATTATTCAGTCATAAAAATAAGGAAATGCTGTCATTTGCATAGGTGGACTTTGAAGGTATTATGACAAGTGAAATAGGTCAGACAGAAAAAGACAAATACTATATGATCTCATTTATATGTGGAATCTAAAACCAACCAACCAAACAAATGAACAAACTCATAGAAAAAAGCAATCAGATCTGTGGTTACCAGAAGTAGGGATAAGGACTGTAGTTGAAAGATACAAACTTCCCATTATAAATAAGTTGTAAGGATGTAATGTATGATGCATATGAAAGTTACTTAGTAAATCCTAAGAGTCCTTAGCACAAGGGGGAATGCCCCCCAAAAAGGAATTATCTTCTGGATAGCAGGCCCCTTGAAGTATAGGCTTCCCCTGCGAGGTGAGTGTCCTAGGACCCCATCTGTATCAGTGTACCAGCTGGCATTGTTGTGAGAGGCTGCTTTTGGCTTCAGTGAATTTTCCTGAAGACTTTCAAAGCATTTGTCTATTTCATGATAGGTGATTTACCAGCACACCTGCCCATATCACACTAAGTGTTTAGAAGTTTTTGACTGAAAAACGGCATGGCCTAGTGTCACACCCTCCCAATTCACTCAATCTCACACCAAACAACTTTTCATTTGTTTGTTTCCCTGGATGAAAAAAGTCCTCAAAGGGAAACTTCGCTAATGTGGAAGAGATGAAACAAAAAACAGAAGCACTAAAAGGCATCAAAATCAATGAGTTCAGAAACTGTTTTGAGCAGGAGAAATAAAAGTCTCAAGCATATTGTATCAAATAAAGAATACATTGAAGGTGACTTAAGCTTAAACATGTAAAAATAAATACACAATTTTTTACAAATAAATTCTGGGTTGTTTGCCCTCCCCATGTATGTTAATCAAACTATCATGCTGTGAGCCTTAAGCATATACAGTGATGTGTACCAATTATTTCTCAGAACATTGGATAAAAATAATAATGCTCAATTAATCAAATGCAAAAGAATCAATCCTCTACACCATATTTTTTAATATTCAAATAAAATTGGTCTTCTCAATAAATAGCATGTTTGACTTATTACTATAGAGGTAATAGAATCACTATTTAAATTTACTGCAAGGAGATCTTCTATTCTTCCATTTTTCAGTTCTTACACTCATTGTGGTGCAATGAGTGTTACATATAACAAAACATTTACTGGTGAGAGCAAAAGAGCAGACCTAACAAACAATATAATGTAAATATCTGAACCACTTTAGTATTATAAAATATCATTTTATTATGTCATGGATTCATTTACATAAAATTATGACTATGATACATATGTATATGTACTTACATAAAAGGCTATAGAAGATAGGGAAAAATTTTAAAAACATTGTTAAAGTAGAATAACATACATTTTAATTCTATTTTTGATTTTAAAATAGAATTGTGAATCTTTAAACATATTTTTATGTTAAAAATGATAAATAGGTCTAAAAACTGTCTTTTAAAAATGGTCATTATTTAATAAAGACCTTCAAAATAACTCATCTCCATGATATGCAAGTTTCACTCCAAAAATTAGGTCTTGATAATAAAAAATTCAATTTTTACTTCCTTTTCTATAGATTCTGTATACTGATACTGATCATTACATTTTATTATTCTAACCTGACACATCCTGACTTCATTCAAAGCAGTACACAGATACATTGCTACTGTTTTTATTTCCAGAATCCCACTATTAGAACAGAATTTTTAGCTCTCTTTTAAGGAATTTTAAATTAGAAAATAGAAAATATGCATTCATTACACCTTTTTTAAACTCAAGTTTGAAAAAAAGGGTAGAGGAGAGAAGATGAAAAGAAGACAGATGGAAGATGAAAATGAAGCCCACCTTTCTGTCTATTGGTACTTCTCATATACTCATCTTTGGCTGTTATTGTACATACTCTCCTTTCTAATGATGGTGGAATGCATTCAATTAACCACTAAAATTACAAGCATAATCTCAAAGTTAAAACATTTCAGAAGCACTGAGTGGCTATAAGAATTCAGTTGGATATGCTATAGATGTTTCAGTCTGTCTTGCATATTGATGTTCCATGAAGAAATCTAATCCAGGTTGTTGCTTTTCAGATCAACAAATTGGACACAGTTAGCCTCATCTTCAAGGAACAGGAGTGTTAGCAGGTAAATCCCAATGTAATTCAGGTGACATGGATAGAAGTTAAGCCTGCTTGAATTTAGGACTTACGGAAATAGTGCTTTTATAGGACTTAAACCACTATTTGGATATAAAAAGAACCAATTCTGCTATCCTAAGAAGAACCAATTCTACTATCCACATGGCAAGTAACTAAGGAGAAAGGATGTCATAATTTTGAGCTCTTTTTCTTATAAGTATGGATGTCTTAAACAAATCAATAGGAAAGAAATTCTTTAATAAAATATGTGCAAGTTTCAGCATCGCTCATTTAGTTAGAGCATCATCCAGGTATGCTAAGTTTGAGGTTCAATCTCTGGTAAGGGTGCATGCAATACAGGAAGCAACTGATGAATACATAAATAAGTGGAACAGCAAATCAATGGCCCTGTCTCTCTGTTTCTTTCTCTCTCTCTCTCTCTAACTCTCCTTTCTTTTCTCTCTAAAAATCAAAATTAATAAATTTAAATTGGTACAACTGTCTATTAACCAAATGATGAGCATAACTGAAGAGGTAGACAAATTGAAAACATAATTTCTTTCCACAAAAGTTTACTACTAAAAATAAAAACATGAGCCCTGGCTGGTGGCACAGTGGATAAGGTGCCAGCCTGTGAACCCAAAGGTCACTGGTTCAATTCCCCAGCCAGGGCACATGGTCATGTTGCAAGCCACATCTCCAGCCAGATCCATAGCTCCCTCTCTGCCTCTCTCCCTATCCCTATCTCTAAAAATAAATAAAATCTTAAAAAAAAAAAAAGAATAAAAACATGAAATTAAATACAACATGGATTCATGTGTGTATCGACATATAACATAGTATACACATGTAAAATCAGTGCTAGACTGTATAATATAGGCAACAAGTGTTGATATAATTCAACAGATTGAATTATGTGCAGTGAAGTAATTTCTTTGATGAGATAGGACCATAAGTAGACCTTTAAAGAGGAGTAGAATTTAACTAGGAGGAAGAGGCACAGAAGGAAGATGAGCGGACATTATCACAAAAACAAATAAAACAAAACAATATAATAGAAAATAAAGCCAAGTGACTTTTTGGGAAAGGATAAAACATAGACAGGATCAAAATTGCCTTTGGGACTAGATTGGGTGGGAGGAAGGGAGGGTTTATGCTGATGGAATTAGGAGGGATAAAGAGAGATCCAGAAAATCACAGCACTGCTTACCCTCTATCCTTTGAGACTGGACTAGTGAGGGTAAATCCTACCTTGTTTTCCTATCAACTTAGTACAGGAAGGCAAAGTAATATTTTCTTAACCAAGAAGAACCACATACATATTTAAAAACACTTCTGGTTTGGGTATCATGTTACTTTTATGAGATTTCACATCATTATGATAGATTTTGGGTAATGAAGTCATGATAAGGGATGTAATTTTAAAGTGGAAATGTTTAAGTCAGAACGGGATATACTGGATTATTGCACGTATATTGTACAGATCTCAGTAGCAGCTGAAATAGTACAAGTTATTATTTGTAGATGCATTTAATTCATTTCACTAGTTCTTAACTTTCTCCAAATGTTTATATGGAATCAGGGAGAAGAACAGGAGAGTAATCTAGCTGTAATTATAAGTATTTCTGGGATACAATAAATCAAAACAGCAATACAGAAATCATTTAAAAATAAACCTCAGAGAGTAAAACTACCCACCAGGAGAGGAAGGCAGGGCCTGGTCATGTGAATACAAAAATTTAGGTCACAGACATATACTCTGAAGCAAAGCAAGGAAGGCGAAGTCTGTTAGGTGGTTACCAATGCAAGTTCGCAGCTTGGGAACCAGCCTGCCTGGGTGTGGATTCTGTTGCCATCCTTTGTTACCTGTGCAACCTTGGGAACGTTGCTTTTCTCTCTGGACCCCAATTTTACCATCATAACCTGCTTCATATATGTAGGTGTTGAGAGGGTTAAAGGAGTTACAATTTGCAGTATGGTAATGGTCAAGGGGAAATGGAGCTGGGCCTGGGGCTGGGTGGAAGTGGGCAAAGGGGACATCTGTAATGATGTCAACAATAAAAATAAAGTAAAAAGGAATCTTACAACATGAGGTGCCATTGAAATAGTGTAATTGTAATGTAGTACCCCAAACAGAACAATGTTAAGTGTGAAAGGAAGTGCTAAAAGCATTAAAGTTTATAGATCACTTTGAAATGATTATTTATTGATTAAAACCAGTTTCCTTATAAAGTGAATTATTTCAAAAAATATACTTAAAAATAAACTTCTAGGCCCTGGCTGGTGGCTCAGTGAACAGGCCTCGGCCTGTGAACCCAAAGGTCCCTGGTTCAATTCCCAGTCAGGGCACATAACCAGGTTGCAAGCAAGGTCTCCAGCCAGGTCCATAGCTGGAGGCAGGTGAAAGGCAACCATACATTGGTGCTCCTCTGCCTGTCTTCCTCCCTCCCTGCCCTTCTTTCTAAAAATAATCAATAAAACCTTAAAAAAAATTTTTAAATTAACTTTCTTAAAGGTGAAATACTAGAGTATATTCTTATAAATTAAAACAAGATAAATTATTTATGTTGTTTATTGAATATTATGAAGGAACATATGTAGAATAATATTTTTGGTACATTTTCATGAACTTAATTATTTCACTTAGTTTGTTTCTATTATTGTGTTACCAGTTTTGTTCCCCAGAACATATTTTGTTTTCCTGTATATGCTTTAAAATATTTTTAACAGCTTTATTGAGGTATAGTTTATATGCCACAAAATACAGCCAATTCAATGTTTTAAAATAAATTTACTGAGTTGTGAGAACATCATAAATGCTTTCTATTTTTAACTTCTTTATAAAATTACAATGTTCTTCAAGTTTCTTTTTCTGATTAATTAATTTCAAGTTGTAGAAGCCTTGAATTGGCTCTTATCTATGGACCATAATAATTTAAAATTATATCTGTTAACAGACACTGAAGAACCTGGTAAGTTCATGGTATATTCTACTAAAGAAAGAATATTATTAATTCTAATTTATTTTCTTTACTATAAAAATATGTATAGATGATACTATAATTATTCTCACAGATGCCTTTTGCTTTTATTCACATTACCTTTCACTAATGTTTAAAGTGTTGATCCTCTTCAAAAGCCTCGTGTCTTAGTTTTTTTATGTGTTTAATGATATTATAGTTCTTATAGTAGATAATAAATGTCAGTAAGCATTTTGTGCAAGATAAAGATTCATCTTAAGGGAAGCAGAAACTTAATAATTAAGTTGTAATTAAATATATACTACAAATGGTAAAAATGGCCATAAGATATTAAAGGAAATATATATGTATATATATATATTATATTTTCAACATGTAATAAGTAATAAAACCTTTCTAAGAAGAGTATTTATATTACTTTATTATCTCAGTTTAATGACTGAAAGGTGGAATTCTACCAAAGCATCCTGGATTATACAGATGTATCTATTAAAATAAAGTACATTCTTTGAGAATTAAAATCCTAGGACAATGTCACCAAAAAAAGAAAAAATGTGAGTTTTGACTCTCTAAGCTAACCTAGGATTATGATCTGTCCTACCTCAGAGTCAATGTTATGACTGATTACGTGAAATCACAGAACCAGGCATGGCTCAAAGTCAAAGATGATCATTAATTGCATTAGTCATATACACCTTTTTATATAACATGTTTTAATATTGGATTTCCTGTGTATGGAGAAATAATGAATTTTGAATAAAGTTAGGGCTAACGTAACTTTGCCTATGCTAACTTATATCCTTTCCCAGCAACTCATTCTTCTTCAATACATTACCTGAGAACACAATTAAGCTTGAGTATTTTGTGGTTTTTAAGCATGCCTATTGAGAGAAAACTTAAAACCTTTACCTTTTTGCTCTTTGATGCCACATATAAGATAAGGGCAGCAGATAATGCCAATATCACCAATTCAGGAGTTAATAAACAGTCTGTGGCTAATCTGTGCTTAACATCATAGGATTTTGTTAAGTAATATTTATTGAACACTTCCATAAACAAGACATTAACTAAGTTTTCTGAAACCCATAATGGCCCTCAGTCAGTCTTGTCATCTTGTCAACTAAATTTTCTTATCTCTTCAGAAGATATGCATGGTTCCTCACCACTTAAGTAGACATGCGTAATTATCTAAAACGTCTAGATGTAATTGAGGCTTTAGGAATATCAGTGACTTTAGGTAAACATAGTTATAAAAAACATGGTCTGTTCCTAACAAATGGCTATTGTTTAAAACAATAACATTTAAAAAATTTATTTAACATATTTAAAATTTTATTTTTATTCTCAGCTGCTAACAAGGGAACTGAAATATAGAAAATCCAGAGTAAATTCCATCAGGCCACACAGTGAGGTCTAATAGAGGCAGCAATAACTATGAAGTCCAGGCTCTCAGACTATGTTCTATCAGCTAGACCTCCATGTGAGCCTCCCAAAAGTAAGTAGAAATAGTTTTCTCTAAAATGCTCATGAAGCAAATCAGGGCATTGCTTCATTCCATGTGACTTCTAATTTGAAATGCAAACAATTGCCAATTTGTTTGACTTGTATTTGTAATTATTTCCTTGTGAATTACTCATCACTAAATGCTTTATAAATATTTTCGCTTTCTCCCAATGTCTATGGAATGAACATAGCATATAAAATGTTGGCTTTCAATGATTTATTAATATCTTCTTTTGAAATAACATTCATTTATAAGAGAATAATAGCACTCTAAAGAAACAAATCTTGAATTTGGATTCCCTCTCAGACAATGACTCATGTGATGTGCTTCATAAAATAAACTGTATATTGACTTTTATTTAAAGGTATATGTTGCATAAATAGAAAGTAAATAAGCATATTTGAATTTAGTTGTGTACAGTTTTGCCATCAGCTAACCTTCTGACAGATTTTTAGACTTCACTAAATTTGTGTAAGCTGAAAGCATCATATGCATCACTAAAGCTGGTCTCACTTTTGCTAATAAACATACCAGCTAGTGATCATAATGTGGCAGCATGCATCGTATGCTTACCATAACCCCAAAAGTTAACTCTACATGTAGAATGGAGCCTTTTATTTCTCAGTCCTTTTTGAACTGAAGATATACTTTAAAACATTTTCTAAGTGGTAAAATGAATGTCCCTTTGCACAGAAACTTAATAAATTCAGAGTATAACACAGAACTCAATAACTTTTTTCTCTACTTTTATTGTTGACACTATTGCAGATGTAAAAATAAATCTTCTCAAAAGTAGAAAATTCAAATTTTAAATATTAACACTAATACCTTTAAGCAAGAGAAAATAGGGAACTATCAGAAGAAATACAGAGAAGAATAACATGCTTATTAAAGGGCCACAAGAACTGACTTATAAGGAAAGATCAAAGAAAAAAATTTTAAAAGGAAAGCTAGGTCTGTTTGTAAGAAAATACCATGATAAAACAAAGATGGAGTAATAACATGAACAGTTTGTGTAGAGTGACGACATATTTTGGTGCAATTGAGTAAAGAAAATGAGCCCTGGCTGGTGGCACAGTGGATAAGGCACCAGCTTGTGAATACAGAGGTTGCTGGTTCAATTCCCCAGTCAGGGCACATAAACAGGTTGCAAGCCAGGTCTCCAGCCAGGTCCTTAGCTGGAGGCAGGTGAAAGGCAATCATACATTGATGTCTCTCTCCCTCTCTGCCTCTCTCTTTTCCCCTCTTTCTAAAAATAATAAATAAAATCTTTAAAAAAAGAATAAAAAAAGAAAATGACCTGGCCTTATTTGCTAAGAATGAGTATCATGAGCTGTGGTATGTAGTGATTGAAAGGCAAGTTCTAAGGTTTAAATATGATTAAATATATCTTCTAGAAAGATGGTTTAATGGGGAAAAGTATGGTAATAATCAAGTGGATATAGAATTTTGAAAAATATTTATTCAAGTCCATCCCTTCCTTTCTACACCTTAAATGAATAAAAAGGAGAACTACTTAGCTTCAAAAGTCCCACTTCTATACCCAAAGGACACATTTTGTCTGAATCACAGAAATGCAGACAGAGGGGCAAAATAATAGGAAGGACAGGGTGAAGGGAGAGGAAAAAGCTCATTTTAAGAGGAAAAGAAAGGTTAGGTGGAATGTGAAAAGTAAGCACACTAAAGATGAAAAGAAGAAGTCAAGAATATTGTGTGTTTTCAATTCAACTTTCCTGATTCTTCTTGATACTTCATTGGCTAAGTTGTGTAGGTTGCAATAGCTGGCATGGAAGAAGTACCTGTCAGCTATTCACAATGTAGAATCTTGAAAAGGTCAACATTGTAGCAGTATGACAGGCCATGTAAGTCATTATGTGACTTCTAACTCATTTGTAAGTAGAATGAGAACTACATCAAATTATTGTAAATTCTGCCATATAACCTCTGAAAACATGTCAGTTATATTGAGAACTAGGTTTCCCTCTCTATCTTGAGAGACAAATAGGTACTTACTAACACATGTGATGCCTTCTTTAGGATTAGCAGAAGTGGAAAATAAGTTCAATTTTCTGTGAAAAGGTTTAAAATAAGTATATCATCAGCAAAAGGAGGAGAGTTTTGGGAGAAGATACATAAATATATATGTATACACACATACAGATAGTAGGTGTGTTTGACTGGCTCCATTTAGATAATATTTTCTAATGAATGAAAATTTTAAGTTAAGAATTTCAAAGTTATGTATTTTTAAGAAGTGTTACAATCATATTATCAGGTAAGAGAATATATTTATGAATTTCCCTAATTTTATTGGAATGGGTGTGTTAATTGTAGAGCTTTAGTTTGCATTAAAATAGGCCTAATTTTACATCACTGACCAAATACTTTTTTTTAATAACAATTAGTAATGTACATATGTATCATAGTGCATCCATGAGCACTATGTGCTAAAGTAAGTTGTTGAACGTGCTATAGGTGATTATTAGGGATTAGTGAAAGAGCTAATTATCCATAATACCTTTCTTTACCCTTTCTCCCCAGACATCCCGATGCGCCTCTGTTACACACTTAGGCACAATTCCTAATGGCAAAATCTATTAGAATGCACAATATTCTCTCCGGGGAGGTGGTGGAAGTCCTGTCACTTGAGACATTTAAAACTATGCTGGATAAAGCCCTAGAGAGCCATGAATGCATGTGCTCCAACTCTCAGGATAGAATACATGACCTAATGGGTGCTTTTCCATCCTTTAACATCTCTGATTCACTGGGCATTTTAATAGCTACCTCATATTTAAGTAGATGAACAACAGTCTGTTTTTTCAATGGGAATTTAGTTTGGTCTATAAAGCCTCAAGACTGAGGTGACAAGACAAACCACAAAGGAATGGAGGAAGCCTCATGGAAATTTAATTGATTTGGAGGAGGGTTGAACAAACACAACAATATATTAGGGTTTAGCAAATGCCTCAACTTTTTTCAAGTGTTTTCAGTTCAAGAAAACCCAAAACACATTTGGCTAAACACTTTTTCCTTAATTTTCAAACCCATGTGTATTTCAAGGGAAATTCGATCCATGTGTTTCTGATTCATTTACACTTAGCTCATCAAAATGTGGTTTTGTAAGACCCATTTGATGTCTAAGAAGCCTTGTGAGCTTTTTTATAAGCCTTTTTTCTTTGAACCAGGAAGTTGCTTTTTGCCAAGAGTCAATGGAACTTCAACCTGAAAAGAGTCAGTTTTCTTTCAGATTTTGGAATCCTCATAGTTGGTGGGAGGTAATAAGCAGGGAGGGGAAGGGGGTACTGATTCAGAGAGAATGAATGTTCCCATTTCTAATGCTCTCTATTTGAATAACATGAAAAAATCTCTTTATTTTTCCTCTATTTATAAGAGCAAATCTGTCTTAAATTCTTGAAAGCCTTGTAGAAAACTTAAGGGTGGATTTTCTTCCAGGATGCAATATTGTCATGTGTTCTGATAATTGTCCACTAATGTGTCTCTTGGTGATGAGTAATCCAGGCGATCATGTCAAATTTATTTCAGGGGCGGTTATAAAGAGGTGACTCGAAAAGGTGTTTAGATTGGCCATCTTCCTACATGAAAAGAATAATCTCCCTGCCTAGTTTATGTTGCTCAGTAAATGTGCTGATTCAGGTGCACACAATCCCCTATCTCATTGCCGGTGTTCTTAAAGAGCATCTGGGGTAAGGAAACATACATCCGGTCCATCCGTCAAGAGTCTATGAGAAAGCCAACAGTGTTTGCACCTGCAGGATGAATTACATCTTTGGTGAGTGTGGGAAGCTACATAATGAGATAGCTGAACAGCTGACACATTTCTTTTCTCTTGCTCCTACCAAACATTTTTTTGTATTACCTTTACTTTTCCTACTTCTTCCTCTCTTCTTTTCCTACTTTTACACAATCACCACTATATAATAGAGCAAATATGACACACTCATCCAAGGATGGGTTGACATGGTTTACACATTGCTTTCATTTGGTTATTCCTTGGATGAATTCTTTGCCCAGAACAAGATAATGAAAAGCATACGGTCATTGAACACAAAATCTGCCGTCACTTTGGCTGTTCCCTTGCAGCCCATTTCATTTCATAAAAGCTGGTTCCTGAGTTTATTACTTTTAGAAGATCCCAACTAAGTGGGAGTTTGCTGCCTATTTGTTTGGATGATTCAGCAAATATTGCCAATTTATTCCTTGCCTGTCACCCGTACATCAGAGAATTCTTTAGAAGGTAGCATCTCTTGCTAGCCTGATACAGTTTCAGCACTTAGCCTTTTGTGTTCATGGAGTTCTGTTCAGGGACCTTCATTGTAGGAACTGAAGACAGAAGAACCAGGAAAAGAAACACATGAGAAATAACACTGAAAGTTTTTTTAACTCATGCTGACCTCAAAATTTAATCACTGTCTAAAAGTTATGACTATTTTTGAGTGTTATGTTAGAGGAAGGTAAATGTATACTTAGTTCCTGGACAGAGTTTTGACAGTATACAGAAAAATTATAAAATTTTAACAATGGCTGCAAGTTCAGACTATAGATATGAGGTTATAGAATTATTCGTTGATTCAGCTTCCCATATCAGTGAGTGAAAAAGCTCAAAGCAATAAAAATACAGATGAGATCCCTGGAACTTAAACAAAATAAGTTTATTTTTACTTTCTAATTTGTCACTTGTCTTACACAGACACCAAAGAGACATTTCAGCTATAAAAATGCATTTCTGAAAACACAAAGGTAAAACCTGTTATTTGTGGGTTAAGATACAAAAACATTTTCTGTTAAAATTGTCTGGGAACACTTTTCTGTACTGACAGAATTTAGGAAAATACCCAATCTATTATGTCTAATTTTATTTTCTTTCTCAAAGACATGTAATTGAGAATAAAAATTGTAGTCTAAGCCCTGGCTAGTGGCTCAGTGGATAGCTGCTGTTCTGCAAACACAAAGGTCACTGGTTCGATTCCCAGCCAGGGCACACATAACCAAGTTGCAAGCCAAGTCTCCAGCCAGGTCTGTAGCTGGAGGCAGATTAAAGGCAACCATATATTGATGTCTCTCTCCTTCTCTGCCTCTCTCCCTTTCCCTATCTCTAAAAAATAATAAATAAAATCTTTAAAAAATAAAAACTGTAATCTATGCTGAAAATGTAACTCAGGTCTTTCTAGTGCTAGAGAAATATTATCAAGTTCATTTTTTTTCATTACAAATAGACTTTTAATGATCAGAAATCTTTGTCATTATTGATTGATCAAAGAAAGCTTTAATACAGAATTATCATCTCTCCCCTGTAAGTGTAGAATCAGAAGCAAAGTGATGAACAACAAAGTATACAAACTATTGTAATTTATGTCCTGAGAAATGGAAAGAAATCTAGAATCATTTTGTCCAAACTCCTAATTTTATTGATGAAGAACAAAAAGGTCAGAGAAAGATACTCTTTAGAGTTCCCACACTTGTTTCTATCACAGTGGATATCAAAGTTTAGTTCTCTTAAACACTAATTCTACCCTATTTTAACAATAAATAACATTTCTGTTAGAGGAATATATCCCTGAAATAGGACACATTGGATAAAACTACAGAAATTCCTTGAATTTAAAAAGTTCTCACTAGGTAAAATTCCAAAATACTATAGAACACATTAAAGTGAAACTCACTCATTGAATTGGACTTGAAAGCCCTAGCAGGCAGTATGTTTGCTCCTCTCATTTCCTCCCCCTAGGAGGACTCTGCCACCTCAGAACACCAAGTGTTCCTTAGGACCATGTCTTGAAACCACCAGTACCTTTTCCTATTGTGGGAAACAGACTCAAAAATGACCTCCAATGACTCCACTGTACTAGTTTTCTAGGGCCACTATAATGTGCCACAGATAGGATGGTTTTAACAACAGAACTTTATTTTCTCAAAATTCTGGAGGTTATTAGATTGACATCAAGCTGTCTGCATGGTCGGTTTCTTATGAAAGAAAGGAAAGCCTGTCTCTGTGGCTTGTAGATGGCCATCTTCTCCCTGTGTCTTCATGTTGTTCCTCTCTACATGTCTACCTTCTAATATTCTTATGAGAATATCAAGCATGCTGTATTAGAACCTACTCTAATAACTGCATTTTAACTTAATTACCTCTTTAAAGACCTAACTCCAAATGCAGTTATATTCGAGGTACTAAAGATTAGGATTTCACCATCTAAATATCAAGGGAGTACAATTCAATTTACAAGACTAACCTTCATATATAGTCACACTTGTTATAATCCCTTCATCTATGAGGGGGTGAGAACTAACCAGTAGAATATGGCAAGATGATGGTAGTCACTCCCATGATTATATAACTGTATAATATCCTGTTTGTCTTGCTAGAAAACTGCTCTGAAGACTTTTTCTCTTGTTGGCTTTGAAATAAGTGGCTATGCTAGGAGGCTCATATGGCAAGGAGTTGAAGAAGACTTGTAGCCAATAACTAGCAAAAACCTAGATCCCTTGATCTTATAATCATGAAATGATTCATTCTGCCATTAACCTGATAGTGAATTCTTTCCTAGCTGAGCCTTTGGATGAAAATTATAGCCCTGGACAGCACCTTGATTGTGGTCTTATAGAAGATTCAGCCAAGTTATGCCTGGATTCCTAGCCCACAGAAACTATGAGGTATTTAGATAAGTGTTTCTCTAAGCCACTGAAGTTGGGGTAATTTGTTACATGGTACAGAAAACTAGTACTTAATAATCTGTAAGTGGTATTAGAACCAGGCTTTGGACAGAGGCAGAAGAAATTTTGATCATGATAAAAAATACCTAGATCAACTTGAACAGATTATTGGCTGATATCTGGATATTAAAGACGTTGTCAATAAGGGTTCAAAATGAAGTGAGGAGCATGCTATTAAATATTAGAGAAAGAGGGATCCTTGTTATATAGAGGGAGAAAACTTAGCAAAATTGTTTCATACAGTTATATGCAAGCAGAACTTGTAATTAATTTAATTATATAGGAAAGTAGTGAAGATACTGCCTTGTTTAATCTTACCAAACATAGGAAAATGAGAGACAACAAGGATAAATTGTGAGAAGAAATATTTTTAAAAATAATTTTATGATTTTGAAAATTCTGTCACTCTAGATGGCAATTAAATAAATAAATGATAGATAAATATAAATTAACATTAAGAGATTCACTGCCAGGAATGCTTGCTGTAGAGAAAAAGTCTGGGGTATGACTACAACTTCTTACTAAAGCCTCAGAAAGATTTGAAGGCTAGGGAAGGTTAGGATATTCTGTCATAAAAAGAGGCATTTAGAAAGATTAGCAGTGTGCTTCACAGATTCTCCCATTCAAACTATATTTTCCTAAGTGTTGTGTCACTTAGCCATTTTAGCAAGACCTCAAGGTAGATAACAAATTGTCTAAAAGATCTTTGGTCTGGTTTTTGTCTAATGATGTGAACCCCATTAGAATTCACAGGAAACTCAGAAAGTACTTAAGGTAATTGTTTCAATGATAAAACAATTAGCACACATTAAAAAGGACAGAGAGTAAAATGTGAAAGAGCTGTCAGGGCCCCCAAATTCTATTGGCAGGAAGTGCTGATAAAACTAGTCAGCAGCAAACCTATGCTATCTTTCATGAAAATGGAAGGGTGACTCAAAAAACTAGAACCAAGAGCCAGAGGGTGGAACCTAGTGCCACAGGGTATTATTCCCAGACCCTTAAAACTAACCAAGAAACTCCCAGCTTTTGTCAGGCTGGATATCAGAAGTGCTAGAGAACAGTGACTTTTTAAAATCTTCCATTTTCCTCCTTTTGGAACTGGAATGCCTGCAAATATTATTTTTAGCCTATTCCATCACTTTGCATTGGTTTTTTTTTGAGGCAGATCACTTGTGTCTTTATTGTTACTGGGTTACAGATAGAAGAATTCTTCAAGAGCCTGTCATTCTTAACAGATATACCCAGGAATCTCATTTTTAATTATACTTGCTTTAAATGATGAGAATTTGAATTTTGAGCTGGTGCTATAATGGGATAAGACTCTTGGGAACTTTGGAGGGAGGGAATTTATTTTGAATGCTGGAGGGACATTAACCATTGATGGACTAAATATAGAATGACTATAGAAAGTCACACTTTCAAACCTTTTGTATAAACCCCTGTCCTAGAGCGTGGGTGGGACCCATAACTTGCTTCTAACTAATAGACTATGTACAAGATGATGGATGTCACTCCCAAGATTACATTACATATATAAGAATCATCTTTCTAAAAGTCTGTCAATAACCCAAATTAACTGGTAAGTGGACCTGTCTGCAAGCAAGTCTCCTGATAAGAAATGCATGTGCCCTCTCACCTATATGTGGACAGTCTACCTTTCAGGAATTTTTGAAATTAGAGATTAAGATATTTCTGTTATCCCCTGGCATTTATTGTGGTGATAAAGGAACACAATAGATTAAATAAAATCAGCCTAAATTGCTCACTGACCCAAATCTTACTTTTCTAGTAATCTCAGCAAATTGGCTCTTTACATGCTTATAAGATGGTATTCTAGTTCCAGTTTTAAAATGGAGATAGGCCCTGGCTGGTATGGCTCAGTGGATTGGCACCAGCCTGTAAACCCAGAGGTTGCTGATTCAATTCCCAGTCAGGGCACATAACCAGGTTGCAAGCCAGGTCTCCTGCCAGGTACTTAGCTGGAGGCAGGTGAAAGGCAACCAACCATACACTGATGTTTCTCTCCCCTTCTTCCTCCATCCCTGCCCTTCTCTCTGAAAAATAATGAATAAAATCTTTTTAAAACTTAAAATGGATATAAAATTATGTGGAACAGAGGATGATAACTATTTATTTTCTAAATTTCTTTTTATTCCCAAGGAAACATTTTCCAGAATTCATAAGAAAATCTCTCCACATATCTCGCTGGCCAGTCCTGGGTCACATGCCCACCACAAAATGATTTCTTGGCAAACAGAGCAATACAACAGTCACAACCTGCTAAGACCAGTCTTAATTTTTCTGAGTCACTGGGGAAGAGATAGTGGACACACCTGAACAAGCTGGCATCTGTCAAAATGGGGAACTGTTTCTTAGACAAACATAGTAACACAATATTACAAATAACTTTTATAAAATGATTGAACAATTCATTAATCTTAATTGAACATTTCTAATGAGAAATACTCTCATAAAAATAAAATTTATTTTGTTTTAAATTAATAATGTCTGATGTTGATGGTATACAAAATAAAATATGTAGAAATAAAATTTATTTATTATTTCCAGAGAGAGGGGTTGGGAGAGAGGCAGAGAGGGAGAGAAACATCAATGTATAGTTGTCTTTCACCTGTGAAATTGCTGGATCAAAAGGCAGTTCCATTTTCAGTTTTTTGTTTTCCATAGTGGCTGCACTAGTCTCCATTCCTATCAACAATGCACTAGGACTCTATTTTCTCTACATCCTTGCCAGCACTTGCTGTTTATTGATTTGTTAATGATGGCCATTCTGACAGGTATGAGGTGGTATCTCATTGTGCACCACATCTTCTTTATAGTTGTCTATCAAAGGACATTTTGATTGTTTCCATGTCTTAGCCACCATGACTAATGCTTCAATGAACAGAGGGGTGCATATATTTTTGCAAGTAAATGTTTTCAATGTTTTAGGCAGATACCGAGAAGATGGCTTGATGAGTCATATGAAAACTCTATTACTAAGTTTTTGAGGAACCTCCATTCTGTTTTCTATAGTGGCTGTATCAGTTTACATTCCTATCAGCAGTGAATGAGGGCTCCTTTTCTCCACAGCCTTTCCAATACTTATTATTACCTGACTAGTTGGTATTGCCAATCTAATAGGTATAAGGTGGTATTTCATTATAGTTTTCATTTCAATTTTCTTAAAATTACTGAAGGTGAACATCTTTTCATATATTGGGTTGGCCAAATAATTGATTTAGTTTTATATGTAAAATAAAAAACACATTTTTAATTTTCAACAATGTTGATTTCAAAATGTTGATTTGAACATTTTGAATATGACAGCTATCTCCCATATGGTATGACATTGATTATTCTCAATTAATGTCTTGATTTGATTGCTATCAACTTCAGTTGGTCTACCTGCCTATGGATCATTGTCCAGTGAGAAATCTCCAGCATGAAACTTCACAAACCACTTTGACATGTTTGATCAGTCACAGCACCTTCTCCATACACTGCACAAATCATTTTTGTGGTGTGTTTCAATTGTACTTTTTATGCTTCTTGAAATACTAAAGCACAATATGTGGAACATGTGTATTTTCTGTCTCCTTTGATATTACAACTGCTCCACAAAAATTCACCAATTTTGATGTTTTTAAAAAAATGCATGTTGATAAGAATATTATCACAATACAATCTAATAAAATTGTTTCAAATGAAGTTAAAGACAACTGAGCACTATTAAAGCCATTTTACAGAAGAAAACAAGTTAACCTTTTGACCAACCCAATATCTGTTGGCCATTTGTATGTCTTCTTGGGAGAGTTGTCTGTTCAGGTCCTCTGTCTACTTTTGAATTGGATCATTAGTTTGCTTGGTGTTGAATTGTATGAGTTCTTTATGTATTTGGAATATTAATGCCTTGTGGGAGCTGTTATTTATAACTACTTTCTCCCAGTTGATTTGTTGACTTTTTGTCTTCTTGGTGGTTTCTATTGCTGTGCAGCTTTTCAGTTTGATATAGTCCTGATCATTTATTTTTGCCTTTACTTTCCTTGCCTTTAGGGGCAAATTCATAAAATTTTCTCTAAGATCAAGGCCCATAAGTTTAGTACCTATATTTTCTTCTAAATAATTTATTGTTTCAGGTCTTATTGAGGTCTTTGTGCCATTTTGAGTTAATTTTTGTATATAGGAAACAAAAGTAGTCTAGTTTCACTCTTTTAATTTAAAAATGTTTTATTTTGAAAAGTTTCACTCTTTTTTTTAATATATAAACAAACAAGCAAACACATAACAATGTTGTTGCATTGAGCTGCACTGTCTGTGTCCTGCATGACTCCAGGGAAGCCAGACACAAACCACAATGTAAATTGTTGTAGTGTGCTGTCCTAAAAATCTTTCTTATGCCTCAGACCCCTTCACTAGCTAAGGTCTTCTCTCTCTGTCCTCCCCCATCACTGAAAAATTCTTTAAAATAATTTTCAGTACTAGTTGTTTCCTCATTTTTTTCTACTTATTTCTAAAGCCACTGCAGTCTGGCTTCAACTCTACCTCCCCTGCAAGATCAACAATATCTTTTTATTAAACCAAAGGCCCTTTTAGTTCTTACACTATTTGCCATTTTGATAGTATTAGAGTCTCTTTCTTGAAATATACTTTTCCCATTTCTCATTCTTCCCTGTACCCTCAATGTCTCTGACTCATCCTTCTCAGCCTCTATTGCTTTATGTCTGCTGTAGGCTCCCTTCTTTCTGCGACACAGTTACAGCAATACATACTTGGATAATCAAAATCTTATTGGACATTATTTTGTTAGTGCATAAGAAGTTATTGACATACTTTAGTCATTTTATTCGTTCTAAACCATGTTTAGATTAATCTATTATTATACTCAGAAGTTGCTTTTTTAAACTCACATGATAGATAAATATTTATATCTATATGCAACAATAAGGGGCTATCTTACCTAAGACACTATGATCTGGCACCTACCTGACACATATTAGATGTTCAACAAGTAACTGTTAAATAGATAAATGAATATACATTTTAGGGACTATTATAAAAGATTTAAAATCATGATTACAAAATATAAAATACAGATGTATAATGGTAAAAACAATCTATGAAATATGACTCAACAATTTGTTTTCCACTCAAAAATATTAACTGCCTATTCTGTACAAATAATCTGGCACTTTGGAAGACTAAAATTTTACATTAAATATGATATGGATTATTGATTCTGTTTAGGTGTAATATGAAAGGTCAAAAACTTCTTATGTTTTGAGGCATGTCCTTGGTCACAGTTATAAGAAGAAATATGTAAAAATAAATAGAGTAGAGAAATGTTATTATCTGGGCATTTGATATAAAATGCTAAGTTAATATAAGGCACCAAATTATTTTAGGGTAAATGTAGATTATTTAGTTTATGATTTATGAGGAATAAAGATAACTAAAATTTGCTGAAATATGAAACTAAAGAAATTACATTCTTATATTTTTGAGCATAAAAAGGAAGAAAAATGATGCAGACTTCTAAATTTCCAGCCAAGCTTCCCGAGGGTCAGTTAGACATTTTTATTAAAAGGGAAAAACACAATATAATACATCCATTATTCTTTCATTTTGCAAAATGTCAAACTCCATGTGATCCTTTTAATTTCTATGGGTGTTCTACACACATTCTATCTTGAGATGGAGCTAATACACAGCATGGCAAGTATAGATCAGAATATGCATAAAAAGCCATCATGATTCCCCACCAAATACACACACACACATTCACACCCACACACACACACTCACACACACACACACATACACACACACACACATGCAAATATATATATGCATCACAGCATCAGAAACCCTTGAATCTGACAGATAGAATAAAGTGAAAAATTTTTGCCTCTTGAATTTCCCATACCTAGCATCTATTTTTTGCCCAACTTTGTCTCATAAAAATGATTTTTGTGTCTTAAAGATGTAGAGTTCACAATGCATCTTATCTATTCTTTGACATCCTGGAGTGGAGAAAAAGTCATGAATAGTTCACTACTTATTCCTTGAGTAGCCAAATTGGTATTATTTTTAGAAGTTATTCGTGGGAGTTACACAACAAAATGGTGAGGTTGGATAATTTCATCTAAAATTAGCTTCCCTTCATCTATCTTCTCTTTGCTTGCCCAGGGCTAGACATCACTTATTTATGTTCATCTTAATATTTGAAACTTTGGACAATTTGTGAATGCAGTCAAACATGTGCTTAAAAGTAAATAAACTTTATTCACAGAAGAGAAAGCTAATGAGTTAATGAGTTAATGTAAAAACAGTATTTTCCCTCACTTATCAAAAACTATGAGGACTTCCTGTTTCATCATTGTTTAGGTCTACCTGTAGTTGTCTAAAGGTGAAATGCCTGCATATTAAGCCATAATCAATCATTGTACACACACTAATTACTTTCTGTCCTCCCCTTTCCTTGTCATCATGGTCCAAAGCAGGTTTTTGAGACTGAACACATTCATCTAAGCTGTTAACCGCTACGCTCCACTGAATCCTCATATGATCTGCCTGGTCCAGACCCCTAGAGAAAATTTGTGCATGCATACTGTATGTGAACTTTAGATAAATAAATAAACATGTGAAACAGCTTCCAGATAATTGAAAGGGAATGAAGGAGGGAGCAAAAAGAAAACAATTTCTCTGGGGATAAGCAGCTAAGGTGGCAGGTATGATTAAAATCCATGTGATTTATGGGTAGGTGGATTACTAACATGACAGCCCTGTTAGTGTTTGTTTTGGTGCATTTGACAATAAAGTTTTGTTGTTGTTGTTGTGCTTGCTGTGGATTTTGCTCAGGAGTTAGCCACTCAGGAATTCCTAGTGCCTGACTGAGCAGTAATTTAGCAAGCTCTCTTGTGCTCTTTTCCTGTCAGCATTAACATGTCAATTCATTTTAATAGTCTGGGCATGCTCAGTGGGCATGCATTTTCTCAGTAGGTATCCCAGGAGCCCACCCTGTGGTGCAGAAATGTGTTATAGCTTGTCTCAGGCCTTGGAGACTTCAGTAGGTTTATTTCCATTATGGCCAAGCATATTTGTTAAAACAATGCTGAAATAGTATATAAAATCAAGACTTTAACAAATGAAATAGGTTATGTGTATTTGAATGGTAATTTAAGCTCTTTCAAAGATTAGGTTTTATAATCTTTCTTTAGAAAAAATTATTACACAGTAGAGCTTTTAAAAAATATGTGCTGTCACTGCCTCTAGTTTTTGGAAATTAAATGATATTCTGTCACAATGGGAATTTTCTATAATCATGATTAATAGTTGAAGTGGCTTTTATATTAAATGAGAATTTGCCTACCATCTTTCTCATTAAATTGTTTTCAGTGAACTTTTATCTAATATTTTGTCCATAAGTAAGGAGATGAATGAATGAATAAATAAGTAAATAAGTACATAAATAGGTTTTAAAAACACATGTAAACACTCCAACAATCAATTAGGAGACTTGATGCTACATAAATCTGTCCCTCAATTGTCAAACTAGATCTCAAACTAAATCCAAATTTCAGGTGCATTAGAAATACCTTTCAAACAGAAATGAAGGAAAGAAGAAGATAAAGATGGAAACAAATAATTTCACAGCCCAAATGAAATTTGGGTCAGGATTTTATAAGGGTTAGCAATTTATGCCATTTATACAATTTTTCTTTTAAAAACAAGTCTATGAAGGCACACTTTAAAGCAGGTAATAAATTTAGCGTGTTGAATTATTGACACATTTTATATCTCAGAATTTCTAAAACTGCTGAACAATTATGTAATAATATGTTTAAATGAGAGGCTTTTGGTTAAGAGAGCAACATAGGTAAATGAGGTACCCACGTCCTCCTACCACTATGTCAAAATTACAACCAAACTGCAGAACAATTATTATTCAGAACTATCTAAAATCCTGTTGAATGAAAGTCCTACAACTAAGGATACCAAGAAGAAGCCAAATCAAAACTGGTAGGAGGGGTGGAGAGACAGAATAAACTGGTCCCACACCCCCACTTACAGATAAAAATTGGGATGGATATCTTGGCTATGAAGGTCCTCCCTGAAAGCAAGAAGTCTCATTCTTACACCAGGCCCCCAAGCCCAGGGCTGTAGTGCTAAGAGAAGTCCCTATAACGTCTGGCTGTTAAAACCAGAGATTGTAGCTGGGTGAGACTAAGGGCTCATGGAATCCAGGGCTGTTGCTCTTAAAGGGGCAAGACTCACCCTTAGACTCACTTAGACTCACTTACCCTGAGCTCCAGCTCGGGAACAGCAACTCCAAAGGCACTAGGGACACATGGAGAGGAACTGAATTGTTAGGCATGAGGGAGATAGCTGGAGAGATAGCTTTCTCCCAGACAGAAATGCTAGCCAAGGCCATTGTTCCTTTTCTGAGCCCTCCTACCATAGAGCCATCAGGCAGATACCATATCTGGGTCTTTATCAACCTAGTTACTGCTCATTCCATCCTGATCATTCCCTGAGACCCCACCCAACACAACTTTGCAGTGACATTCCCATATGAATGGCCTGTATTGGCTCACACTTAAACTTTCCTAAAATCTTTCAAAACATCAGCATCTGGCTCTGGTATGACACATACTTCTGGCTAAGTGGTTCCAAGTGTGGCACTAGCTACAGTCAGACTTAGTTCATAGATGGCCTCTCTGGACATCACCAAGCCTAACACAGGTAACCAGCCATTTGTATATTGCTTTGTAGCTCATGCCCAGTAGCCCTGAGCAGAACATAAGCAGTGGTTAACACTGGTCTACACTTCCCAGGGTGTCCCAGAGCCAGCACACACAGAGGACAGCTTCAGATCATGTCAAAACACCATAAAAGCCACCTCGATAGGTGACAAAATCAAGGGTAAGACTCAGTGGGCACCAAAGCCCTGCTGAAGTAAGTCCTGCCTATAGGGTAAGCACAGGCACAGCTGATGTTCCATGGTGGTCAAAGCCACTCCTTCCAGTCACTCAACCTGGAGATAAAGCTCTCTCATTGACATGCAGACAGCAATCAAGGCCCCGCTACAATAGAAATGTATACATAGCCCACACACAGTATATACCTAGATTGCCCAGCTCAGGTGAAATGAGGCTTTGACACTGGACCCTATAGGACACCTTGTACATTAGGCCACACTACCAAGCCCAGTATTATATCAGCTGTAGCTTACACATAGAAACAAAAACAGGGATGCTGCCAAAATAAGGAGATTAAAACACACACACACACACACACACACACACACACACCCCAAATGAAAGAACAGAACTCCAGGAAAAGAACTAAACAAAATGGGGACAAACATCTACTAGATGCAGAGTTCAAAACACTGGTTATAAGGATGCTCAATGAACTTAGTAAGAACTTCAATAGCATAAAATTGGATATGGAAAACATAGAAAGAAGCAGTCAGAAATGGAAGATATACTAGCTGAAATAAAGAATAATTTATAGGGAATCAATAGTAGAGTAGATGAACCCAATAACTCAATCAGCAATTTGGAATTTAAGGAAACAAAAAATACCCAATTAGAACAGCAAAAAGAAAAAAAAAATTTAAATTAGGAAAGTGTAAGTAACCTCTGGGACAGCTTCAAGCATGCTAACATTTGCATCATGGAGGTGCAGGAAGGAGAAAGAGAGAGCAAGAAATTGAATGCTTATTTGAAAAGATAATGATAGAAAATTTTCCTTACCTGGTGAAGAAAATAGGCATATAAATCCAGAAAGCACAGACTCCCAAACAAGATGAACCCAAAGAAGCCATACCAACACACATTATAATTAAAATACAAAAGGCAGAGAATCATAAAAACAGTTAGTTACCGACCTACAAGGGAACTCCCATAAGACTGTCACCTGACATATCAACAGAAATCTTGCAGGCCAGAAGTGATTGGCAAGAACTATTTGAAGTGATGAAAAGCAAGGACATTCAACCAAGATTGCCAACTAAAGCTATTGTGTAGAAGGACAGATAAATAGCTTACCAGATAAGAAAAAGCTAAAGGAATTCATTACTACCAAACCAATATTACATAAAATGTTAGAGTGTTTCTTAGGACAGAAAAAAAGATTAAAAATATGAACAATGAATGACAATAAATATATATCTATTAACAATTGAATCTAAAAAACACAGAACAGAAATAGAGTCATAGGTAGAGATAATTTTTTTGGCATCCAGATGGGAGGGGGTTTGTGGGGATGGATGAAAAAGGTGAAAAGATTAAGAAGTACAAATTGGTAGTTAGAGAATAGCCATGGGGATGTAAAGTACAGCACAGGCCATATAGTCAATAATATTCTAATAACTCTGTATGGTGTCAGATGGGCACACAATTTACTGAGATGATCACTTAGTAAGCTATATAATGTCTAATTACTGGGGTGTACACCTGAAATTAATATAATATTGTATATCAACTGTAATTACAAAATAAAAAATAATTTAAAAAATAACAAAACTTAAAGGAAAAAATTCAGGGAAAAGTAGAGAATTATACCAGCATTTCTTTTGAATGCTCTATCTCAATTTTTAAAATTATTCTTATCTCTTTTTCTAACCTTGATTGGCAAGCCCTGTCGATTCAATCATGTAGGGGCAGTGAGTTGAATGTGAATAGGCTCATAAGATTTTTCTATAATAGTGAAAATGATCAGGCAATTGTGCATAATTACATAATAGAAGAGAATTCTGGTGAGAATTTTGAGTTCAATAGAAGGATGTCTATTACCCTTATATTATACTTCAGGTGTACCCTTGTCTCCCACCAAAAATTCTTTAAAGTAATTTAAAATATTTTCTAAAATTAATTTTACACATAGAACATTTTAACTATTCTTGACACAAACTTTTAAGATTCTCCACAATGCCATAGTTTTCATTTTTACCTCCTTTCTGTTGAAAACACAAATTATTTACCAGTTACCCATGAGTAAGAGTTGTCAGTGCTTCAAATCTTTGTCATTGGAAAGAAAGACCTGGGATATTTAAGTAGTGGTAATTCAATGTTAAATAAGAGTGATAATATTTTAACTAATATCATCATTCCTAGTCAGAAAGTTACTACTACAGTGCTTTTTAAGGTCTAAAAATATTCATCGAACTCAGGAAATAGCCACTCATAGATGCTTATTCAGGTCAAGGGAAATGTTTTTCATACTCTGTATCTAAAGGGCAAAGTGGAAAGACAGAGGATAATAGGAAGAAATACAGAAGACATTAGATAGGTATCAGAGGTCAGAAAAGATGGAGTAGCTCTCCTTCCTGACACAATATCCTGTTGCTTTTCTATCACGCTGTCTAGTTCAGACTCCTCTGGAATTTTCCAGCTACTTCTCCTCTCACTTTGTGTACACATGTGTCTCTGGGTGTAAATCTATCTGCATGCAAGCACAATGACCTTAAGGAGACTAGAGGAAAGAAAAACAAAAGAGCAAAATATATTTTTTGTCTTCTGAGTCTTAAATTACACTCACCCTTTAAAACACTTTTAAAGTTTGCCTACTGGGAAAACTTGAGTACAATTTAATTTTTTGGCCAAGATGAAAAATGATACTTTTGCCCTAAAGAGTGGATCTATAGTAACTCACATGAACTCTGTTCTTATAAAATACAGTAGAAAATTCCTTCATATGTAAAGTGCTTTCAGGTTCTCAATGAGAGTTACTCTATTTTCATAATTCAGCACCTTTATATGTACATTAGTATTATGAAAAATATTTACAATTTTAATGAAACAAACTAGAGAATATATTCTGCCTGTCATCTTCTCTCTGCATTCAGTATACAATGGATTAAAACCTGGGAGCAATAAATTCTATGGTTTGTATTTTTATTCAAATATGATACCCCCCAATTTTTTAAATAAAATTTTAGGGATGGTTTGTCATTTATATAATCTATTATTGATAATGTTTATTAATAATACTCCAAATCTCTCTCATTCTCTCTTATATACACATTTCTCCCTAACATACACAAACTCATACACACACACTCCTCAGGGTTTACTCAATCTAGTAAGGATTATTTTCAGGGCATTCTGAACATAATGTTCCAAATTATTATCCTATAATCCTTGTCCTGTTGCTGCAGATAAAAAGAGATACATTTCAAGTACCCTTGCTTGGAAGTCTCTTTTATTTGAATGTTAAAAACAGAAAAAAAAATTAGCTGTGAAATATACAAGAAGATTCCTTGGGATTCTGAATGATCTTTCTAACATTCTGAGTGTTTACATATGTTGCGTGGGAACCAGAATAATGGATGCAGTAGAGAATACCATATTTTAATCAATTTTCAGAATTATTTTGAATTGAGACTTTAACTTTAGAACTAATAAAAATGTAGCACATAAATGTCCAATAGTCAAAATATACTACCTAATCATTTGCTTTTTATGGAAGTAGGGGTGGGAATAGTAAAATTATTATTTCCTTTATCTTTGTCAATTTCTTTTAACCTTAGGATTTATGGCTTTCTTTTATAGTGAATCTACTTTTCAAATAATTTTTTTGAAAACTTTACACCCTACATGATTCATTTTCACATTATTTACACCAAATGCATAAATCATATACTAATGGCAGTAGCATCTTTGTAGTTCTTTTTAAATATAGATGAAATATGAGTTTCCTTCCAAGGTACAAAAAAGTCATTAAGGGCTCAGGTGGTTAAAATCAACATGAAAAATACATGCTGCTTTTTCTCTCCTTAAATGCAGTAATGTAATCAGATTTCAAGTCATCTTACCTACCTCACTTACAGCTTTATGGAGATTAATTAGTTTTTAGACCCTAGTCACATGATCTTTTCTGACTGTCATTTAGCTGGCTGACTAGAACCTGTACACTGTCTCCTGCCCCAAAGGAGAGATTAAATTTTAGTATTGTTTGTCTTTTTTTTAATTAAAGGTGGATTTTTAAAGTTATAGTTTAATTGTATTTTGTTTTTAATTGGAAATGTATTATAGCCTTGTTTCAAGGGAAGGTCAATATTTAACTAATTAAAACAGGTGAAACAAGACAGTGTCACAATTTTGCTATAAAGACTGTTATTATACTGACACCTAAAAACTGGCTTTTTAATTATTTATGATAGAGATGCTATAAGGATTCAGATGAGTTTTCTAGAATAAACCTCCACCTCACAGGGGAGGTTACTCAGGAGCCCCAAGTTAAGGACACTGATAATTGGTGATCTCCAGACAGGTTTTGGAGGGCAAACCAATGTGGAACTTTTAAAAATTACCTATAAATTAACAAATATATTTTTAAAAATTTGATTTGCCTCAGTAGCAACATTTCTGTTAAACAACATAACAACCCACAAGCACAGAAAACAACATTTAACAACAAAAACTTAATAATTATGAATTTGTTACTCCTTAATAATATATCTCTTATGCCTACTATTATCATTTATTACTCTGCTGCTAACTGAGTCGAGGATTAAAATGGAAAGACCTCCATCTTATTTTTCATGTTAGTCTACTTAGCCATTGATTCTCAATTGGGAGGAAAACAAAAGAAGAAAACATTGATAAACTACTTCAATCTGCTTTACAATGTGTGATTAAAGAAAGAAAAGAAACCTTGTCTGCTACAGTTGTTAAAACATTGATATTTCTAGCTGAGGTCCTAATTAAGGTGTAATGAGAGATTTGAAATGCAGTGAATTCCCTTCATTCATGTCACTAAACCAGTGAACCACAACTACATGTAGAGTTTCCGGGAGATACAGCACCAAGTGAATTAGCTACCTCCTGACTCCTGAGCAGTTGGTTCAGCACTTGAGCCGCTGAGGTGTAGATGCCTGGTGAATGTTTGCCTGTCTGGCTGCTATTTGACCACAGATTTCCTTTCATGGATACTTAACAATAAACAGTCGCTCTGCTTAGAAGAGAACTTGATTTCATAAACACATGGAATTTCCTGGCTCTTGAAGAAAGACGCCACAGGATTTTCACTGCTCAGGTGTTATTGGCCGCAATGCTGATTCAGGAACTGAAATTATCTATTTCCTTTGTCTGTGGAGTTGGATTATTGCCTTTGGCAGTAACCCCAGACTCCTGTAAATGATGAAGATATCCTTCCATGCCTACGTGAAAATAGCACCAACATGGGTGCCATTAAAAAGATTCAACTGAGTATATGCTGAGAAAATTGTATCTTCTGTACCTTTCATGAAGAGGGAGGATTGAGGATACCAGTACAGGTTGAATGAAGCCCATTTCATTGAACGAGAATCACTGGATTGTTTAAAATCTTGTCCAGGACACTGATATCTTCTTTTCTGGCTCTTTTCTTCCAATATATTGTTCATCCAGTTGTGCTTCTTGTCTGGCTTTGGCATACCTTCAAAGAGTCTTCAAATAATTAGAACAGAAACAGATTATGTGAGAGAATCTCAATATTCATCCTGGACCATTTGTATAAAGAACACATTGGATAAGCATTATATTCATATTCTTTCTAGTGACTTTTGGAGAGTAAATTCCATTTCAAATTCCCAATTTGTGTATAACAAAAACCCAAAGGCAAGAGATAGGTAATGGGTTAATCAAAATCTATAGATTCATCAGTCCCATCAGCTTCTGTTATTCTTAGGAAATGTGTCATTGTGTTTGGGTCCTTACCAGGAAGCTTTAGTTTCATAATTTACAGGAATTTTTTGGTTATATACATAGATTTTTGTGCATACCATCATTCTATGTTTTGTTAAAATAAATTTTAAAAATCCTCCCATTGCTGGGTAAACATTACATATCTAATCAGTTGTCTCCACCAGTTTTATAACTTTAGGGTTAAACTGCCTTGTTATGTTTTATTGCCACCTGTCAGCTGCCCTTCTCTCCTTCTCCCATGAAACTGACCTGTTCCTGCAAGGGCAGACAGTAAGCACCCACTCTCCACAGACATTATCATAAATAAACAAATGCCGGAATATATCCATTTCTATCACCAGTAGGCAGCATTCCAAGCCAGGCATGTTGATCCTGGGTTTCTGTTCCATTGATAAAAGGGGATATGCCATTTTTGTTCCAGCCCAGAGCTGTCCAATGTGCTCTTGGAAGGCAAGTTTCCATGTTGAGTGAATAAGGATCATTGTTTCCCACATAATGAACCTCCCCCTCCTTTGGCTCTCAATGAAAGGCTGCCAGTACACTGACTAAGAAATAGCCCTGTTTAACCGCCAAGAGTCTGCTGAGCACAGTGTGGCGACGAGAATGATTTTCTTATCCATCAAGACTAGCACATGAATAATTTTGTCTACCAAGTCATCATGTCACATCATCCACGGTAACTAGGCTTAATCAAATGTGAAAACTATATTACTCTCTCAGAATGATTATTTTTACAAGAAAAATAGAGAAATATCTTTATTTCTACTCCCCTCCACTTCGGTGTATATCAAGAATATGAGTTTCAGAGATGAATGGTTTAGAAAAGCTAATATAATACATAGACTAAATTCATACTATAATTTAAAATGTATATGTTTTCAAATGGTTCCTCTATTTTATGCCTGTTACTGTCTGGCATAGCCAAACTAAGGATCTAGACATTATTACTAGATCCAGTTCACTAATATTTATTGCTTTAAATCCAATCTATATTAGCATGTCAGCCCTGTATCAAAGCAGAAGACAGCAGTATTTATGATTATTAGTACAATATTGAATCATCCTGAACCAATTACTGATCCAATTACTGTGTCATTATTATCTTCTGAATAGGGCTTGATTTGCCTGTGATAAATATGATGCAATTAAACCACCTTTTTACATAATAAAACACTGCAGGTGTTTATTCTTAAGAGTTCACGGATACCAACAACCAGTAGATTTAATTAAAAATCCTTGATATAAGAGTGAATTTCATTAAATTTTTCTAACTTTGATGTACATTTCAAGAATATCTTATTAAAAGAAACAATTGTGTAATCTCTACTCCAGCTATTATTTAGAAATGAAGTGAATTGTTCAACCAAACAAAAATTAACAGTGTTGCTTAATATTCTGATTTAAAATGTCATTTATTCAAAGCATATAAACATTAACTGAATTACTAAAAACTGTTTAGAAATAGTTGTATTACAAAGATAGATTTATAACAATTGTACATGTGCAATTTTAAAGCAAGTTTTTGCTACATATTTACATATACTATTATTTGAATGATCCATAAGTCCCATTCAAACATAAATGTATGTAAATATATTTATGTGAAAGACAAAGATCATTAAGTAAAAAATAATATTTAAATTTAGTATTAGATCATTAAGTAAAAAATAATATTTAAATTTAGTATTATATTTAACGTTGAAGATAATGCAAAAAATTGCCTTAGCTCTTGAAGTATTTTTTCTCTTCACTCTATCTAGCCCAATTTAAAATCAACACTTATAGTTAGAGAAGTGGAAAAATGATCAATATAGAGTGACAATTTTTTTGTATTTTGGAAAATTATCTTGACAATCATAATAATGAATCTGATCATATATTTTAAAGTACAAAATCTCAAGTTAAATTGAAGTTTTTGCTTTGTTTTGTTTTGTTTTGTTTGTAGAGATGAACAACATTTCTTGGTTAGTTTTCTGAGACTGTAACATAAATTAAACAAGAAATTTCATGACCTTATAAAAAAGTTGTGTAAAAATTAATGGATTCAGAAACAAAACTATCTTGACAGGTTTAATTTATTGCCAAATGGGCCAATTATACTATTTCTAGCTTCTATTTTTATTGATACCTTTTGGGGGGAAATAATCAGTATAAATTTTTTATTTTATTTATTTTATTTTAATTTTTTAAATCTACCTAACAGACTAGTAGCTGTTTAACTGAGTTAACTCAGTAATGAAACAGTGGTTGGCCACCAATACTTTTCATAATGTTGTTATAGATGTGATTATGTAACATGTGTCAGCATTCACTGACTGCATTATTGCAATTAGCCAAGGATTTCAAAGTGGTTGATAACATTTAGCTTTTATCACACACCTTGCTGTTGGCCTGTGGAGGTAATTATAGAAAGTTTGTTTTTGCTTCAAGGCTGTAATTGTACAAATTACAGTTTTCATCCTCTTTCATCCTCTTTGTCTCTGTCTCTGTCTTTGTCTCTGTCCATCCCTCTCCCTCTCTCCCTTTCTCTTTTCATGAATACTTCTAAATAGGAGGGAGTTCCCACTTTTATTGCCAACATCTCAATAATTATAGATGTGTGCTTGTAGAAATCAATTGGTAATTCTGAACACCTACAATCAATATCTACTTTTTTCTCCATATTTTTAAAACGCAAGAATAAACTTAGATCCATTTGAAGTAAATTAAGAAAAATGCACTTTAGATTTTTTCTTACATCTACATTGCATTTGGGGAGGAGGAAAGAGTCTGTTGTGCCTCACATAAAAGAGCATTAAAGATTAAAATGAACATTTCACTGGTACAGACTGAAATTTACTCTTGCAACCACAGAAATTCAATGTAAATGAAGACTTTAAAAAAATGGGAAATGTGTACTAGATTCCAGACAATATTTAATTTAACCTAAGTGTTAAAATTAAAGCAATAACACTGAGAATAAATTAATGAACTATAATTAATTATATTTACAATAAGTGGTTTGGGTTTGAAACACCTTCTCTCTGCACTGATAAAATAAAACCTACATCCTGTAGAAGCAAAAGTAAGTTAAATGAAGATGCTTTTAACAAGGTTATTACTTAAGCAATGACAGGTTTACAGATTTTAGCACCACTGGGTTTTCACAGGAGCTACAGCAAGTGCTAAAATAACACACACCTTCAGGTTCATTAAATTCACCAGTGTGATGAAATAACTGATATTTTGCTATATTACTATAATCCCTCAAAGAACCATCTATAAATAAGACACACTAATAACAACTGTTTGTGCTGGCAAAACAATGAAATAATTCTTTTGAGGTTTATCTGGAAGGGAGAGTAGAGCTTAAACAGTGCTGTTAGCATAGTTATATCTAATAATTGTGATTGCTGTAGAGTCACATATTTATTTATTTACCTAAAATAGGTGCGTCCTGTTAAAAGGTTTTTAATAGGTACAGCCATGGGGCTGCACTCAGAAGGAAACTTGTAAAAATGTGGTGTATATTTAGAGGAAATAAACTGAATCTCGCCCCCAAATATTTACTTTCTTGCCTGATGTTTAATAGAATATTTACGGAGGCTGTTTTATTTAAAGAACTTATAAAATTGCAATAACTGCCTGAAACAGCAGCATCTCTGATAAACCCTTTATGATAAGTCTGTTGTGAGATGAGCCAAAAGCATAAATAGTGGGTTTCTAATAAATCAATGGCGCCTGGCCTTTGGAGGCCTGGAAGACATATGGACAGTAATAGAGTATCTCAGGTTGTCTCATGAGTGATTCCATCTGGATGAAGTCTTGGTGTTATTCACAGCCTACTTCTCCCCTAAAACACCTTCAATCTTATCCACAGCCTCCATCTCAAATGTCAGACCACCTGGGATATGCAGCTGTCAGGCTGAAAGAGGAGCTGCCTGGGACTGGCCCTGGCCTGCTCATCTAGGAGATACTGTCACTTGCCAGCAGGCAACACTAGGTGCACGGAGTGGGGGTGGGGGTGGGGGAACAGCACTATGAAAGGAGAGAGATGTGCCTAGCTCAGGATTTCAGATTTCAAGGGGAAAACAAAAAGAATTTAGCTGAAATCACAAATATCAATAATGGAGCTGCTCTGACATGATATACTCTCCTTCAAGATATTTTCTTCTTTCTTGTCAGTATTCATGTAGAGATCAATGTATTGGGGTTATAAGACAGAATGTGTAATATTCACAAGTATATTTTCTTAAAACTTCAGATCATTTTCAAGTCCTTTGCCACATGTTCTCTTACACTGGTATTTAAAGTTTCTATTATTAAACATTTAGCTGGGTCAGTAATGCTCTCTGAGGGAAAACTTGATCATCACTGTGCCGCATGTTATTTCTTTTTTCTTCTCTTCTGCCTCCTTCCTGCCTCAGGTTCTGCTGATGTTGTGCCTCCAACAGTTTGGGAGATAGCAGCAGCCTATTACAGGTAGTCATTTTAGTTTGAGAAGTGATTAATAAGAATCCAGTCCATGTGATATTTAGTACTTCTTTCTTCCCTTTTGCGCACTCTCCCTGTAAGAAATTAGCGAACAAAACATTCCTATTGCAACAAATAAATGGCACACATTCTTTTTACAGATTGAATGATGTTCTTGTACTTCTGATTTTTTTCCATGAGTGTTGAAGTTCTCTTAACCCCATGAAAAATAATCCCAGTTAATCAGAAATAATGGTTTCTAAATGGCACTCCTAACTATTTATACAATGGATAAATTATTTCTATTTTTCTATTTCTTTTTTATGAAAGAGTAATTGTTTTCATGAATCATCAAGGTCCAATGTGAAGTTTTATTTTACCTTAAAATTGTTCTTTCCTATATTTCTTTCCCACACACAATTGTTATAATTCTTTTGCTCTTTGTTTGGTTTATATTTAAGCTCAATATAATGCTGAGCTTAGTGGTTTTAACTTCCTCTTTCTACCATATCTAGCTTTAAAATAGGCTCTGATAATTAATAGAATACTGTATAGTTGAATTGAACTTTATAAACCACTTTGGGAGAAATGTTTTCCTAAATAATGCTTACTTTATTGCCTATCTAAACTTCTGAAATTTAACTTTGGCCTGATCATATTTAAAAATTAACTAAATGTAACAAAAAATAAGGTTTTTGTATTTTTTTTTAAAGATTTAGTCCTTTTTTCCCCATGTTTGTTTGTTTGTTTTTAAGATTTTCATTTACTTTTATTTTTATTTTTTTTAAAGATTTTATTTCATTATTTTTAGAAAGAGGGGAAGGGAGAGATGCAAAGAAGGAGAGAGACATCAATGTATGGTTGCATTTCACCTGCCCCCAGCCACAGACCTGACTGGAGTCCTGGCTTACAACCTGGTTATGTGCCCTGGTTGGGGAATCGAACCTGCGACCTTTGGGTTTGCAGGCCCGCACCTTATCTACTGTGCTACCAGCTAGGGCCAGATTTTAATTTTTTTTTAGAAAGAGGGGAAGGGGGAGAGGCAGAGAGGGAGAGAGGCATCAATGTATGGTTGTGTTTCACCTGCATCTAAGTGAAATTTTTTAAATATTTTATTTGTTATTTTTAGAGAGAGGGGAAGGGAGGGAGGCAGAGAGGGAGAGAAACATCAGTGTTGTTACCTTTCACCTGCCTCCAGCTATGGACCTGGCTGGAGACCTGACTTGCAACCTGGTTATGTGCCCTGGCTGAGAATCAAACCAGCAACCTTTGGATTTGCAGGTTGGCCCCAATCCACTGAGCCGCCAGCCAGGGTAGTAAGTGAAATTTTTAGCTTTTTCTTTATAAATTTAATTGACCTATTTTCATCGAATAATGCCATAAAGTCCAAAATGAGCAGACAATTCACATGTAGTATAGTAAAAATGACTGATAATGGCATGCAGAAACATATTTTATGTCAGAAGATGTTGGTTGATTGTCTAGTTTTATGAAAAATTAATTATATTTTTTCATGAAGGCAGCATAACTATGGTTAAAAGCAGAGATCTGGAGTTAGGTGGAAGGGGTTATAAACAGCCCTGCAACATGTGGCCATCATGGTACTGAGCAGCAATGCCCCATGTGCTGAGGTTCTCCACAATAACAGTGTAAAACCTGCCTTGTTAGGCTATAGAATTCATCATGACAACTGTACATGTCATATAGTTTAGTGTTATCACTGAATGCCTGATATTTACAACTTTGAATTGCTCTGTAAGTTGAACATTACCAAGCCTGTTATTCTTAGAAAACTAAACTATGAAAGAATTAAGTAATTTTTCTGACGTTATGTTAATGATGAGCTGGGGTCTAAATCAAGAATAATCTGATTCTAATGTCCTTACTTTTTCTCCCCATTGCTCAAGAGGCAAGCTTCACACCTCTTTTTAATTTCGTATTCCTTTTACAGTATGGCCACTGTTTCCCCTTCAAAACAGGTAAAATGTTGGACTACCTCTTTCCACCTCTGCTGCTGCTACCTTGGTCTCAGACTACATCATCTCCTGTCTGGAATTCTTTATTTGCCTCTTAAAAAGTCTTTCTATTTCTATCTTTGTCCCTTAGCTTCTGTTCTTAACACAGCTGCCCAAGTTACCTTTGGGCAGTATAAAGCCCTGGCTGGTGGCTCAATGGATAGGCAGTAGCCTGTGAACCCAAAGGTCACTGGTTCAATTACTAGTCAGGGCACATAACCAGGTTGCAAGCCAGGTCTCCAGCCAGGTCTGTGGCTGGAGGCAGGTGAAAGGCAACCATACATTGATGTTTCTTTACCTCTTTGCCTCCCTCCCTTTCCCTCTCTATAAAAATAATAAATAAAACTTAATAAAAAGGAAAGTATAAGGTCTGTCATTCTATTGTTCCACTGAAAATCACTCACCAAAATCCCTCTTCACTGAGTCTAAGTACCACTGTCCTTGCAATGGCCCACTGTGTCACATAAAGGGTTGGCATACGATGGCCTACATGACAAATCTGTCCATGGCCATATTTTAATAGCCCATCAGCTAAGGATGGTATTACATTTTTTGCATGTTGTTTTTACATTATTTTTTATTGTTTAATATATGAAAAGTATATGAAATTTAACTTTTAGTGTCAGTAAATACAGTGAATTGGAATATACCCATTCCCATTCTTGTATGTATGTTTTACCTACAGATGCTATGGCACTACATAGGAAGAATTGAGTAGTTGCAATGAAGACTGTAGCTTGAAAAATCTAAAATGCCACTGGGCTCTCTACAGAAAAGTTTGTTGAAATTGATACCAAAAGCCTGGCCCTTGTTACCTCCGTGACCTCACACCTTGCTTCCCACCACTCACTTTGTTTGAGCTGCACTGACGTTTCTGCTCCTGCCTTGGGGCCTTTGCACTTACTCGTTCTTCTTTCTAGAATATTATTCTCCTAGATCTCCACATTGCTAATTTTCTTTACCTCTTTCAGATGTCATCTATACTGAGCACCCTGTTTGATGCTGTAATGTGCACCCTAAACTTTGTGGTCTCATTCTCTCTTCATTTGCTTTACTTTTGCTTCTTCTTTCATAGCACTTACCCCTCCTAACAGGCCATGTGATTTGCTTACTTATTGTATTTGGTTTTTATTTCTGTATCTCCTTGCTAGAATATAAGCCCCATGAGGGCAGAGATATGTGTCTGTTTTTTTGTTTTTTTTCCAGTAAAATATTTTTAGTGCCTAGAAGATGGCTTTAAAAGAATCACATTCATTACTTGTTAACTGTTGAATGTAATATTATATTACCACTTACTAAGCAAAGTATTTTAATATTTGACCTCTGGTAAATCTCTAGAGCTGCTAGTTTTATTTAATATTTTCTCTTAGGTTCATTAGACTCAATAGAAAATGCACTTAATTATGTAGTTACCTAAGTAAATTGATTATGATGGTGTTAAACACAATTCTCACTCTGACAAGAAGAAACCTGTCTTTCTATTGCCTTACCAGAAAAAAAATGGAAACAACTTTGAAATCTTAAACATTTGAATATGCCTGGTAATTAATGCTACCACAGTTTTGAGTTGTATGTACAATTATTTTAATGTATTTTATGTGATAAAAATATTATCTGAAATAGCTAAACAATATAAATATTTCTTTATAAAGAACAAAGTCCGCAATAAAGTATTCACAGATATTTTGCATAGCATTGTAGATATTCATATTAATAAAAATTTTTTAATGATAAATAATGGCAAAGCAATGTATGATTTATTTTAAATAAAATTTTATAAAGCACTTTGGAAAAAAGAAAATTTTCAAAATAACATTTACTTTATTGCTTACGTAAAGTTTAAAACTTAATTTTGGCCTGATTGGATTTAAATAATTAACTCAATGTAATGTGATAAAAAATTTTAAGTGAAAATCTTAGCACTTTAAAATAAATTTATTTAATTTGACTATTTTTTATTGAATGCTGGCAAAAATAATTCAAAGTGAGCAAGAAATTACCATGCACAATAGTAAAAATGACTGATAACTGCATACAGAAACATGTTTTATGTCAGAACTTGAACAATATTTTTGAACAAGGAGTCCTAGGACAGAAAACACAAATCATATTAATTTAACTATTTTCTAAAATGTTTAAAGCAGAAAAATATAGCTATGGCATTCTGCCATGTGAAAAATCACTTTAAACTTATGTCTGCCTATATATAATAGAATGAGATTTGATATTCAAAATGATAATTTTAGGAAACTTGAAAGTCCTAAAAGACCATTTAAATTATCTCACTGCACTTTATTTTATTACCTTTGTAAATTTTATTTCATTCTCTTCATTTGAAACTTAGACATCCACTTTGGAGTAAATAAAAATGTTTTAGATAGAATCCCTATGAATGTGAGTAAAATAGAGGATATATTCCTATCGCACAGATTCTATCAGTCATTTACAACTTGTTTGTGGGTTGATAATATTCTAATAGTTTGTTTCCATTCAAATGGTCCACTGTAAATGATCAAATCACCTGCCAACAGTTAACTGGCACCTTACATCCAGGTATGACAGAAATGTTAAATGGACAGAGATTGCAATTTTAAAGAAATAAGTCCAGATAGCTAAGTACTATATTTATTGTGCATTTAATTTCAGATATTAGCCATAATTTAAATTGACATGATATGCTATCTTAAGACATTGGTTTTCTGGTTGATGCTAAAAATCTGTGGCCTGGAGTTTATTTTAGTTTATGGGCAGGTTTTATAGGCCCTCTTTATAAGTCTGAAGAAAGCAAAAATTTCCCCAAGTTGGAAAATTGATCCACCTGGAACTTAGAGATTCTAAAAAAAGATTTTTAGAAAATAGGTATTAAAGAATAATTCTTATAATAATAAAAGAAAAATTGCAGAAAAATATTAATATTTTTCAGTCGTTCAAGATACTTTTATTTGGACGATGTGGAAAAGACCACGACCCTGTCTCTGTAGAAGAGAGTCAACAACTGCAGCACTGTTTACATATGAAAAAATCACTCACTTCCAAACCCTGACTGGTGGCACAGTGGATAAGGTGCTGGCCTGCGAACCCAAAGGTTGCTGGTTCAATTCCCAGCCAGAGCACATAACCAGGTTGTAAACCAGGTCCCCAGCCAGGTCTGTAGCTGGAGGCAGATGAAAGGCAACCATACATTGATGCTTCTCTTCCTGTCTACCTCCCTCCCTGCCCTTCTCTCTAAAAATAATAAATACAATCTTTAAAAAAAATAAGACTTGCTTTTAGAGATACATTTCTTTCTAAGTAAGTAATGTCAGTTTTCCTCATCTTCTCACTATATACTTGGCCCTTTATTTCTCCTGTAATTCTCCACCTCAGTGGAGAAGGAGTGTCCTTAAGACTCAAAGGAACCATAGCAAGCTGGCAATTATTCTGCAATTTGTTTGTTTTAAGCTCTAGTGAAAAGATGATGAGTGGAGAATGGAAATTCCCTTATAATCCTTAAAGACTCAGTACTTGGTGGAACCTACTGCCTATTATCCTTACTGTCTCCAAATTGATTGTAGGGCACCATTTTCTTTGAGAATATTGCAAGTTATTAGTACTTCATTAAATTTTTCATTTGTTTCTTTATCTGTTTCCAGAAAATATAATGTAATACCCAATTTTAAATATTTCATCCCTGCATTTCTAATTTCTTTTTGCTTTGCTTTCAGTGTGGTTTCATTTCCTTTTCCCTTTTTATTTGGCAGAAATCTGTAAAAACTCAGTCACCTTCTCCAGAGGGACATCAGTCCTTATATGTTGCACTTATTCATTCTGGTATAAGTTGGTCCTAATATATTTAGAAAAATGTAAATGATAGAATGTTAAAATTATTGTATTATGAAAAATATCAAGATAAATTTAGAAAACACAAATTAGCATTTTACAAAATGTCTTAAATGAATTATTGTTAAAATCACAGTGTAGATGTCCATTTAGCCATATGTTGTCCTAGATTTTAATTTTCTAGAACTCCATAACCCCATGAGCTTTCTTGCCAAATTTCATCTATTCTACTTTTAGCTAATCTAATTGGCCAAATAAATTTTGATATTTTTCAAGTTAAAAATATTCTTGCCTCCTACTTCATTTTTATAAATATTTTGTTCAATCATGTTATAATTACCTTCATTTAGTGGTTTAGTTGCTATTGCTACCTTATTATAAATGACATAGAATGTTATTTGAATTGTATTAAAAAGTTAATCCAACACTAATGTATTATGGATTTGCATTTTGAAGAACAAAAATTGGTTATTAATTGTAAAGATGTGAGATATACATTCACATAGTTGAGAGTGGTTCCATATCTAAGGTAGCATTTACATTTGAGGGTTTTTGCAAATGTTTTAAAAATATGTTGTTTAGAACTAACTTGTTTTTATCCCAGCAGTGCAACATACTGCACATGATGGAGTGTCATATCATATTTATGTCTAGCCCCTCGTGTCATCAAGATTTGGAACTCTACCTTATAAGCCAAAATGGCATGTACTGAGTTAGAACTTGAAACCAAGATTTATTGAGAAATTTTGTATTCTCTGACTATGTTAGAGGTGAATCTTTTATTTTTTTAATGATATTCAAATAATGAAGATGGCAATGATAACAAAAGGTACTTTATGTATAGCATAGTGTAATGTTTATTTATTTATTTTTAAGATTTTTATTTATTACTTTTAGAGAGAGGGGAAATGAGAGAGGGAGAGAGACATCAATGTATGGTTGCCTTTCACCTGCCTCCAGCTATGGACCCAGATGGAGACCTGACTTGCAACCTGGTTATGTTGCCCTGGTTGGGAATTGAACCAGCAACCCCTGGGTTTGCAGGCCAGTGCCTTATCTATCCACTGTGCCACCAGCCAACGAAAATAAACTTCACTTTTTTTTTTTAGAATTTATTATTTTTAGAGAGAAGGGTAGGGAGAGAGGCAGATAGGGACAATGACATCAATGCATGGTTGCCTTTCACCCGCCTCTGGCCATGGATCTGGCTGGAGACCTGGCTTGCAACTTAGTTATGTGCCCTGACTGGGGAATCAAACCAGTAACCTTTGGGTTGGCAGGCCAGTGCCTTGTCTACTGTGCCACCAGCCAAGTCTGCATAGTGTAATATTTAAATACGTGTAACATGCTTAATACAATGTTTGGCCCATTATCAGTGCTCAGTAAATGATGGTAATGGTGTGGTGGTAATAGTGATTATGATCTATTATGATAATAATTATTACATGGAGTCATACCTTAATTCATGCAGAACTAATAGTTTAAATAAGTTATAGTAATATCATATCAAAAACTAATGTATATATAGAAAATATATATAAAAGGCTGGGAACTATTTCTTAGCAGATAATACACCAGACATTTTATTCTCATTTTACTTATGATAGAGATCACATCAGGAAGAAATAATGACCACTAATGTAGCAAATTTTCAGTAATACTTAGGTGAAAAGAGAAGATCTATAGATTGACTTTCTGATATGATATAAAAATTCATTGACTTAGTTTAAATAATTGTAATACTTTAGGTGGTAAAATGGCTATAATATGATTATTTCTGCATTTATATTGTAATGTTTTCATTTTAAAGAGCATTGCATGCATAATTCATATAATGGCCATGTCCGCATAGAGCCAAACTATCTTGAGAAAAAAAAAAAGAGAGGCAGCTATCCCTGGCCAGGTTTGGGTCTTTATGAATGATCCCTCATATTCAGATACTTAGAAATAGATCCACATAGGGACATTTGAATGGGGGTAATGCCAGATTTGGATGACTGAAAACATTCTTTTTACATAAAACTATTTGTGCATTTTGCATAAATTATACAAAATATTGATATAATGCTGCACATCAAAGATATACTTTGTTACTGATATGTTTCATGTGTTTACTTGCCTGGCATGACAGTGACTTTAGTTTGTGGGATGTGTGTGTTCCCAAACCCCCAGCTATGTCAACAGAATAGACTTGTATTCCTCTCTGGTCCCCTAACTGACTGTAAACCCATAGCTAAAGCAGTCGCAAAGACTTGTGGAGAATGACAGCTTTGATGGGACACCATAGAATTTCATTCTGCACCTGATCTCAAAAATAAAGTTTTCTGTCTGCACAGTTTTCAATATAGCACCTTCCACTAATACTAAATTTGTTGATTATTTTTTAAGATGGAAGAACTATACAGACAGGGAAATAAGGTGCCTGCAACACCCCCTGTTGAACGCTGCATTACTTATTCCGCTTGAATGAATTTATATTGGATAAATCTAGTAGGAAGTGAAAACCCTATTTCCAGCTGAGACTTAAAGATGTTTTACTAAAACATGCTTAAGCAAATGCATTTTGATGCCTCACAAGGAAGAAACACACAGAGTTATCTTTGCAGAAGTTCAATAAATTGTGTATCAGCAGCTGAAAAAAGATGTTTCTGATTTGCACTCACAGATTTGCATTGACTTAATTTAAAATTCATAGTATGCACAGTAGAAAATAGTTAAATATGACTTTTGGATGATACCTAGCAAGGGAAAGTAACTTTTCATTTTTCTGTTCAGTAGTTAGCCATGTGGCTGAAACTCCACATGGTCACCCAGAAACTGGACCTTTGACAGAGGGTACCTTCATTCTGACAGCCTAAGACCGGAAAATGCACCTTTGGCTGGTGTCTCTCCACCTTACAGGATCCCAAAGGCTTTCAAATCCCCCTTGAGCCCAGACAGTGGCAAAGTGAGAAAGGAATTGAAGGAGCAAAAATAAATATTAAAGTACATAAGAATTAAATATTACCTATTTAAATAGCAATTATGCCGTTGAAAACAAGATCATCACACCTGTACAAGAAAAGGCATGCAAGCCCAAAACATCTGCTTGCATCCACCTGCCAGACACCTGTTTTGCTGTTTCAATGCCATTTGATTGCTGGAGATGTAGAGGCTCTTGTGAGGTAATGAGTGATTTTACATTATGCATGATTGAAAACAGGTGTTCTAATGCTGTACAATTCCATGCATGAATAATTCAGTTTGTTTAGAGCAAGATCTTTAAAAGAAGTACTGCATGGGTTTTATTATTTCTATAAACATGAAGGTTATTTTTTTTTAATGTACAACGATTGTTCCTTTTCAGTCAGCTTGTTCTGTGTAATTTTTGTGTAATTTTATGGATGAGGAATAATATCTTGAAAGGTAAAATTGATCATACTTAAAACATGGAAAAAGTAAAATGGAAAGGTCTGTTAACAAGAGGAAAAATGGTATTAAAATGCAATGTTCTAAGTGAAAATGCCTGATTATTTCCTTCCTGCTTTGCCTGCTTTCTGATAGTAACAAAACATTCGTCTGAGAGCTATAATTAGGGAGTGCTGAACTATTTGGGAAAATAGAGAAATTGTTTTGTATCTCAGCCCAAACATCAAGCAGAGCCCAGACTTCCTTCAAGATAGAGCTGGTGTTAGTCAGCAGCCCTTCTCTTTACTTAGATATCAGGAGTTCGCACCCTCATGAAGCCACTGTAGGATACCACTGAGAGAATTCCCTTGTGCTCCAATTCCCACTTCAAGTTTTGTCTACCCTGGTTTTCAGGAGTCAGCAGTGTTATTATCAGAATGTTGTGCTTCAAATAGCAAGTGAAATCCCTGAAATTTCAATATTAAGGTTTATAACATCACTAAGAAGGCACAGACTTGTTCTCAGGGACCAAACACAATGTGGTGCCTCAGATCACATATCATTAAATATTTAAAATTTCTGAGGTGAGAGAGCGAGAGAGCACATATTTGCTTCAATTAATACTATATAAATAATGTAAGGACAAAGGAGAAGGAATTATACTCACATTCCTGTTGCTAATTTACATTTGTTGACTGTTTCATACCATATAAACCATAGTATAAGAGAGTTACTGACACATAACAATCCCTTCCTAAAATTGTACCACCTCAGCAAATCATCAGCTTTGAGCTTTGAGGTTTGGCTCCCTTCCCTCATTTTAAGAGCTGTGGGGAGCTTCACAGGGGAATCTATTATTGAAAAGCTTTTCAGTTAGAAGGAAGTCATAAGCTGGGTCCTTCATGTGGGAGCAATACTGGGAAAGTCACAAGGAAAAATAGAAGATGTGGTATAAAGGAGAGCACTTGCATTGCTATTGACACAGGGAATTAACCTTATTCCCTCCCATGGGAATAAGGTTGGAGAGCAGGCCTTTACAAGCATTCACCAAATATAACTGTAGGCCACATAAATTTAGAGAATCAATGCCAGGAAGGACTTCAGGGATATGGACTAAAGGATATAAGTAACCAGAAGATAGAAATCTTGGTTTGGCAATCCTGACCTAGTATAAACTGACCTCTTCCTCTAAAAGTTAAGATAGCAACATGCTCTTTCTGAATCTGCTAAATATTTACATAAAATCTATTTTTATATACCTCAATGCCTTTGGACACAGAATATTAAGGTGAATCAAATGAAATTACAATTTTTGTTGTTCGAAGCTAATTGAATATTAGACATCTCACATAGTTTAATCTATTTCTCTTAAGGATCCCTTATTTAGAGGCATCTTCAATACAATAAACCATAACTAATATTTTAAAAAGCAATGCTTTCTGATAGAACTAAATGCAGAGACAAAGGGTAATACATGTTCAGCAATCACTTAATGAGAAAGCCTTACAATCATGGTAGAAGTTTGATAATGTTCCACCTTATACCAAGAGGTGAAAACTACTCTCCCTGTGAATCAGCTGTCTTAATGAATTATTTGACCAATAGATTGAGGCAGAGTGTGTGGCTTCAGCCTGTGTGTCTCATAATAATAGCTGTTAGGACTCATTCTCTAAAAACTCAGCTGCCATGCTTGATGATCTCTGTAGTAAGACCCTGGGTATGGTAGGCATCCTGATCAATAGCTTCATCTCAGCTCTCAGCCAATTGCCAGTGTCAATTCACAATCATATGAGGGAGCGAACTTGGCTACCTCTTGCTCAAATGAGCTTTTCTATTTGTCTCCAGCTCCAGCCACCACCTGACTGCAAATTTTAATTGATTAAGTATGGCTGCAAATTCTTGATTGATTTAACATGCCAGTCCTCCCATTGAGAGGTGAAGCCTGTTTACCCTGTATATGAGTTTGGGCTGGTTTTGGACTATTAAGAGTATAGAAGAAGTGGTGATGTGCCAGCTCCAGGTCTACTGATAAGAAAACTGCCAGTTTTTACCCTTCTTTCTGGGAATACTTGCTCTTAAAAGCCAGGCCCAATGTAAAAGGCAAGACTCTTCAACTCACTGGGACATGAGGAGCCCTACCCACATTGGGAGGCTCTGGTTGATGAGATCCAGTGGGGTAGAGCACTGAGGTAGTACATATATACCACAGAAGTGAAGAAGCCATCTTGGAAGTGGATTCTGCTGCTTCAGGGTCAGAGATGAACCCAGCCAAGCCCATCCCAGATTCCTGCCAAACTGTGAGTAAAATATAATGTCATTTTAAGCCACTAAGTTTCATGGAAAAGTGTTATGGAAGCAATAAACAAACATGACTTACTTCAACAAATAATACAGATTCAGCTACAAAACAGGTGTGTGAATTTGAGAAAATTAGTTAACCTCTCAGCCTCACTTTTCGCTTCTCAGAAATGGAGTACAAATAGTATCTACCCTTAAAGGTTGCTTTGAGAATGAAAACGTGAAGTTTTCAGAACAGTACCTGACATATATAAGCCCTCCAAATTTGTAACCATTATAATTATTATTCAGGAATAGAATATGTAGAAAAATTCCTAATCCAAAAAGTCCAAGTCACTTTTCCATAAAGATGCAAAGCTCCTTGAGGTGGTCCTTGTATGACAGTTGTAGGTTTCAGTTGGCAGATAGAAGTCAGGAAACCTGGATTAAAGAGTAGCCAGGCACTGGAACAAGTATAAGTTGTTACTTTACATGACCAGTATCACTCACAGTGAGCTTAAGAAAATTTTCTGTGCTTGTCTATGGTGCCCAAATGGGTAAATACTAAGGAAGGGAATAAAAAGATGGAGGAGTTGGCAAACACAAGCTTTTATCTTAGTTTTATCCAGGCCCAGGCTAATTTGAGACCCCCAGTTTGTGCTTATGGGCTGTAGTGACTAATGGTAGGTTTCCTGTGAACTAACAGATGGTTATCAAGCCTATTATAGTGTCTTTAGTGTATATAGCTATAATAATTTCATATATAACAAGGGTCATCTTCTGCTAAATGTATTACTACTGTCTTGAAGGTATATTATCAGTGATCAGGTGGGTGTTATTGACGTTTGAATGTAAGCATTTGTACTAAATTGACAGTACTTTGTTAGTACAGATAAATTGTTAGACTTTGAAGAGGAGAAGCTATGTTTGTTTAACTTGATGTACATACAGGTAGGGTCTGAGCATTTTTAACTGAATAGGCAGCATTGTGTAATGGACAACTTATTAGCTGTCTGTGCTTGGTCAAGACACTCAGCCTTGTGATTTACTTATTTATTTTTATAACATAGGAACTGGAAATACTGACACATAGAGTTCTTATGAGGATGAATGAAATTAACATGTGCAAATTAATAAAATTAACACCAGGACAGAACCTAGTGCACCACAAGTGCTATGCATTGGCTAAATGTTTATTGTTAATATTTATACTTTGGAGACAAGACAACTGAGTCTCAACAAGTTAAGTATTCTAGATAACCCTTCATAACAAGGTCACAATATGACAAAATTAAATCACATACCACTTAAAAGGAAGATAAATAATTGCTCAAATACTGCTAAAAGTATATGGATATAATAACATGGAGTTTGAGGTGTTTGAAATGAGGTGTTAAGGGTTATGTAAATGTATTTAAAATCATTGCAGAGTGCTATCATACTCTGGTATATATTAAAATATAAAACAGCAAGATAAAATTGAGAGTTGCACAAAGTCATGGTTACGTGAAATAATGATTCAAATTAAATGGAGTGCTCAAAGTTAAAAAGTATGTTAGTATTTTTGAAATTCAGAACTAAACAAAAAAAATGTTTTTAATTTTTTTTCTATCTTTTAATTGTGGACTATACCGCAGATGTCCCCATTCCCCAACCCCCTTGGCCTGTCCCCACCCAGCTACCCTACCCTTCCCTACAGCCATCACCACACTACTATGCCTGTGGCATTTGCATATATGTTCTTCGGTGAATTCCTCCATCCTTCATCCAGTTTGCCTTTTCCCCTCCCCTAGGAGAGCTGTAAGTGTGTTCCATATATCTATGTCTCTGTTTCTATTTTGTTTGTTAGCTTATTTTGTTTATTAGATTCCAGGCATAAGTGAAATCATATGGTACTAGTCTCCTCTGGATTGTTTCACTTAGCATGATAATCTCCAGGCCCACCCATATTGTCACAAAAGGTAAAATTTCATTGTTTTTGAGAGGCATGTAGTATTCCATTATGCAAATATACCACAGCTTTTTCATCCACTCACCTACTTACAGGCATGTGGGTTATTCCCTGATTTTGGCTATTGTAAATAATGCTGCTATGAACATAGGGGCACATATATTCTTTTGAATAGGTGTTTTTAGGATTCTTGGGATATATTCCCAGAAGTGGGATCTCTGGGTCAAAAGGCAGTTCCATTTTTAGTGTTGTGAGGAAACTCCATAATGTTTTCCAATGTTGGATGCAGCAGTCTGTATTCCCACCAATAGTGCACTAGGGCTCCCGTTTCTCCACATCCTCGCAGGCACTTGTTTGTTGATTTACTGATGATGATGGCTATTTTAGCGGGTGTGAGGTGATATCTCATAGTGATTTTAATTTGCATCTTAATGATTAGTGATGTTGAGCAGCCTTTCATTTCCTATTGACCATCTGTATGGCATCTTTGGAGAAGTGTCTATTCAGATCCTTCACCCATTTGTTAAAATTGGATTATTTGCTTTCTTGGTGTTAAGTTGTATAATTTTCTTATATGTTTTGCAAATTAATCCTTCAGCTGAATTATTGGCATATATGTTCTCCCATATAGTGGGTCCCTTTCATCTGTTGATGGTTTCTTTTATTGTGCAACAGTGTTTAGCTTGATGTGTTAATGCTTTCAAGCTTTAAAAATCTTAAATAAAGTAAACATACTTGAAAATATCAGATAAGTATGTTATATAATTGAATTATAGCAATAGTGTCTTAGTGTTTGAGGTACATTTACAGAGGTGAGAAGAAATGACAACAAAATGCCTCCTCCTGAAACATTAGGAGTCAGATGAGGAATGAAAATCTGAATATTTAAATCAACCAAGGATTGGATAGGCAAGACCAGCCAAAGTACAGGTTGGACTAATTGTCTGGAGCAAATTCACACATGGGGTGTGAAGTCCACAAATGTAAAGAAGAGTATTTTTCAGCTGTCATACAAAGAAAGTATGGTAAAGAAATAAGAACTTTTGTTTGGAAATTTGTTGAAAAAATAAATTAATATATATTTGTAAAACTGCTATATAGTCCATTTATGAGAAATATCTGCTTATCAGGTAGGAGCTTGTCCTACTCCACATGCCGTCTTACCAACTGCTTCCTCACTAAACTAGCTTTGCCTGTTCTCTCCTAGTTGATGTTCTCTTTTTGTTCTCTTTCAAATCCATCTCAGAGGGCACCTCTTATTTTTGCTTATACATTGTGTGTATGTGTATGTATATGTGTGTATATGCTGCTAAAAGGATCAGTATATAATATATGAGGTCTGTCCAGAAAAGTCTAAACACTATTAATATGACAAAATGGTTTGCATGACACTGATGTAATGTGTCAGCCAAGGAGACTGGACTGGAATGCATAGGAGTGAAAAATGATGACTTCACTGCACTAACCAGTGGGAGGGGGAATGCCTTGAGTGAGCATGTGTACTATGTGTACCATCACATTCAAAATGATGGAACAAGTAGGGCAACAAAGCTATACTAAATTTTGTTTTAAGCTTGAAAATTCCTCCACAGAAACTATTCATGTGATTCAGAAGGCTGCAGCTATGGGCAACTGGTGACTGGCAGCTTCTTCACAACATCATACCTGCTTGTGCATCATGTCTCATGCAGTTTTTCTGGCCAAACACTAAACCACCCAGGTGACCCAGCCCTGCTACAACCCAGATTTGGTGCACCCTGTGACTTCTGTTTTCTCTCAAAACTAAAATCACCTTTGAAAGGGAAGAGATTTCAGACTGTTGATGAGATTATCATGAGAATATGACAGGGCAGCTGATGGCAATTGGGAGAAGTGTGTGAGGTCCCAAGGTGCTTATTTTGAAGGGGACTGATGCATCATTGTCCTATGTACAATGTTTCTAATAACTTGTATCTTCTTCAATAAATGTATCTATTTATCATACTTTCTTTGTATGACAGCTGAAGGATACTCTTCTTTCCATTTGTGTAAATTTGCTCCAGACAATTAGTTCAACTCATTCTTTGGCTCATCTTACTTATCATATTACATAGCTGGATAACTTCTGGACAGAGGTATTTATGAAAGAGAGAGAGAAAGAGAGCAAGAAACAATGAATATGAGCTTTGATGTGTAGTAGGTGTGAATAGCAAGTCAAAAATTTTCGTGTATAAAGAATTTTAGTTTTCTAGAACTGAACTCATTTTCTTTGAGCTTCCTTTTACTATGTATTGAAAATTACATCCTCGTTGAACAGTCTTTCTTCCATGCTCAAACTCAATCCTCGAGGAAGGAGTATCAAATGTTAAGACCATATGGATAAGAGCTGGGTAGGGCAAGAGAAATCTGGGCCAGGTTGTCAGCATCCACCCACACTGACATCTATTGAATTTCAGATTCCCCCATGTGACCTCTGCTCCTGACCACATGTACATTGCTCTTTTCTCCTGTGTTGCAAACTCCAGACCTCTTCAGGCCAGGGGTTCTACAGGAGATATCATGCTCTTCTTTTGCTCACAGACATTTTCCTGCTATTAGTTCCTTAGAAATATGTTGCAGCCAAAGTCTTTCTATCTAGATGGTCCATGAAACCATTTACAACTGTGGATAGCAGGGAACTCTGGAACTTACATGCTCCCTACACTTTATTTTCTCTTGGACACCCCCAACTCTAATTTCCCTCAACCTGTAGAAAAGTTTATATTATTTAAGAAGACCCTCTTTTACTTATTAGGAATTATTCAATTATTTTCTGGTCAAAATTTTATGCAATAAGCACTTTAGTATTTCAAATACTAAATAATTTGAGGTACTCTGGCATCCCAAAGCTCTTTGCAAATTGAAGATAAATTCTGCTTTTGATTTATCAACCTTATCTTGGGACAACTGATCCCTCATGGCCCAGCAGGTAAAGATGACATCAGAATAACAGGAAATACCACTGAAAACACATTCGCTAATATTAACTATTATCCAGTATTTGCAAATTAGAAGATCATTACATTTTTGGACCTGGCTATAGGTGACCCTTTAAATAATTTCTCTTATATACTTCCCCAACTTTTTTGGTCTCTGAACAGAAATCCTCTTTCATGCCATTGTACTTTTGTTTACATGATTTCTTTCCCAAACTGACTTCTTCTCTCTCTTTCTCTGTCTGGGTAGTTCCATACCAATGCAGTGAATGGGAAAATCTCCGGATTCAGATTTTGTAGGTTCCACTTTACCACTTACTCCACGTGAGGTGATGGACAAATTCCTTAACCTCTCTCTGTCTTGGCTTCTTCATCTGCAAAACAGGAACAATAAGAGTGCTACTCTCAAAGGTTTGTTGTGAGGTTTAAAAAATAATATGTATAAAGTACTGAAAATGTTATTTGGTGAATAGTAAGTATTCAATAAGTCTTGATTATTTTCACTTACTTTTCAAGACTCATTCAATATTACTTTCATGAATGACTTGGATTCGATTCAGTACCTGACTTTGGAGGTCCCACAAGTTCCCATGCTCACCTGCATACTACTCTTTTTCTGCTGTCACTTGCCCTTAGGCTCCGAGGACAACTCCAGCCCTTAAGTGTGGAGAACCATGGGGTCAGAGCCCTGACTGAAAGAGCTGACTGTGCTTTTCTCAGAGGAGAGAAGGTTTTTATATTTTTGTTGAGTAACCTCTTGCTAATCTATATCCTGCAGGGTTTTTTTCATATTAAAAATGTATCTTTTCTTTGCTAATTCTACTCCTGCTATATTTGCACTCCAGGAAGAATGATAGGGGAGTAAATGTAGATAGAAAAAAGATAAAACTACTGTACTAAATTATTAGTAGAACTAGTATTACTCTCCATACTTTTATCAAATTAAAAGAAAAGGTTAATGGAGACAGAATGACATGTTCATGTTCACAGGTCACATGATAAGTAGTTAAATCAATTCTGTTCAACTCATAAGACTTCTGTCATCTTGGTGTTTTACTAATATAATTCTGCTTCTCATGGGAGTGTAGTTTCTCTAAAGAATATATTAAAAGTAATGTTTGATCATTGAAGACAGGAGATTTTGGTTCTTGACATTTGACCTGGCTTCTCTCACCACTTTATAGGACTTTGGGTCGTAATCCTCAGTTTCTTAAGATCTTACTATTAAATTTATTTACTTAAAACTTGTCCTAATGTCTCAAGTTTCTTGCCACAGATACAGTTCTTCATCTTAAATCAAATCCTTCATTTTCTTTGTCTACACAAAATTCCAGGGCCTGGATGTCATCTAGTCTTTGGGTAACGTCTTCCAGATTTGTTTTAAGCTGATTACATGTTGCTGAACAATCAAATTTTCTGCCCTAAGCAGCGCACAGTCAAGTGATGACAGCACAGGCTCTTGGCCACCAGCAATGTGATGATACAGCATGGGTCCTTGATAGTCATGAGTTGATCTTGGGTGTTCTCAAATGGCTACATACCCCTAATGAGTAGGAAAGGGAATCTCCCTCCCATTGTGGCACATGATGTGAAAGCTCATCTGAGTCACTGCTCTTGGTACCATCTCCATTCCCCCTCACCTCCTAACTCAGTCTACCTTTTCATAGTCCCCGTGCATGACCCTTTACATTTTTATACAGTTATAGTTCTAATTGAGGTCTGATAATGTTTTAAAGAAGCTCCATTTTTTTAAAGAGCCCAAAAATAAAAACATACTTTTATAACAACAAAATAAAGTGCCAGTGGTGGCTGTGTTCTGTTTTGAAATGTACAGATAGCAGCAAAATTATTTAGGAAATAGTAAACCTAAAATGTGGAAATTCTTGAGCTGGGGATTTATCTTTCTAGTCACAATGTCCCACTCAAATTTTCCTCTCTTTTGTTTGGCTACTCTGTTATCTTCTGAGCTGAACTACAAATGCCTTGTACTTCATATGCCAATGCACAATGATGATTTCTGTAATTTGATTTTATTTTTTAACCTAATGCAATGCAGGCTGTCTGTGATGGTAGAAATGTTTATCAAGAACACACAAGAGCTTTATTCAGTTTCTTTGTACCTGAATGAAGACTCCTGAGATGTCACAAAGGCTTTCATCCTTAGAGAATGGAACACTACTCACTTGAGGAGAATACAGAGAATGGGAAAATGAGAGGCAAGCAAATGTCCAGTGAGCCTTATTAAACACTTACCAAATCCTGAGCCAGGGCACATAACCAGGTTGCAGGCCAGGTCTTCAGCCAGGTCCATAGCTTCAGGCAGGTGAAAGGCAACCATACATTGATGTCTTTCTCTCTCTCTCTCTCTCTGCCTCTCTCCCTTCCCTTCTCTCTAAAAATAATAAATAAAATCTTTAAAAAAATACCAGTTGTGGGTTGGGAAATACAAAAGATACCAAGTATAAGACAATTCTCAATTTTCAGAATGTCAATCATTTTTGGGAATCCCTGTATAATGACTGTTATTGGAAATACTGAACATGGTAAAGTATCAACTTAGTTTTACAGCAGCAACTTTCAACTGTTTCATCTCATGGCATACATAACCTAATTACTAAAATTCTGTGGCACACCAAAATTACATTATATATTTTTTGCCAATTTGGCAAAATAAAAAAAGTATAATTTTGACTCATTCACACTGGACAGCTATTGTTGCATTGGCTACTGTCACTTTTTAAAAAGATTTTATTATTTTTCATAGAGAGGGGAGAGGAGAGAGGCAGAGAGGGAGAAAAATATCAATGTATGGTTGCCTTTCACCTGCCTTCAGCTACGGACCTGGCTGGAGACCTGGCTTGCAACCTGATTATGTTGCCCTGGTTAGGAATCGAACCAGCAACCTATGGGTTTGCAAGCCGGCACCTTATCCATTGTGCCACCAGCGAGGGCCCCATTTTTTTTTTTTTTTTTTTTTTTTTTTTTAATTTGACAATCTTATGGGAAAAGAGGTCAGTGCTCCTGACTAAATAGTTATGGCATGTTTTAAAAATTCTTGTGGCACACTGGATGAAAATTGCTCTTCAGGAAGAAACTAGTTCTGTAAAGATGAAAAAGTTGGGGTTGGTGTGGCTTAAAGTAATTAGTGGATTCTTTAAAAATCTGAAAAGTAGGCTGTGAAGAGAGAGTAGAAATAAATATTTCATAAGCAGAAAGGACAGTTCAGGTAAGAGGGAGACATGAACAACATTTCAGAGTTGGTGTGGGAAAGCTGAAAGTGTAAGTTTGGCTAAAGGACATACATTAAGTGTAAAGCAGGTTGAGTGTGCCTACCATTGAGTATTAGGCAATAAATATTTGTGAAATACATGGGAAAGGGTTACAGAGAGGGGTCCATGCCACATAATATGTTACTATTTCCTCTTTACTTTTTTTAGTTTGTTAACAGTGACTGTTAATGCGATTAAATCTAAACATGGAATCATAATTTTTAGACTTTATAAGTATGTGCTAAACCTTAATCTTCATCAGTCATCGACAGAAAATGTTATAGTTGCAAAGGGAACTGAGTGAGATCAGGTGAACTGGTGAGATTATCGGCATCTGTTCTGTTAGGAAATAACCCAAGGTGTTCAAGTAACACCTGCCTATAAACAGACCCTATGAAAGCCAGCACTGTGGAAGCAGCATCCTTTTCTGATTTTGCTAATGCATGTGCAAGGTTTTGACTGCAAGAGTCAGAGGGGGCACCCTGCACCACTCTGGCCTGTTTATTTGATTATCTTATCCACCAGGTTCCAAATTCCCCCAAGTAGGAACTGTATTCTACAATATTGTAATGCCAACACCCAACAGCAGCAGGCCTACCATGTATTCAGTGCTCACTACATATCTGTTGCTTGAATTAACCTATTAAAATACCTGATGTGGTTATTTAATTCAGAATTACATCAAGTCAATCTAAAGCTGAGTTGAGACAAATTAGCAATGGTTATAGCTAGATTACACTTCATATATAAAAGTAAATATAACTGTAAACTATAGTTGGCTGACTCACCATTGTGTCCCTAGTTCATCCTCAAATGTGAGTAAGAGAATGATCTTTAGTTTGGACCCATCTGAATTCCTCGCTTTAGTGCATTTTTGAGAAATTATTGACTTTATTCTTGGTTTAGGAAAGGGTAATTTCCCATTAGTTGTAGATTTTCCAGGTTTTAGTAGTTGATTTTAGTTTATTTTTAGAACCATCCTGAAATTCCAAGGTATTTTGTTCTCTCCAGTGCTCTGCAACATGATTTTTATTAATCTATTATTTTCCTGGAAAGTATATATTTGCTTCTCCAAAACCACAGCCTCTACCTAGAATCTGTGTGATTATCATATCATTCCTAGTGCTATTTTTGCTGCAGTATTGGGAAGGGATAGTTACATCTTGATCCTTTTCATGACAAGGCAATTTTCATAATTGGAGTTTGGAGATGAAATTTAACATACATAATTGTCTAAGAAAACAATCCCATTTACAATTGCATTGAAAAATACCTAGGAATAAACTTAACCAAGAATGTAGAAGACCTATGCTCAGAACATTATAAGACACTGAAGAAAGACATTGAAGAATATAAAAGTAAGTGATATATTTACCATTTTCATGAATAGGAATATGAACATCATTAAAATAACCATATTACCTAAAGCAATCTGTAGATTCAACAATGTTCTTATCAAGATGCAAATGGCATATTTCACAGAACTAGAAAAATATCCAAAAAATTTTATGGAACCACAAACTATCATGAATAGCCACAGCAATCTTGAGAAAGAAGATCAAAGTTGGAAGACTCTCACTACTTGCTATCAAACTAGACTAAAAGGCTATAGTAATCAAAACAGCATGGTACTGGCATAAAAACAGATATACATATCAGTGGAACAGAATAGAGAGCCCAGAAATAAACCCACACCTTTACAATCAATTGATAATTAACAAAGAAGGCAAGAACATACAATGGAATAAAGATATTATATTCAATATATGGTGTTTGGAAAACTGGAAAGATACATGCAAGAAATGAAACTAGACCACCTTATGCAATACACAAGAATAAACTCACAATAGATTAAAGACATAAATGTAAGACTTGAAACCCTAAAAATCCTTGAAGGAAACATAAGATAATCTCAAGCATTTATCATAGCAATATGTTTTCTGATCTATCTCCTCAGGCAAGGGAAACAAAAGTAAAAAGTACCTAGGACTACATAAAACTAAAATATTTTTGCAAAACAGTGTACAGGTGATGCATTATAGAATTACACATGTGAAACCTATATAATTTTATTAACCAATATAAAAGACAGGAACATAACTGGGTGCCTGTGGTCCTAGTGTTGATGGCTGTGGAAAGGTAGGTCACATTTCATCTGGGAGTTTTATGTCTTGCTATTTTTCTACTTCTAAAGATGTTATCTTATTTATTTTCTGACTATATTGTATTTAATTCAATAATTTCCATTTTATTACTTGAAATCTTTTGCTTCCTTTGATTTTGGTTATTGGCCCCTACAAGGGCATATAATGTGAGGAATCCAAATGGTTCTTTCCAATTTTCCCATAACATCCTACCATTGTGAGCAGAAACTTCTCCCAGTAGCTTTTTCTGATTCTGCTCCCCACCTCCACATCCCCAACTGCCACACACACAGGTAGCTAATCTATTTCTCTCTAATTGGGAAACTTTTTAAAAATTCTACTTATTTACATCTTCTCTCTAGCACCATACTTAGGTAATGAGAAGGAAGGCATAACAGCCCAGCAAAAACACAACAGAAGCTTTCATTTTTTATTCTTGGCTGCCATATTATACTTACTGTTTTTATATTACTGTTGAGGTGATCACAATAGCAGTTTTTTTGTCTTTGTTTTATTTCCTGGGGCAGAGAAAAGATATCGTGGGAAAGAGAGACAACATTTTAGTTTTACTCTATCTTTACCCTGAGGTCCCATCTGAACTTATTTTAGAATTAATGAGCTTTTTATGGCAGTACAGTCTTATTAAGACAAATTAATGTAAGTTTTATGTTCTTCCAAAAGAACATGAAATAAAAGCAACAAAAAGGCACATTCTGACTTTTAAATCTTAAAATTTTTATTATACAATGCTTTGGTAATTGAGTAAGGCTCTATTTTTTTTTTTAAAGATTTTATTCCATTATTTTTAGAAAGAGGGGAAGGGAGAGAGGCAGTGAGGGAGAGAGACATCAATGTATGGTTGCGTTTCACCTGCCTCCAGCCACAGACCTGACTGGAGACCTGGTTTGCAACCTGGTAATGTGCCCTGGCTGGGGAATTCTATTTTTTTAATGCTATATTTTAAGTCTTGTGTATTGATGGCATTCCATCCCTATGTGTTTGCTTGGTGGTACCTTCTACTTGTAGTTTCTCCCTACACCCACATCAGCCTACTCAAAAATGCCCATGGAGCAGCATTACTAAAGTTGTGTTGTATTCACAGCCTGGCGAGCTGTGAGCAGGATTATTTTGAGCTTCCATGCATTTCTTTCAACCTTTACCAGGAAGGGCAAACCTCCCAGGGTGAGAGATAATTCTGTTTTATGATCACTCCTGCTGAATTGTGCTGTATTATGTGTGATCTGACTAGAATGGTGTAAGTCAGTAATGTGCCGCTATACCTCTAATGCAGAGTAACAGAACATGAAAGGACAAATAAGAAATTAATGTTATTTATGTTAAAATATACCCACATGTGCCCTGGCTGGTAGTACAGTGGATAAGGAGCCAGCCTGCGAACCCAAAGGTTGCTGGTTTGACTCCCCAGCCAGGGTACTTAACCAGGTTGCAAACCAGGTCTCCAGCCAGGTTTGCGGCTAGAGGCAGGTGAAAGGCAATCATACATTGATGTTTCTCTCTCTCTCTTTCTGCCTCTCTCCTTTCCTCTCTCTCTGGAAATAATAAATAAAAAATCTTTTAAAAATTAAAAAATAAATTTTAAAAATTACGTAAACTGTAGTCCTAGCATATACATACTATTGTAGCAATTCCAGATAACATCAAATTAGCTAGTAGATTTATGTTCTTAGTCAATTGGTTAGAAAGACAATACTTTTTAGGATATAAAAGAAGTGATGACAGAATAAGGAAACAAGAATGAAAGAGAAAGGAGGAAGGAGGATATGAGAGGAAGATATAAGGAAGATAGGCATTGTCAAACCTTTTTATTAAATGATCATAGACTACTGGAATACAAATAAATGCAAAACTTACATTTTGTAATCATAAACTTTTCTTACACTATAACTTCTCTGAATTAAGCTCAATTTATCAAAAGTTGGATTTTTAATTTTAGAATTAGGATATTTTGGTAACATTGGTCCCTCTCAAGAATATTACAAATTAAAGGTATTCCATTTTGTCAGAATGGATTTTTACACATTAAAATGCTTAAATCTCTATTTATGTGGTAAATTTTCAAATAAAATTGTATATTTAAAGTAGAAGAATTATAAATATCCCTGTGTTTCTAATAAAGAAAGCAGAGAGTGGGAATAAGAAGAAGATATTTTTAAGAGATTTTATGCAAAATCAGAAAGTATGTTTAGAATTAACCTTGATCGTTCCTCTGGCTCATTGTCCAAATTCTTTTATTCTCTAAATGGAAGGGTAGCTATCTTACAGACTATCTACTCAACACCGCCAAGCAACATGATCAAGTAGAAAGGTTGCATAAGAGTAGCCACTGACTTCCTGTACCCAACTGCCCCAGTTACTAATATTTCAGAGCTAAATTTGCATGCAAATGATTCTACTTACTTAACAATACATCCAGAGCGAAGGGAAGAAACTTTCCCCTCCTGCCAATAAAAATGTATTTGTATCATCTAGAAATAATCACAGAAGGTGATTCTCCAAAACCAATCTGATTTTTTTCTTTTATATTACAAACTAAACACTTTTTAGTTTTTAGGTACAATATCAGGTACCTTATCAATTAAACAGAATATTAGAATAAAAGGTAGAACCTATCATAGCTTTCATATAATTAAATCAATCTAGTTATAAAATGTGTTGGGATCCAAAATCCCATATTAATGTGCTTTTATCAGTTGTTTTGTGTATCATTAAAATTCTTCATGTACATTGTCTTTATTTTCTAGTTGACTTTCATTATTTCTTCTCTCCAAACCTGTGAATTACTCACTAACAACAACATAAAAAACAATAAACACATAAAGTTTGCAATATCAGAGGCAGAAGGGACCCAAATGATCACTGATCTAGTGTATTTATTTTACAGGTTGGTTAGGATATGAGAATAACTCAGGAAACACGAGTAGGAAGTTGCATTGAAGCCTGAGGTACTCCAAGAATAGATCAGAGAAGAAAGTGACAGAAGATGGAACTGACAAGAAGTTACTAGTGAGAATGTTGTATGATAATTTATAGACTATCCAGATTTCATTTGTTAAACCTGCAAGCTATGCATGTGTTTTATCAGCCTTGCTGGCTAACTTGCAGTACTTATCTAATTATGTCCTGTAAGTGGGAGCTTCTCAATCATGAAACTGTTGACATTTGGGGCTGCATAATTCTCTGTTGGGGGGATATCCTGTGCATTGATGGATGTTTCACAGAATCCCTGATTTCTACCCACTCAGCGCCAGCAGCAATACTCAGATGTGACAACCAAAAATGACTCCAGACATTGCTAAATCTCCCCTGAGGACAAAATCACCATGATTGAGTCACTGCTCCAACCAAATTTAAATCTGTGGATGTATGTCAATTCATTTTTTTAGTTTGATTTAAAATATTTTTATTTTTCAATTATAGTTAACATAAAATTTTCTATTAGTGTCAGATATACAACCTGATGATTAGACATTATATAACTTAGTATTGTAAGTGATCATCTGAATAAATCGAGTGCTCATCTGACACCATAAATAGTTACTAAAATATTATTGACTATATTCCCTATACTGTACCTTACAACCCTGTTACTATTCTATAACTACCAATTTTCACTTCTTAATCTCTTCACCTTTTTCGTCCTTTGTGCCCAATCTTTATCTATCTGGCAACCATCAAAATATCTGTATCTATGAGTCTGTTTTGGTTCTGCTTGTTCATGTGTTTTGTTTATTTATTTTTAAGAGACAGTTGTTGATAGATGTGTCTTTATTGTCATTTTATTCATATTTTAATTTTTTCCTTCTTAAATAAGACCCTTTACCATTTCATGTGATATTGGTTTAGTGGTGATAAATTGTGTTAGCTTTTTCTTCCCTGGGAAACTCTTTTCTTTCTGTCCTTCAGCTCAAAATAATAGCTTTGCTTGGTAGAGTAATCTTGGTTGTAGGTCCTTGTTTGGCATCACTCTGAATGTTTTTGGCTAATACCTACTGGCCTGAAAAGTTTCTGTTGAGAAATCAGCTAATGGTATGATGGGAGCTCCCTTTCATGTAGCTAATTTCTTTTCTATGCTGCTTTTAAGATTCTTTGTCTTTAAAATTTTGCATATCCATTCTGATGTGTCTTGGTGTGGTCCTCTTTGGGTTCATCTTACTTAGGACTCTTTGTGGTTCCTGGCCTTCTATTTCTATTTATTTTACCAAATTAGGGATGTTTTTCATCATTACTTACACATAAGTTTACAATTTCTTGCTATCTCTCTTCTCCTTCTGGCACCCTGATGATGTGAATATTGGTAGGCTTGAAGTTTTCCCAGAAGTTTCTTATACTACATTCATTCATTAACTTATTCATTTAATAGTGATCTTATTTTCATTTTGAATTTATTGGCATTACACTAGTTTAAAAAATGAACAGGTTCAGTGCACAGTTCTGCAACACATAATTTATACACTGTATTGTGTGTTCACTACCACAAGTCTAGTCTCTGTCCATCACCATTTATTTCCCCTTTTACCCCTTCTATCTAGTCATCACACTGTTGTCCCTGTCCATGAGGTTTTTGTTTTGTTTTTTTCTTTTTTGTTCAATTCTTTACTCCCCAAGCCAACTGCTACAGACCCAATGGCTGTCAGCCTGCTCTCTATATATGAGTCTGTCACTATTTTTCTGTTAGTTCATTTTTCCCATTGGATTCCTCATATGAATGAAATCATATGGTACTTTTATTTCTGTGACTGGCTTATTTCACTCAGCATAATGCTCTTCAGGTCCATCCATGCTATTACAAAGGGTAAGATTTCCTCCCTTTATTTATTTATTTTTTGTATAAGTAGTATTCCATTATGTGTATGTACCACAGATTTTTTATCTACTCATCTACTGATGGACACCTGGGCTGCTTTCAAATCTTGGCTCTTATAAATAATGCTGCAATGAGCATAGAAGTGTATATGTTCTTTCAAATTAGTGTTTCATGTCTCTTTGAATATATTACCAGAAATGGAATTGCTGGATCATAAGGCAGTTCTATTTTTCATTTTTGAGGTAACTACATACTAATTTCTATAGTGGCTGCACCAATTGCATTTCCTCCAGCAGTGCATGAGTGTTTGCTTTTCTCCACATCTTCACTAACATTTGTTGTTTGATGATGGGCATTTTGAGAGGTGTGAAGTGACATCTTATTGTGGTTTTAATTTGCATTTCTCTGGTGATTAGTGCCTTTGAACATCTTTTTATATATTAATTGGCCATTTCTGTCATTTAAAAAAATGTCTATTTAGATTTTTTACTTAAATTTGAATTGTTTGGGTTTTTGGTGTTTTTTAAAAATTTAATCTTTATTGTATGTTTTCCATTACCATTTAGTAGCTTTATATCTCCCCACCCCCAGCCATCATCACACTGCTATCTATGTACAGAAGTCATTTCTCCTTTTTGCTCAATGCCACCACCCCCTTTAATTTTAAATGATAGTCCTGCTGGGTAAAGTAGTCTTGCTTGTAGTTCCTTGCTTTTCATCACTTTGAATATTTCATGCCAATCCCTCCTGGCCTGAAATGTTTTTTGCTGAGAAATCAGCTGACAGACTTTATGTGAGTTCTCATATAGATAACAGATATTGTCTTGTGGCTTTTAAGATTTTCACTTTGTCTTTCATCATTGCCATTTTAATTATGATATATCTTGGTATGGGCCTCTCTAGGTCCTTATTGTTTGGGACTCTATGCACTTACTGGACTTGTGTGTTTTTTTCTTCACCAGGTTAGGGAAGTTTTTGATAACTAATTTTTCAAATAGTTTCTCAATCCCTTGCTGTCTTCTCCTTCTGGTACCCCTATGATATGGATATTATACTTCATGTTGTCTGAAATGTTTTTTAAACTATTCTCATTTAACTTTTTTTTTTAATTTTTATATTCTAATTGAATGTTCTTATTCCTACCTTGCATTCCAAATCTCTGATTCAGTCTTCTCGTTCCTCCAACCTACTATTTATGCCTTTATTTCAGACATTGTAGTCTTGATTTTTGATTGGCCCTTTTTGTAATTTCTATGTCCTTTCTCATGAGTTGATCATCCTTAGAATCAATACTTTGAACTCTGTATTTGAATAAATTGCTGCCCTTCATTTAATTTAGCTCTTTTTCTAAAGATTTTTTCTCTTACTTTCACTTGGGGCTTGTTTCTGTTCTTCCTATTTTATCTGTCTCTTTATGTTTGTTCCTGTATAGATCTGTTGACTCCAGAGCTTCATGGAGGACACACATCCCAGTGGTGCAGTCTCCTTGATCACATGAGCTAGGTGTTCCAGGAATGTCTCTTGTGTGGGTTATGTGAAAACTCATTTTGTAACGAGTGTTAATTGCTATTGGCCCATTAGAGTATAGGATCAACCCTCTGACTAGTGGACTATGAGGATCAACCCTGATCACTGCATGTGAGGTGTTGTGCAGGTGACAACTATAGGAAGTAGAATTTGCCTCAGCAGGATTTGGTGTCTACTGGGATTTTCCTTTGGATATGCTGCTTGTGAATTTAATTGGATCTTGCTCTGAAGTTGTCTGAAGCTAGCCACTGGGCTTCTTATGAGAGATTCTGTTGCCAGATAATGTAAGAGGCTGCCTGTGACTGGCCCTAGGTAGCCTGTTTGGATCAGTCTCAAAGTGGCTTCTGTCTGTCTCTGTCCTTGATTATAAGACTTCTCTTCAACTCATCTTCAGTTGATTATTCAGGATTATTTTATAATTTAGTTGTAATTCCAGTTTGGTCCTAGGAGGAGATGAATGCAGCTTCCACCTACTCCCCTGCCATCAGTCATCTGATGCTCTCTCCAAAAAGAGCTCATGGACTTGGACAGGTAACTTTCTTCATCAGAGAGCAACAGATGGTTGAATAAGTGCTTCAGTCCTAAGAGAGTCCTAGGCACATCAAAGCATCCTCTTCACAGTTACAGAGGCTGGTAGTCCAAAATTATGGTGCCAGGAATGTCAGGTTCTGGTGAGTGCCCCACTCTGAATTGCAGACAGCTGCCTTATTGTATCCTGGTGGAAATATTGCAACAACCTGCTTTTCCCAGTTGATATTCATGCTTTTTTGTTGCTGCCTTCTTTAGTCCATTGCCCACAAAGTTGCTTTTATTATATTTTTAAGACTTTCTAAAGTTGGAAAATTAGTCTATTGAAGGTCCTTGGTTGACAGATTTTTTTTTTTTTCTTTTTCTTTCTGTTCCAATTGGGTGTTTTCTGTTTCCTTCTCTTCCAAATCTCTGTTTCAGTCCTTGGCTTGCTTCATCTACTCCACTCTTTATTTTCTGTAATATAGTCTTTATTTCAGTTAATGTATTCTTCATTTCTGACTGGCTCTTTTTTATGTTTTCTAGTTCTGTTTTAATGTTTCCTATTTCTTTGTTGAACTTGTCACTAAGTTCATCCCCTATTTCTCCCCTAAGTCTATTGCGCATCCTTAATAACAGTATTTTGAAGTTTGTATCTAATAAGTTGTCTTCATCTTATTTTGTTCTTTTTGTGGAGTTTTGTTTTGTTCTTTCATTTGGGATATGTATGTATGTCTCCTCATTTTGGCAGCCTCACTGTTTATTTCTATATATTATGTAGAGCTGCTATATCTCCTGGTCTTAGCAGAGTAGCCTTATTTAGCAGGTGTTCCACAGCATAGGGTCAAGTGGTACAGCCTCCTCCACCAACCAAGCTGGGCATTCCAAATATGCCCCTGATGTGGGCTGTGTACATTCTCCTATTGCAGTAGAGCTTTTGATTTCTGTTGTCACTTTAGTAGGATTGACTTAACCCCAGGGTAATTGCTGGGAGAAATGGCTGTGACCACTGTGAAGGATAAGCTGTACAGGGAGGGGCCCAGTTCTTGGAGCAGGAATTACTTCAGCAGGGCTCCAGTGCCCACTGAGTCTTCTCCTTGAGTGTGTCACTTTTGGAGGTGGTGGGATGGTGCTTTAATCTGGTCTGAAGATGTCCACTTGGTGTGCAGTACTAGAGACTCCAAGGAGGTGCAAAGCAAGATTAGGCATCATCTGTATTTTCCCCAGGTCCACTGGGCATGAGCTGCAGAGTGATCCTTAGATGTCTGCTACTTGTTCTGGGCTTGGTGATGCCCAGGAGAAGCCAAGTTCAAACCAAGGCCAGCTGCTGGTGGTAATAGACCTGGGACCACTTAGAGATACGGGCCATGCTGAGGACACAAACTGCTTGTTTGAGAGATTTTAGAAAAGTTTGAAGCATGAGCCAAAAGAGGCCATTTGTATGGCTATGCTTCTAGAAACAGCTTGGATGGGGCTGCAAGTTAGGCGGGGTGTGGTGTAAGGGAATTATCGAGGTGGGGCAAACAGCATGAACCATATTTGGCAGAGGCTCAGATTTGTGCCCGCCTGCCAGCTCTGAAAGGAGGCTCAAAAAGAAACAGCAGCTTCTGCCTGCATTTTTGTCTGGGAGAAAGCTGCCCCTTCAGTTCTTGCCCTGACACCAGACAATCCAATTCTTTCAATATATCCCTGGTGCCTTCTGAGCTCTGCCCCAGCACTGGAACTCAGATGAAGTCAATCAGTCTGTGCATGAGCCCTTTAAGGGGAAATGCCTGGAACTCCAGAAGTTTTTATAGACAAAAGTTATGGGGACTTCGCTTCCTGGCACTGAAACCCTGGATTGGGGGTTCTGGTGTGGGGCTAAGACCCCTGACCTACAGGTGAACCTCCACAGCTGAGATGTTCCTCCAGATTTTTATCTGCCATATATGGGTGTAGGACCAGCCCATTTCTTACTTCTGTCCCTCCTAATAATCCTTAGTCGTAGGGTGCTGTACAGCTAATTTCCCATGATTCTGGGTGACAATTGTTCTGTAGTTTAGTTGTGGTTTTAATGTATTGTGAGAGAATGCAAGTACTACATTTACCTATACTGCCATTTTGACCCATCCTGTGACCTAAAGTTTAATTAAAAAGAGCTTTACAATCTAATATAAAAATTAAAATAAATCTGTATATTTATCAATTTCTACAGGCTATAGGAATAGAACTTAAAAATGGATATCTACTATCATAGCAAAATTAATTATTTTGGAAATATTTTATGGCTTGCTAATACTGCAACATCAATAAATGTGATATGTATTTTTCTATACTCTTAGTATCTGCATTAGTGAATAGTTCTATATGCTTATGCAAGACTTTGGGAGCATAAGCAAAATACTTTATTTTGTGGCTGCCACTGTTCCCAGACACTAGATGAAGCCTAAGTAGGTCCATTTCCCTGCTGGGCATGCACTGATAATAAGTCTTCTGGTTGCATTATGTCAAAAATTTTGAGTCTCAATTCAAAGAACAGAACATGTATTATTTGTAATAATCCCAATTCTTTATTAATGTGCACTTAATCTTCTCTTTCCCCATCCCCCATCCCCCATCCCCCTGCCTCCACACACTGGATCCTACTTGGTATAGTAGAAGGCAGAGCAGTATGGATTTCTCTGAGAATTTACATAGTTCTCTGCAGTCTATTTTTTTTCTCCTCCATTATTCAATTATTTCTTACCTCTTATAGGCCAAGCCCAAGGGTCCAAGAGATTGTGAGGAAAGAGCCCCATGTGGCAGGGCCATTTTCTAAAGGCATTGATAGGCTCTGATGGACAGAAATTTAAAACTGAATTTAGTTTCCTGGGCACATGAATTCTTTCTGCCTACAGGGTCCTTCCGCCCAAATTATGTGCCATGGATGTTGCCTCTTTATTCCACTAATGCTACTCCTTATTTCCTGGGTATCCAACATTCACTCTTCCTCAACTCTGTGTTGGAGTCCATTGCCCTGCCATCTCTTCTTCAGCAGGAACCTGAATGGCTGTGGGTGACCCACATCTGGTCCGGCGCATACTCACATTTTTTGCCCCAGGGCACATTTGGAATACAGGCCCAACCCCTACCCAGTCACCATTCCATTGCTGCAGCTACTAATAAAACAGGAGTGCCAGTATTCGGAGCCTTCCCAAAAAACTTTCCCATTTGAGTAAGCTCTTACTAGGCTTGAGGCAGAACACCTAATACAGCTCCCTCAAGAAGTCTAACAGCAGTTCAGTAGCTTTAAAAAAAACTCAACAAAAGAAAGGCCCATAAGAAAAATGTACTAATACACTACTTCCCCATGATTTTTAAAACCTCACTGAAACCTATCTATGTAATCATTTCTAAAATGATGGAATTGTCCTGGATGATACTTAGATTTACGTAAGATTGAAAACTCTGAATCTCTATATATTATAATTCCCAGAATAAGTATGTAAGAAAATAAATCTGACTTTATTTTACTTACTTTATTTACCTAATTTTATTATTAGAAGATTTGTATTTTCTAAATATTAGGCCCCTTTAGGAATTTCAAAGCATGTATAGTATTTTAATCCATCAATATAGAGTGAGTACCTACCATGGACCAAGTGATAGTAAAGCATGTGAGTGGCATTGCACAGCTTAATTTACCTCTTTCAATGTTTCACTGTTTCGTTAAACCCTATTAATTTCTACATCATCACCATGTGTGTATGAGGGTAAGCTAACATAACCTTAAAGCAAGTACCTTGCACTGGTAAGAGGCATCCCACCTAGAAGTGCAATGATCAGATTGCCAAAAGGCTATGAGAATGTTTACAACATATATACAGTTGTGCTCTGTGGTAACCAGCACTGTCACTGAAGTTGCTGATTCTTTTTAAAAATGTTTATCTTAGCCCTGGCTGGTGGCTCAGTGGATAGGCGCCAGTCTGAGAACCCAAAGGTCACTGGTTTGATTCCTAGTCAGGGCACATAACCAGGTTGCAAGCCAGGTCTCTAGCCAGGTCCCCAGCTGGAGGTAGGTTAAAGGCAACCATACATTGCTATTTCTTTCCCTTTCTTCCTCCCTGCCCTTCTCTCTAAAAATAATGATTATTTTTTAAAAATAAATAAATAAAAGGTTTATCTTACATTTATAATAACTTCCTATGAACTCAAAATAGTAATTCCCTATTCGAACAATAGCTCTAGGAAGTCTTTTCAATTTCCCTATTTTAAAAAATTTCCCATAGTGTTTATCACCATGATACATAGTAAGAAGAACCAAATAATGAAACTCATAGTTTGAATGAAATTAGTGTTTGTTGAAAATGAATCCTATCTCCTGTTCCATCATGGAAATATGACTGATTCAGATACCTTATATTTCAAAACAGTTGTATACCAATTAAATTCATATCTATTCTCTCCAATGAATATATTAACTATTTCTCTACTTTAAGATATTTTGAAAATTCTTGTCATTCAAGTGTACTCTTGGGAGAAATGATGACTGTCTTTAGGGAAAAATAGAAGGGAAGATTTTTATGTATAAAATTTTAATTTTAAGATACTGATTACATAAAATTCATATCATGTATCTGCCTACATTTCATACATAATAAAATCTGTAGTAATGATAGCTAATATGTATAGAGTGCTTGTTATTTTTGTTTACTTCTCATACTAGCATTTAAAGTAGATGTTATTGTCCTAAATTTTACTAATTCCACACTGCCTTTAATCTTTAACTCATTCACTTAGTTTTTTTCAGTTTGATGCCACATTTATACAACTTAACCAGTTCGTATGTCAAAGCAATCAGCATAGAATTAGACTAGGAGATTCTCCTTTAAGTTTGGAGATTGAAAACAATCTTATTTTCATTAAGGAATTGCACCTATGGGTTCAGTGGGTTCTCTGTCATAAAGCAAGTTGTGGCAGCCAGGAGTTATTGAGCAGTTAACTGTGCAGAAATACATGTAATTTAGTGGGAGATAGAACTATTGAAGTTTTGGTTGGTACTACGGAATACCACACACAGAGGAAACCTGAAACATATGCATAAAGAAAGGACCAATTCACATTTGTTAGAGTTGCCTTAGTTTACTCATTAATATCCTATTCTGATCCTTGAATGAATTATTTGGTTAAATAACAAAAGTAACAAGAAATGTATTGTCATTGTTGATAGTTAAGACATTCACTGACTTCATAGGGACCACCCTGACATGTAGTCTGCTTATAAGGTTTTTTTTTTTTTTTTTTCATATTACATTCATCCCATTTCCCCCCCCCCCATTGCTCTCCCCTGCCCCACCCTCCCCATCCCCTCTCCCACAGCTGATCCCCATATGTTGTACATGTCCATGGGTCATTTATACTAGTTCCTTAACTAAATGATTCCTCTTCTTTTCCCCTTCCCCTTCCCCTTCTGCACACTGTCAGTCTGTTCCTTATTTCCAAGAGTGAAATATCTTTCATCACTATGTTTACTATCATTTTTTTCATTGCCCTTGTCTATTGGACAATGGCACTGAACTAATGATTATGCTGTCATGTGATCTGGGAGAGTAAATGAGAAACATGTTAAGTAAGGTTGGAGTGTTCATAGTTTAGTCCATTTATTTTCATGAGAAGGTAGGCAAAGGGGGCAGGATAGTACCTGAGGTAAAAAGAAAAAAGACTGATGATTCATATGCCAAAACTAAGTTGTGAATACAGTTTTTCCCTATTATCTCACAACCCATTTCCCCTTTCCCTTTTCCATTTTTAATTAATCACTTTATTTTTGTTTTCACCTTGATTTTTGTCTTCTTCCTTCTCTTCTTTTCTTCTTTCACCTCTTTTCTTCTTTTCCCCTTTCTGCCCCTCACCCTTCTTTCTTTCTGCTCCCCTCTCTGCCTCATTCTTCCATGTTAACCTCTTTCTCTTTTCCTGCTTCCATTTATCTAATATAGATACCATAATTTGTACTTTGAATACTTTCTCTCCCTAATCCACCAATTTATTATTAAACTGCCTCTGCAGTAGATGGAATTCCTTATTTTTAAGAACAGGTCAGCCTTCAGAGCATGGAGAAGAGCAGCTCTGGACAAGAGCTAGAAGAGAATCTCTTCTGAAGCAGGTGGGCAGAATAACTTGATTCCTGAATCATTAGCAGCTCAGGGCCTTCTTTTCTCTGAACAGAGGCCCAGCTTTCCTCCAGGAATTTCGGGTAATTACTCTTCTCCACAGATTTATGACAAAAATTTGTTCACCTGGCTGGTAGCACAGTGGATAAGGTGCCAGCCTGAGAACCCAGAGGTCGCTGGTTCGATTCCCCAGCCAGGGCACATAACTAGGTTGCAAGCCAGGTTTCCAGCCAGGTCCATGGCTGGAGGCAGGTGAAAGGCAACCATACATTGATGTTTCTCTCCTTCTCTTTCCCCCTCCTTTCCTCTCTCTCTGGAAATAATAAATAAAATCTTAAAAAAAAATTTTTTTTTGTTCAAATAAGTAAATGCTAAATATATTTAATTTTTACAAATTGTTGTAAATATTGTACATTTATATATATTTAAATTTACAATTTATTGGTTGTAAATAAGTAAACAAAGTCTCTTGCCAACGGAGACTTAATTCCTCTTCTGTATGGATGTTAGTGATTGTGGCAGAGACTTCCTTCTCTATCCTGGGCACAGTGGTGATGGAGCTCTGTATTTTCCTGCATTGTTAGAAACAGAACACATGTGAGAAACAGGTTTCAGAATACTTTGCAAAGCAAAAATCTGTCACAGTAAAAATTAAATTAAATACAGAAATGGCCCCCTCATACCTGTAGAATTTACCACTAAATGGCTGTTTTGAATCAGAAATATAGTAAGGTTTGTAATGATTCCATTAGTTAAGGTTAACATGTACTTAAAGAATGATAGCTAAATTTGGCATTAGAAATAACTTGTTTAAATCCCATTAAGCTATGAAAAGTTTAGTAAATTTCTTAAATTCCAGTTTCACAACCCAAAGAAGTTACAGGGAAGTACTGAAAAGTAATGTAAATTTTGTAATGTTTGCTAATACATCATATGGAATATAGTACACAATTTTGACTTAAATACTGACTTAAGGAATGGTAAGTAAATACAAATCAACTAAAGACAATATCAAGCCTACATTCTTTTTCACATAATTGATAAATGTTAGAATTTATTTTAAATTTACTGACCTTTTAAACATGATATAACGTGTAACATTGTGAATGTTGATTTATTCTATATTTTATATACCAAATTTTACCTTAAATAGATTTACCTAATAATATGGGTAAATGTTGCTTCACTCTGTAAAGCAAATAAGCTATAGCCACCAAAAATTTATTTATAAAAAAGAATACCGGTGATAATTTTCATGAAATAAGTCTACTATTTATTTCTACATTTACAATTATTTTTACATTTATAGATTGACTTTTCCCCAAGTCACTGCAAAGTTAAAACTATTAACAGCTTCACTACAATAAAAAGTATATATCAAATTGCCATAGCATAAGCTCTTGTTTTAAAGAAAATGGGTTAAGTAATTTTAAATAGCATTTACAAAATTACCATGTATCATAACTCTTTCCAAAATTTTGAATTCATTGATTCAAAGCTTTCTAAAGAATATTCAGATGAAAATAATGAATAAAACTGGCATCATACAAGAATCAAAAAGTCTAGTTGAAATAATCAAACATTGAGATAGGGGACTGGCTTCAGATCTTCAGATAATTACAGTTAAATTTAGCTTAAAAGATCATTGAACATTTTGTTTGAAGGTGGGCCCATTAGTTCTGTAACAGAGACAATAATATACTAAAGTGGCAAATAACAACTTGATTTAGCTTCTTTTAGTTTCTTAAGCATCTCAATTAAAACTAGTATCATATGTTGCATATGAAATTTAAATACCGAGTGTCTTTCTAGATGACACAGTGCATGAGGAAACTGTAGGATTTTTTTTTTTTTTAAAGAAAACAGAGCACATAAAGTTTTCTTTATGTTAAAAGCAATGGAAGTATAATAAGGCCTTTATAATCATAGATACTAAGTTTGTATCCTATACTGTATAGAAAGTATTGTGTAACATTTCTTTTCAATAGTATAATTTCCTTAGAGATCTATGTAGTTTGAAAGCCATAAAAAGGGCTTGTAATGGAGGACCTAAGGGGCTGTCATTTGTAACTAAGACATTAATGTTTAAAATAATGTATACTTTTAAATGCTGCCAGGTGTTGAAGCTGTTATGCAATGTAAACTGCAAGTTTTAGTAAGTTTATGAAAAAATGGTGATATAAATCTCTTTATAAAAGTTTAAGAAAATGATTAGTAATGGCCACAGAAAAGCCAAGCTGCATAAAGCCTTTTTGTGCTAATTCTTAAGAGGGAGTTAGGTTTTCCATGAGATTAGCATTATCACATTGAAATTATAGGTTGGCCAAGATAATACAAATGTCAATTTTTAATGTGATTAGGTGGTTTGCATGTGAAAAATAACATCCTTGGTGCAGTGCAATATTCTGGAAAGATTAACACATGATAAGCAGGGAACACTGTAATCTAGAATGCCTCTCTTCCATTTATATTGTAACCCTCTGAATACTCCATATGAACAATATTCTGGCCTTTAAGTTAGTTGCTAGGAAATTATAGGACCAAAATAAACTTTAAACTGTGTTCTATCTGCTTTATTATAACAACTGAATGGGGTCATTTACTGCCTGCCTTTGAGGACCACAGTCCAGATGGGTCTTTTGCACAGTCACTGAAATTTCATTCCAGAGGGTCAGATGCTGAGCACTCAGGCTGATGGCATGAACCAGGTGTTAAAAATGGAGGCTGCACGTGTACTTGAGCTCTAGTATGGGATGGCTTTTCCTGTCAGCTGCCGTGATGGACTATGCTACTTGTTTAAGTTGTTCTTTCCCAGAAGGGTCCTTGAGGATTACTTTGTGGTTCTTATTGACACCTTTAAACTTTGATAGCCATTATACTTACACTTTTTTTTATCCTGTCATAACATTTTCCATCAGAATTATATCGATTTCCTTTTGTGAAAAATATAATCATCCTCATAGAGACTGGATTTTTCTATTTCTGTCTGAAAAGTGTTTTAATAGCATTTTTGGTTTTTTTTTTTTTCTATCTCCCTCATACTGATACCATGCATTTAAAATACTTTTGTAATAATAAATACCACCAGGACATATGTATTCAGTAAACGGTTCCTATTTTTATGACACTTGCTTCTCAAGAACAGACATATTCTTTAAAGGAAAAAAAAGTTGCCAGCTCTAAATTGATTGACATTTGTTTACTTAACTCTATCCTTTTGAAAGCCTGCACACCTATTTCAACCTTGAACAATTTCCAACTGTGGTATACTGGAACATTTTTTCATTTATTAAGTTCAGTGTTGCCAACCCAAACAAAGTATAATCAGCGATGATCCGAGCAGACCAAGCTGTCTAGCACCATACAATGTATCTGCATACTAATTTCCAAATTCCCTCACATTTCCAGGGAACTAATGGGATCATTTTCATTCTGTTACAGCAACTCAACAGTTACTGAATCACCATCTGTGTTTTTGTTAACCTGAATCAGATATGAATTCTGTTATTGCAAGGTAGAGCAGCTTGTTTAATGATTCTTAATCTTTTCTTTAATTAAATCATGCAGCCAACCTGAAAAATCTATCTTAATGCAAATGAGGAGCTTTTTTGGCATTCGCTTACAGTAATGCACTAATAAGGTTAATTTATGAAGGTTCTCTTCCAGTCTGTACAGATGATATTTGTTCACTGCATATTTTTAGCATATTGTCCCTTTTTGTAATATTTTAAGTAATAAAAACATAGTTATTTTTCACTTACACAAATGAGAGCTACTGTAAGCAGCACTCTCTGTTAACCAAAACTGAGTATACGAAAAATATAAAGAATTCTAGGTAAGAGGAGAATCCATTTTGTTGAATTTCAAGTGCTAGTGCTCTGGAAATTCAGAGCACTAGCTAAGAAACTGAAAAATGTTCAGTTTCTTAGCTATGTAAGAAGAGAGCTCAATAATTAGATAAGGAGTTTTCTTGAACTTAAAAAAAAAATCGTGCTCACTTCGGCAGCACATATACTAAAATTGGAATGATACAGAGAAGATTAGCATGGCCTCTGCACAAGGATGACGTGCAAATTCGTGAAGCGTTTCATATTTAAAAAACAAAAATCCTGTTGGACATGAATTAGTAATATAAAAAGTAAATATAATAAAATAATCTTATCAAAACTTATCAGTTATATATAACAATTGTTATGAAATTGCATTTTGATCATTTCAGAATACCTTATTCAAACTCTTCAATGAGGTATTATAATATATTTTATAATGCTAAATTCCATATAAATACATAATCATAGATCTGGAATGGATTATAAGAACTAGTACAGGATAAAAAAATAACAATTTGTATAGATGGTGGGATTAAATGGTAATGAATAAAAAATATTAACCTTATCATTCTAATGTTTACCTCTGGGGCTTTTCTTCATGAACCTGGCTCTAATCATATTACGGGTGGCAAAACAAGTCATATCATGATCAGGACTTACAGTTACCTCCATATATGCTAAGTATCTTCTAAATCTAGGTTTAGTATTTGACAAAATAATACCAAATATGGTCAATAAAAATGGTAAAATCATTTGCATAAATTTATGGTAAGCATATGAATTTGGGAGCCACATATATGCAAAGCATATTTCACATACATACATGTAGAGATGTGAATATAAATAAGACATAATAGCTGCCCTCAAAAACTTTAAAATGCATGAGAAGGATTATTAACTTTGCACTCACAAGGTTTTCTAATATTACTTCAAGTGAAGTATCAGTATTTCCTGAAGTATTTTTATATAGGCTTCAGGTGCATAATTCTATAACACATCATCTGTATATTGCTTTATGTGTTCACCACCCCATGTCTCCTTCCATTACCATTTATCCCTCTGTATCCTCTTCTACCTGCCCCCTCCACCCTTCCCTCTGGTAATCATCATAGTGTTGTCTGTGCCCATAGCTTTTCTTCCCCTTGATTCCTTCACCTTCTTCACCCAGTCCCATAACTCAATTCCCCTCTGACAGCTGTCAGTCTGTTCTCTATGAGTCTGTTTCTATTTTGTTATTTTCTTCATTAAAAATTCCAAATATGAGTGAAATCATGTGATATTTTCTTTCTTTGGCTGGATTATTTCACTTCAGCTAATGCTCTCCAGGTTCATCCATGCTGTTGCAAAGAATAAGATTTGTTTTTTTACAGTCAAGAAATATTAAATTCTATAAATATACCACATCTTTTTTTACCAACTCATGTACTAATGGGCACTTGGGCTGCTTCCTGGAGCATTTGTATTTCCCTTGCATAGTTTAGCCAATTGGCACGGCTCTCTAGCAAAATGAAATTTACTAAAAAATGGATTAAACATTTTTTAATTGTATTTATTATTTTTTTAAAAAATTTTATTTATTATTTACAGAGAGAGAAGAAGGGAGAGAGGCAGAGAGGGAGAGAGGCAGAGAGGGAGAGATACATAAATGTGTGGTTGCCTTTCACCTGCCTCCAGCTACAGATCTGGCTGGAGACCTGGCTTGCAACCTGGTTATGTTGCCCTGGCTGGGGAATTGAACCAGCAAACTTTGGGTTCGCAGGCTGGCGCCTTATCCATTGTGCCACCAGCCAGGGCAATATTTATTACTTTTTAGAGAGATGGGAAGGGAGAGAGGCAGAGAGGAGAGAACCATCAATGTATGGTTGCCTTTCACCTGCCTCCAGCTACCAACCTGGCTGGAGGCCTGGCTTGCAACCTGGTTATGTGCCTTGGCTGGAAATTAAACCAGCGACCTTTGGATTCACAGGCCAGCACCTATCTCCTGAACCACCAACCAGGACTGGGTTAAACTTTTGATAAGACTATAAATAACTCCTGCCCCACATTGCACTTTGAAATGTCCTATAGTAGGGATGCTATTAACTGATGAAATAACTGTATAACCTGCTTTTTGTTTTGACTTCATTATCTAGTCCATGACATTTTAACTTACTCTCTAAATAGTTGCTTGACTAAATACCCTTTAATATCACAACTTATTTCTTTATAAAATAACTGGATATAGGTTATTTCCAAAACAAAAATTTCTTATTTGTTACTTACATGGAAAATTAATGTGTTTTTGGAGATTTCATTATGGAATTCTGAAGTATGAGTATGTCATCCATCCCCCAAAGCACTGGAAACTAATGTGAGTAAAAGATGAGCACTGTGGCCTTAAAAAAAAGTAATAAATTGTAGAATACATTGCTTCGGTTATAACTAGGCCCCAAGCTTACTACCTCTTTTATCTATAGTAAATATATGCAAATCTTGACCTGTGGTTTTATACCTCCTAGACTTTGAAAAGATAAAAACAAGCTGATTAATGAGGTAACAAATCTATTACTGCCTTTAACTTCCAAAGTGCAGTACGGCTGTTTACTATATTTATTATACCTCCAGGTAGAAGTCAGTCCAGAGGGAACCAAGCCCAACAGCAAGCATCAGTATTTGGATGAAAAAAATATATGTGTATATATAATATATAAATTATAATTGGAATCAAAGCAAGCCATTGGTGTTTAATTGCCACCAGCAAGGGAGAGAAAGTGTTTCAAATCCTTTGGATCAGTGGTTAGAAGACAAACAGGCTTTAGAGACATTCTCTGACATGAGTGGGATCCTTGTATTAGAAACCAAATGACATAGAAATAGTTTTATTAGCAAATTGGTAAGTTACATGGCCTTTTTATTTCTTGAGGTGGACTCCATAAAATACTGAACTATTATTACCTTACAGAAAAACTACTATTTAAAAACTTTTAAACTAATATTGACTGCTGTCAGATCAGTTTCTAGATTTATTGACTTAAGAAGAAAATATAAACTGAGGGGAAGGCAAGGTCAGGTCAATATTTATCTTGTGAATCAATGGATTTTGATACTAACAAAAAATGAAGTTCAATAAATGTACATGGCTGACAGGAGGAGAAAAAAATCTGATCAAAAAGTTTGTAATTTTAAAATTCCCTAAGCAAATTTGACTTGGCAGTTTAAAGTATTATGGGATATTACATGCCCTTAGGGTATACAGGATAAAATAATTCTGAATAGTACTCTTAAAAACCTAAACTATGTAATAGACATGTGCAATTTTCTTGTCTCCATAAGACAAATGTTTTTCAGTGATATTGTATTATTAGTTATTATAGTTCTTTCCTCATTTTAGCTATTATTTACCTACATCAGAAGAGGAAGAAACAAAAGAGAACATTTGATGCTGATGTAGAATTCTGTTTAATTTTCAACATAATATCACTTGAAATGTGGATTCTAAGAATGAACTATAATTGCTTGGTTTACTTGTATCTTATTCATCTTTATAGCTCCTGTGTGTGCTTTAAGATATTTGACTGTCTTATCCTATTCAGGCTGCTATAACAAAACATCATGGACTTGGTAGCTGACAGAGAACAGAAACATTTCTCACAGTTCCGGAGGCTAGAGGTCTGACATTAGGATGCCAACATGGTTGAGTGATGGCCTTCCTCCAGGATGCAGACATTTCCCTGTTCTTCACATGGTGCCAGTGGACAAGAAAACTCTGTGTTTTCTTTAATAAGGATGTTAATCCTCTCCCAAAGCTCTATTTACTAATATCACATTGGTTATTAGGATTTCAATATAGAAATTTGGGGGAACACAAACATTAAAACATAACACTATAATATACATACTGTAATATACAGTCTGTAATTAGTGCACAGACTTATTATTTTTCCATAATTCCTGACATCAGATTCTTGAGACTCCTTAATCCCTCAAATCATTTTCAGATAATAGAAAATGGACCCAATATGTATTGGTGGCTATTTATGCATATTTTATGAAAAATTCACAAAACATACAGTCTCTGCTTTTTAGATTCTTACATCACCTAATATGGGATGACAGAGTACACTCAACATTGAGGAGTGTTTAGAAAGCATTGTATAATTAAATAGAAATTATTATATTGTAAAATATATGCATGAGGTCCAACAATATGAAGTGTGGTCACATCAGGAAAGCCTTTGGGGGTCATAAATAAAATGGATTACTAAAAATGAGTAGAACTATATTTCAGTCTGTGTCAAATGAATGAACAAAACCCAAGAGTACAGAAATGAATAAGTCATATTATCTTTGTTATAATAGTTTTATGAAATAAATATTTTGGTAGAAATGGGTTATCACAGAAAAATACAGACAAATATGTGAGACCTTATTTTTAAAAACCTCTCTGGGGTATAAATCAGAGAGGTAGGGACAAATAGCAACATTAGAGGATGCTGAACTCTTCTATTCCTAAGAATATATGCCTACATATGGAGCAGTTCCTCATAAGAGAAAACTGAGGGCTGATTGATCAGTGTCGATGCAATAAATGAGGGGGCTGGAGGAAGGAGAGAGAGTGTGCTTACAGAGTGGTAGAAATGAAGAGTGTTCAGGGTCCATGGGAACACTCTGGAATCAGAGGTATTGGCGATTGGCTGTAGTGTAGGTTCATCATCCACCTCGATTGCATAGGTGAGGGTTCTAGCTGGTGCTCTGATTTAAGTGCAAGATCACTATAGCATATTCCTTGCCACAGCACCATTAGCCAACTCCAGCTACAGACAGCCAGGGTACCACCATGCATAAACTGGTCCATCCCACCTGAAGCCCACTTCAGCACAAATAACTGGAACAACATGGCATTGCAGTGTATGTGCACCAGACTGCCTGCCTAGAGCCCACTCTAGCGCCAGGCAACCAGACCAACAGGGAGCCCCTGAATGCACATGCACCTGCATGCTGCACCCTGAGGCATTTTGGACCTAGCCAATCACCATATCAGATGTTGCATTGCCCAACCCAATTCCAATCAGCCTACTACAGAGTCTACACAAGGCCACATTTTTAAGATTGGGAGACGTAGCTATTTCATCTAATTCATAGCAACTAACACAGAAAGTCAAACAAAATAAAATATAAAGAACTATATTCCAAATGAAGAGACAAGCAAAACTCCGAAAAAACCTAATGCAATGTAGATAAATTAGTTGCCTGATAATGAATTTTTATTTTAAGATTTTATTTATTATTTCCAGAGAGAGGGGAAGGGAAAGAGGCAGAGAGGGAGAGAGACATCAATGTATAGTTGCCTTTTACCTGCCTCCAGCTCAGGGTCTGGCTGGAGACCTAGCTTGCAATGTGGTTATGTGCCCTGGATGGGGAATTGATTCAGCGACCTTTGGGTTCACAGATAGGTGCCTTATCCACTGAGCCACCAGCCAGGGCCAAGAATATTTTAAATAATCATAATTATACTTAATACACTTGAGAGGAGACTAGAGGAACTCAGAGCAAACATCTACAAAGACTGAGAAAAAATAATTTAGGAATATAATAACTAATGAAAAATGAATTAGAAGTAATCAGCAAATTCAATAATATAGAAGACTAAATAATCTGTGTACTAGAATAATGACAATATCACAGTCAGAGCAACAAAAATAATTTGAAAACAAGAAGAGTTTAAGGGACATCTGGAACAACATTAAGCACATTAGCATTTATATCATAGGGATCCCAAAAGCAAAGAGTAAGGGACAGAAAGTTGATTTGAAGAAATAATGACTGAAAACTCTTCTAAACTAGGTATACAAATTAACTTCTATGTCCAGAAGGTACAGAAAATTCCAAACAAGATAAGCCCAAAAAAGCCAACATGAAAAATATAATATAATTAAAATGGCCGAGTTAAGATAAATAGACAACCTTGAAAGCTTCAAGAAGAAAACAACTAGTCACATTACAAGAAAAACTCCATAAAACTATAAAGCCAGAAGGGATGGTGGTATACATTTTAAATTCTTAAAGAAAGGAACTTACTACCTGGAATACTCTACATAGCAAGAGTATCATTCAGAATTGAAAAAGGGATGAAGAGTTTCTCAGACAAGCAAAAACTAAAGGAGGTTATCACCACAAAACCAGCTTAAAAAAAAACAAAAACAAAAACAAAAAACAAAACTGTTCAAGGATCTTCTCTAAGCAGAAAAGGAAACCAGAAAAAATAATTAAGTAAAAAATATTAGTAATATAATATTACTGGTAAAATAAATTATAATTAATACAGTAAATCATTCACTTAAAAATATAGTATGAGGGGTAAAAGATAAACATACTAAAATTAACTACAATTATAATAAGTAGGATTACACGAAACAAAAAGATTTAAATGTAACATCAAAAAGATAAAGGATGGTGGGGGGAGTAAAAATGTAGTGCATTTAGAATGTGTTTGGACTTAAAACACCTATCACCTTAAAGTAGACTACAATAGGTATAGAGTTATACATATAAACCTTATGATAATAGCAAAAACCCTTATGATAATAGCAAACATACAAAATTTAAAAAAAAGAATTTGAACAAAACACTAAAGAAAACAAGCAAACCATAAAGAGATCAGTTGTAGAAGAAAGGAACAGAGAACTATAAAAACAACTAAAAAATCAATTAAAAAGAGCAAGAGATTACATATTATCAATAGTTACTTTGAATGTAAGTGGACAAAATGCTCTAATAAAAACAGGGTGGCTGAATGGATTAAAAAACAAGACCCATCCGTGTGTTGCCTTTAAGAAATATAATTCAGATCAAAAGACAATGTAGACTAAGATTGAATAGAAGGAAAAGACATTCTATGCAAATAGAACTGAAAAGGAAGCTGGAGTAGCAATACGCATATCAAATACACTTTAAAACAAAGATCCTAAAGGAGACAATCCAAGGAGGCATAAGTAGACATGCTATATCTCCCTCCACAACAAAAATGGATATCATCTACCTCAAAACTCGAGACAACCAGAAATTTCAGATTATCTAGCTGCACAGAAGTCCAACAAACAAATATAAAGCAGAAATACTCATCCAGATGGGAAGGGCAGAGCTGGGCGAGAGAGGATGCAGTGCAAGGGCACATGATTTCATGGCATGCAGTTTGGCAACCCTTGGTTTGACAGCACTATAGCACACCGGTCCACATGGCTCATGGTTCTAGCATTGGAGCAGGGGTGGGGGAATAAAGCCACATTGCTTCTGACTGAAAACAAGTCGGGGCTGGGAGGAGGAAGAAACTGCTGACCTCTCAGCAGAGTCTGTTTGTTTAGAGGGCCCACCATCCTGTAACATCCATAGACCTACCCACTCGGGGATCCACAACAACTAGAGAGGCACCAGTCTCATTCGAGAAGCAGGAGAAGTGCCTGGAAAAAGGGAGAGTGCTGAGCAAGTAGCATTATTTCCTCTCAGACCTCTCTCCCACATACAGCACCACAATGTGGTGAAACAGGTTGCCTGTACTGATGACTACCTGAGGTTCTGCCCCTTAACAAGTGTTACAGCTTTACCTAAGACACAGAGGCAAACATAGGGGCCTGTCAAGTTGAGGAGACAGAGAAATATGGCTCTAAAAAGGGAACAGATGAAGTTTCCAGCAGGCAAACTAAGCAATAAAGAAATAGCCAACCTTACAAATGAACAGATAACCTAACAGGTACACAGTTTAAAACACTGGTAATAAAGATGCTCACAGACTTTACAGTATACTTAAGTATATCAAACACAGAAGGGAAGAACTGAAGTATAGGCTAAGTGAAACAAAGGAAAATTCACATGAAACCAATGGTGAAGGGAAGGAAACTGGGGTTCAAACCAACTATTTGAAACATAAGGAAGAAATAAACAGTCAACCAGTATAGAAGGAGGAAATAAGAATTGAAAAAAATTTCTTGAAATTGAGAAGCTTAGGACCCTCTGGTATGATTTTAAACATGCCAACATCTGAATCACAGGGGTTCCAAAAGGAGGAGAAAAAGCAAAAACTGAAAACTTGTGTGAAAAAATAATGAAGGAAAACTTCCCAGCTTTAGCAAAGGAAAAAGACATCCAAGCCCAGGAAGTACAGAGTCCCAAACAAGTGGGACACAAAGAGGACCACTCCAAGACACATCATAATTAAAATTCCAAAGATAAAAGATAAAGAGAGAATCTTACAAGCATTAAGAGAAAAGAAGAGAGTGCCTATAAAGAGGTTCCTGTAAGACTATCAGCTAATTTCTCAAAAGAAACTTTGCAGGGAAAAAGTATTAAAAGTGATTAAAAGCAAGGACCTACAACCAAGATTGCTCTATACAGCAAAGCTATCATTTAGAATGAAAGGCAGATAAGGTGCTTTCCAGACAAGGTAAAACTAAAGTAGTTCATTATCACCAAGCCATTATTCTAAGAAATGTTAAAGGGACTAAAGAAAAAGAGAATCAAAATTATGAATATTAAAAAGACAACAAATACAACTATTAACAACAGAACTTAAAAACAAACTAAGAAACAACCATAATAGGACCAGAGTCATAGGTATGGGGATCATTGGGAGGGTTATCAGCTGGGAAGGAGGATGTGAAATGAGGAAATAGTTCAGGGATTAGGAAACATAATTGGTAGGTACAAGGTAGGGAGAATAATAGAGGAAAGGGTGAAATCAGAACACTTTTATTTATAGCCCTTGGAATGAACTAAGGGATGAGGGACTACAGGAAGGAATGGGGGCCTTGGGTGAAGGGGAGAAAAGGGAAAGGAATTTGGGACAACTGTAACAGCATAATCAATAAAATACACTTAAAAACCTCATAAGCTATTTAACACACACTTGACAATACCAAGTATTGGTGAGGAGGTGAGGCAATGGGAATTCTTATAGATTTCCTATTGAAAGTATAAAATGATCCAGTTTTATTAATATGTAAGGTTAAATACATATATGCTGTACGACCCAGTAATGTCACTCCTAGATATTTATCCAAGGCAAATAAACATGTATGTCCACACAAAAACTTTTATATATTTATACCAGCATTATTCATAATAGTCCAAAACTGAAAACCAGTCAAGGGACAAACAGATTGTGGTTTATCCATATCATGGGATACAACTCAGCACTGAAAGCAACAAAAATGCTAATACACTCAATAGTATGCATAAATCCCCAAAATATGATGCTAAGTGAAAAAAATGTTAAACACAAAAGACTGCACACTAGTATTCCATTTATATGAAAGCCTAGAAAAGGCAAAACTATAGCAACATAAAGAAAGTCAGCTGTTGCCTTGGGGCTAGGATTTGGGGGAGTAGATTGACTGCCAAGGGGCATGAGGGAAATTTTTAGGGTGATAGACATGTCCTATCTTGATCACAGAATGGCTATACAACTGTATACAATTACCAAAATTCATTAATCTGTACACCTAGAATTTCGTCCTATGAAGATATATTTCAACAAAACTGGGGTAAAATAATTTTTTAATTACTAGGGTTTCGGAATCCCTTAAAAAGAAAGAAAAAATATCCTGGCAGAAGAACAAAAGTGTATTCCCTTCTGCAAGTTACATAAAATGCGTAAAATAGTGATTTGTTTTTTATGGTCTCTTTGGGGGCCTCTCTAATCTTCATCTCAAGAAAAATTAGAAATAAATCAATCAATTGCACCTTAAATATTTTGAATATATACTGGATATTAAATAGGTTCCTGACAAAATCTTTGTTACTGGAGACTTTCATTGGACCATAGCTAATTAAGGCATTAAAATCAAGTGAGAAAATAAATTAAATAAATAAATAAAACAAAGATCCTAAAGTAACAATGAAGGGCATTATATAATGAGAAACAGGGTCAAACCAAGCAGGATATAGAACAAACATAAATGTCTCTGCACATAGCATAGGAGCATCTAAATATAGAAAGCCAAAAGCAACAGTAATAAAGGAAGAAAATGATAGAAGTACGATAATAGTAGGAAATATTAATACTCCTCTTACATAAATGGATAAATCAGTCAGAGAAATGAATAAGATGACAATGGCCTTAAACATCACATTAGATCAGATCAAATTAATAGACATATACAGAATATTTTATCCAAATATGACAACACCCACATTATTTTCAAGCAGACATGAAACATTATCAGTATTGATCACACATTAGGCCATAAAACAACTCTCAATAAGTTCAGGACAGTAAAATTATATCAAGGAAAGTAAACTTATATCAGGAAAATAAAATTATATATTTGTTCTGATAACAATGGTATAAACTTAAAAATCAAATTCAAAAAGAAAATGAGAGAAAACACAAACACATGAAGACTAAATAACATTACTAAAAAACCAATGGATCAAAGAAGAAATAAATCAGAAACTTAAACTACATTGAGACAAATAAAATCAACCATAAATTTCTAAAATCCATATGATACAAAAGTATTTCTAAGAGGGAAGTTTACAGCTATACAGGCCTATCTTAAGAAACAAGAAAACCCCAAATAAACAACCTAACTATACACCTAAAGAAATAATAAAGATCAGAGAAGATAAAAAAGAGACTGAAAGAAAAAGGGTAGACTGATGAAAATGAGAACTATTTTTTTGAAAAGATAAAAGAGAAAATTGACAAACCTTTAATCAGGCTCAATGTAAAACATGAGACTAAATAAATAAAATCAAGATTGAAAAAGAAGTTACAAATGACACCACAGAAGTAAAAATTGGTCATTAAAGAATAGTACAGGCTCTGGCTGGTGGCACAGTGGATAAGGAGCTGGCCTGCGAACCCAAAGGTTGATGGTTCGATTCCCCAGCCAGGGCACCTAACCAGGTTGCAAGCCAGGTCTCCAGCCAGGTCCATAGCTTCAGGCAGGTCAAAGGCAACTAACTATCCATTGATGTCTCTCACCCTCTCTCCCATCCCCTCCTTGTAAAAATAATAAATAAAATCTTAAAAAGAAAAGAAAATAGTACAATTATGTGCAAACAACTTGAATAAACTAGAATAAATTTCTACAAACACACAGCCTTTTAAGATGAGGAAGAAGAAACAGAAAATATAAATAAGTACAAGCAAGACAATTGTAACAGTAATTAAAAAAAAAAAAAAACAAAACCCTCCCACAAACAAACATCCATCCAGGACACACAGCTTCACAGGTAAATGTACCAAAATTATAAAGAATTAATACCTATTTTTCTTAAGCTATTCCAAAAAGTTTAAGAAGAAGAAATGCTTCCAAATTTATTCTAGTGGGCCAGCATTAACCTAATACCAAAACCTGACAAAGACACTACAAAAATATATATACAGGGCAATATCTCTGATGATGATAAATACAGGCATTTTCCCAAATTATTAACAAACTAAGTTAAAGCATACATCAAAAGGATTATACACCAGATCAAATGGGATTTATTCTAAAAGATCCAAGGGTGGTTCAATGTCTGAAAATCAATACATGTAATATATCACATCAGTAAAACTAAGGATAAAAATCATATGATAATCTCAATAGAGGCAGAAAGAAAAATTTACAAAATTCAACATTTATTTATAAGAATACAACAAAGTGGAAATAGAATATACAACAACATAATAAAAAACTATATATGAGAACTCTATAGCTAACATTACATTCAATGGTGAAAAGCTGAAAGCTTTGCCTCTAAGATTAGTAACAAGACAAAAATATGTCCCCTGGCCACTTTTAATCAACATAGTATTGGGAGCCCTAGCCATAGCAGTCACACAAGAAAAATAAAAGTAATCTATATTGGAAAAGAAGTAAAACTGTCACTAATTTGCAAATGACATGTTGCCATATAAAGAAAAACCTAAAGGCTCCACTGAAGATTTATAATGCACTAAGTCAGACAGAGAAAGACAGATCCCATATGATTTCACTTATATGCGGAACCTAAAGAACAGAATATGTGAACAAATAAAATTTAAACTGCCTCCTAGTTACAGGGAGAACCTGTGGTTGCCAGAGATGGGGAGAAAGGTTGGGGCACTGGGTGAAAAGAGGTGAAGGGACTAAGGAGCACAAATTGGTAGCTAGAAAATCATCAAGTAATTAAGGAAAGAATAGGAAATATCAATAAAATTGTGATAACTCTGTATAGTGCTAAAGAGGATACTAGAAATATTGAGGAGAACACTATGTATAATATGATTGTCTAACCACTAAGGTATACATCCAAAACAAACACATAGTGTTTTTTAAGGTTAAAAAACATGTTGGCATAACTGAACTCAGTATGATTGCAGGATACAAAATTAATGTACAGATTTCCTTTCTTTCTAAACATTTTAAAATAAATTATAAAGAGGTATTAAGAATACAATCCCATTAAAATTGCATCAAAAAGCTAAGTGCCTAGAAATAAATTTGACCAAGAAGTTTAAAGATCTATATGAAAACTGTAAGACACTAAAGAAATAAATTGAAGAGGACACAAATAGAAGGATATATCGTGCTCTTAAATTAGAAGCATGAATATTGTTAAAATGTCTATATTACACAAAGCAATCTACAGATTCAGTGCAATCTATGTAAAAATATCAATAGCATTCTTTTCAGAACTAGAATGAATAAGCATACAACTTATATGAAAACATAAAATATCCCATATAGTCAAAGCAATATTGAGAAAGAACAAAAATGTATCACGCTCTCTGATTTCAATCTATACTACAAAGCTATAATAATCAAAACAGCATAGTACTTGCACAAAATCACATATATAACTCAATAGAACAGAATAGAGAGCTTAAAAATAAATCCTTGCTTATAAGGTAAGAATATACAATGGGGTAGACTGTTTTTTCAATAAATGGTGTTGAGAAAACTACCTACACAAAAATGAAAACTGTACTACTCTTTTACACTATATACAAAATAAATGAACTGAAGACATATATAAGACCCGTAACCATAAAATTCCTAGCCAAAAAAAAAAAAGACAGTAAACTGTCATTGGTCTTAGCAATATCTTTTGGGATATGTTTCTGTAGCAAGGGTAACTCAAGCAAAAATCAATATGGGACTTCCTCAAACTATAAGGTTTCTGCAGTATGAAGGAATCCATCAACAAGATGGAATCTATAGAGTTTAACAAATTACCTTTGATAGAGTGGGGATTCTTGTCTCTATTAAACAGAATCCTTCAATAGAAGCTGTGGTTAATGAGTTACTGCAATGAAACACATTCAATTAAATGAGGAGGGAAAATTTTTGGGACCTCTTTTCTTTGCTATGAAGATACCTACTTAAATTGTGAAGAGTAGGAGGAAAAATAGATTATAAATTCCTCTACATTTTAATATGTCCTCTTTCATTGTGTCCCTATTGACAGATTCATCAGGGTCTTTGCACATAGTTACTTTAAGGACATAAAAATTATTTTTTAAGTTATTTACTTATTTTTAAAAGATTTTATTCATTATTTTTGGAAAGAAGGGCAGGGAGGGAGGAAGAAAGGGAGAGAAGCACCAATGTATGGTTGCCTTTCACCTGCCTTCAGCTAAGGAGCTGGCTGGAGACCAGGCTTGCAACCTGATTATGTGCCCTGACTGAGAATCAAACCAGTGACCCTTGGGTTTGCAGGCTGGTGCCCATCCACTGAGCCACCAGCCAGGGACAAAATTATTTTAAATTACAGGATCAGTGAATCCTGATCTTCAGGTTAGTGTGAATGCTAGTAACTTCGAATTATATGCTTATTTGGATAATCCAAACACAAGCTAGTGTGGGGTTTGAATGCATCTTTATAAAGAGGGAACACAATTATACACTGGTAAGTTTTTTTCCAGAGGAAATGAGGACCAGGAAATGCTACGGAAATTATTGTTAACCTGTTAACCAATTGTGTACAACATCAAAATGCTTTTTTCAAACTTGGGAATTATGCTTCACTGGGAAACAAGGGTTGTGTTTCTCAAAGTGTAGTCTATGGGAAGTGCAACCATATCATCTATCATCCAAATCTAAACACCTTCAAGAGATAAAGAGGGCACTCTTAATATGTTTACTTTTAGTATTAAGTGTAATATTGGGAAGATCTTGTTTTATTACCCTAAGTGGACTACACACATTGGAATTATCTGGATCCTTATTTTAAAATGTAAACTCTGGACTCCAGTCTCCCTCCATCAAAGAGAATATCGAAAACTAGGCTGGGACTCTGCATTTGAGCAAGTTTTCCATATGGTACTAGTGTACTGTCATGCTGGGAAGATTGAAGTTGAAGCAACAGGTCAAATAAGAGTGAACTTGGCCTAAGGAAGCACATTGTAAAACTTCATACTTGCCCAGGACAATTTTACTCCTTACTGTACTTGGGTACGTTGGACTCATGATTCAGTAAGATTTGCAAGCTTTATGATACAAAATTTCATAATGAACCTCAAACATACATCACTGTTTTAAAAATCCCCTATTTTATAAATATGGTCCATAAAATTAGGCAGAGTATAGGCAAGAGCTCCAGCCTTCATATAAGCTGCAGTGTGTTTGCTCTACACCAGGCATACCTCCCAGTTACTCACCCAAGAAAAAATATGAGAATGAAACTGGAAGTTAAGTAAACTGCTTTAGTTTCACTCCCAGTTCCAACGCTGGGAGGCCCAAAACAATAATTATAAAATTAAAAAGACAAAGCTTCTATCCTTAAAAAAGAATAAGGGAAAATGTAAGGACTATTGAAAGTAGGTCTTTTAAGATCACATTTTTAAATGAAAACTATTTAAGATCACATTATTTTTAACTTAAAGTGCATTCAAACAGATGTAAGAAAATACATGATCTCAGAAACATTTTTCAGTCTCTGACAATTGCATTAATTCTTCACAATGGAGAATTCTAGCCTGTAAAAGGCAAAGGAGAACATTGACCAGAAGTAAAGAAGAAATCATTTCATTTATGTTTAACTTTTCCAAAACATGACTCTTTTATTGTGGTTTTTCTGAAGAACACTTATCCGCCAAGAAATTAGAAAGAGAAGGAACAACTCAGTATAACAAGAACGGTGCTTTCTTAGTGTCCATTGTGATATACACAGATTTCTGTATTTAAAATGAAAACATTAAAAATTATAGCTTAAATGTTTAAATATTTGACCCAAAATAAAAGAAATAAATTCACCAATTGTATTTTCTCCAAGCTGAAAAGACTGTTTCTCATGTAGAACAAAAAAGGCACCATCCGTTTGGTATCATTTTGATGAATTATTAATTTTATCACAGCTAAGATGACAGCTAATATTAGAACATTGAATTATTAATTTTGAACTGTGCAATAAAAAGCAGAATAAACATAAACTGAGATATGTTTTACGTATGGGTTGCATTGCTTACATATTCTATTAAAGAAAAATATCAAAGGAAACAGAAGGAATTAAAAATCTTGTCAACACTTCTGATGAATTTCTTTACTGAGTACTTTTTCTGCCACATTAAAATATAAAGCACAACTAACATTATGTATTATCTGATAATAAATGTGATTATTGAACACTAAAGATATACATTACCCATATCGCAAATCTGCTTTGTGTAGTTCCAAGCAGGATAGTTAAATTACAAAATGATAATAAGAGTGAGAAACATCTGTGGTCTTAAAGGATTCACCTCTAATCCTTCCAGGATTATTTTATTGAGAGATGAAAACTATCTCTTCAGAATAGCTTTATTTTTTTTTAGTCATTATATTTTTGTCATTACAATTATTCCTGTTACATGACGGAAGAAAACTAAAGAGGTCCCAGTGTTTCTTACATAGAGTGTTGGTGAAGTTTCCATATCAAAAAATACAAAGAAACATAGAAACAAAAAAGAAAACAAGGACAGATTTATACAACTCTGTCACACTAGAGGTCAATGCTGAGTGTCTCGTCAAATATCTCCTCCTAACATCCTGGGACTCTTGAGTCTTCAAAGCCTTGACAGTTGATTCCCAAATAAAAAAAGTGTTACTGTAGTGTCAGTGTCATAAACACTCAGCAATATGGAGCAGGACAACTGCTCAGAGCAAAGTGACAGAGGAAATGAGAAGTGGCTATAAGGCAAAGAGACCAATGGGCATTTTAGGACATAATTCCTTGTTGGAAGAAAGAAACTCATTGTTTATCTCAGATTCTACATGGATTTAATCCAGATAAAAGATGCATTTATATTCATAAAAATAAATTTTGCTTTCTTATATCATTTACTACTTAGGCACAAAGATCAAGGTATATAAAAAAGGAGTTTGTAGTAGATAAGATTTTTTTTTCCTTTTCAGTAGTAGGATCTTAAGAAGAAAATGATGTGACTTATGGATCATCACATTTAGATAATGATTTTAGCTATACAAATGCTTTTTATGATAGCATTCAAAACAATTATGTTTAATTACTATTTTTATATTCCACCATTGCCATGTATGCACCCACTGAGGGTTCTGTGTGAGCTGCTGAAAGATTATTTCTTTAATAATTATATTATGGTATCTAATAATTAAAACACATGGTTTATGTTATAATATACATCATTAAGTGACAAATTTAGTGATAATCCCACTAATATATGAAACAAGAACTAGCATGTATGTTCTGGGCCTATTCACTTTCATCATCTTCATAAAATAGATAATATATGTGCACCTACTTTTAAAGATTAAGCAACTTTCTCAATATTGCATAAATGGTAAAAAGCTGAGGTGTATCTGTGTGAATTTAATTTTTTTTGGTAGGTAATGCATCTTCCTCTTAGAAACTCACAATGTATGTTAAACTATTAAAATTTCTGAGAACTCTTAAAATAATACTGTGTAGGTTAATTGGACATTTGTTTCACTGGATTTAGTTACATAATTAATGGAGTCCTCACAGTCTCTAAGCTCTGTACTGTTTTTACCTTGTTTACTTGCAAGCGGGGCTGAGACATGAGAGGGTAAGTATATCGCTGGTCACTAACTGGTTGGACTTCAAGGACATGATGTCTTACTCTCTGAACTGTGATGTTATATTCAGGTGATAGATTATATCAATATGGTCATACATAACAGTATACTAAACTGAAAAGAAAAATAGAGGCAAAAGAGACTAACAGGATATGTGGCTCCTGGATTCATCAGAAAGAAGGGAGTTCAGTTGCTTCCCTTAAACAGAAATGATAATTGAGTCAACTCTCTTTTAGAATATGATGAGTTGTCTCTAATTTTTTTGTTTTTCATTTTCATTGCTTGTTCTCCAGGCTCTCGACTTTTTCCTAGCTACTGACAGGAGTCAACAAGGACCTTCAAAACACTGAGTGTTCTAGAAAGGCCCTTCTAGAACTACATTATACCTTGAGACAATCAAGACTAATCTACCTGGGCTCTTCAGTTATGTTTATATCAGATTCCATAATAAGACCAGGTTCTGATGCCCCCTTTTCACATATGCCTGCATATCTGTTCCCATTTCTATCCTTTCCTGACTCCTGAAATCCTTCCACTGGGTCCTGTATAACTCATGGATAAGCTTCTGTTACCCTTCCTATAAATCTATCCTAATCCTCTTCTCTAAATGTCCCTCTCCCTTTTTTTTTTTTTTTTTTTTTTTTAAATAAAAGGCTGCTCTCCTCTTTAGCCTTCACATACATATTTCTTCTATCGCTGGTCATGAAGGTATGGTACATATTTTCCTTGTTCCCTTCCTCCTCCCTGCTCCAGCTTTGAGTCTCAGGTCATCTGATTATCCCACCCAATACACCTCCAAGTTTTTCTTTTTTTCCAGATGCCTTGGGTTTCCCTTCTTCATACCTTAAAGTTGAATTTGTAAACTTGCTTAATGTTCAACAATACTCCACATAGTTGCAGACCCTGCTTGTATCCTAGCCTCTCTATTCCATGGCCTTCTCACTGCCAGTGATTTTGGCCTCTGCCTTTCTTCAGTCACCCACTCTCAATATCAGATGCTGGACCTTGTCATTACTAATAATTCAACTCTTTGCATAATATCGGTATAAAGCCTTTACCTTTATAGCACCATAGCCTAAACTTGCAGCTAGTTTCTCAATGCCAGCAGTTCTTCAGTTCTTCAGACACATTCAAACATTCCATCATGTTTTTATTTTTCCTCACTCCCTTAAATCCTAACTTATTATCTTATCCAGGTTAATTCCATGGCCGATCATCAAAATCATTCCCTTACATAAACCTTCATTTCTCTTGCCCTTTTCTCTCATAGCACTTATTTGGCAAAACTTCAATCTTAAACTCAAATGGGCCATTAATGTTGTCAGGCAATCACACTACTTTCCCCTAGTGCTTTCGTTCTCTCACATTCCTAAAAGACTGTTTATGACCTTTTTGCTCAACTTTTCAACACCTGATCTCCCATCATCACTCATGTGTAATAACCTTGCTTCCTATTTTATTGTGAAACTGAAGCAATCAGAGGAGAACTTCTAGCAACTCCACTGCCACACTTACTCAACCACCCACCACCATCTATTCAACCTTTCCTCCTCTTTCTATGGATGAACTTTTTGTATCCTTGGCTAAGATAAACTCCTTTATTTATGTGTTAGATTTCATATGTTCTGGTGTAATGAAAGGTCTCACTTCTGCAATTCTCTCCTCACTCTTAATCATGAACTTTTCTTCTCCATTCTGAATTCTTTCTAACAACATACAAACATGCATTTTTTTGCCCTATATTTGACTAAAATCAAGCAAACACTTCTTTTTATTTTGCCTCCTAACTATTCATTCATTTCACTATTTTCCTTTATAGGAAAACTCATCAAAGGAATTGCCTATATTCAATCTCTAGTGTTTCTCCTTATCTTTTAAAGCCACTTCATTCAGGCTTCTACACCTACCATTTTACCAGTACTGGACATTGATCACCTTAACGTAACTAAACTTAGCAGCTAATTCCTAAACCTAATTTTATTGAACCTATCAGTGCCAATGGGCTGATTATGATGTTTTTGTTAAAGCACTTTCACCTAAATTCCAGAAGCTCAAATCTCCTACTTTTTCTCTTACCTCAACAGTTGTTTTTCTTCTGTGTATTATGCTGATCCTTCATCTTTTCCCACATTTCTCTTTGAACTTTCTCCAGTGGCTTTCTCAAGACTGGGGCTTCTAATACTATAAATAGGCCATATATCATCAAATGTTTGTATCCATTTAAGACCTGTCCATATATTACATACTCTTAAGTCCAACTGCATATCTGTCTTTAGGTCTGGAATAGGCAAGTCAAAAAAATTTTTTAAAGATTTTATTTATTCTGTTTAGAGAGAGGGAAAAGGACAGAAGCAGAGAGGGACAGAGACATCAATGTATGGTTGCCTTTCACCTGCCTCCAGCCACAGACCTGTCTGGAGACCTGGCCTACAACCTGGTTATGTGCCTTGACTGAGAATTGAACCAGCAACCTTTGGGTTTGCAGGCTGGTGCCTCACCACTGAGCCATCAGCCAGGACAAGCAAGTCAAATTTAACAAGGCCAAATAAAATTTCTCATGGTCATCTGGGAACTTCCTTCTATACTTTTCCTCATCTTTTTCATGAACATTTAGTTCTTCTTCCTTCCTAGGCCATATATTTTTAAGTCAATCTTGATTCCTTCCTCCTCTACCTCCTTTTTATCCTCACTCCATATTTCCTATGAGTTCCATATTCAAAATATATCCAGATTATAGTCATTTCCTCTCTTACACTTTTAGTCTAATCTTTATTTGTTCTCACATATATTATTGCAAAAGCCTCCACTGGTTTTCCTGTCTTTGTTCTTTTTTTTTTTTTTTTAATAGTAGAATTGTCTAGAGTTATATATATGCTTTACTTGATGGTGGATGTCCAACCAAGGACTAAATTCCCAAACCCCTAGCATATAGGTATAGCCAGGATATATGACATGGTTGCATTACATTTCTAGGCCAAGGTTCTTAATGATGCAGTGCTCATTTCTCATGCTTTCTTCCTTTCCCCAGAACCATGGAGACTTGCTGTGGAAGACTGTCACATCACAGATGGAAGGAGTGTGGATCCATGTGTCACTAATTAGAAGAGAGCGATCCAAGAGAGCTACCCATCCAGAAACATGCACATTGGGTTTTGTGTGAACAACAAATACATAGTTTATTAACCCTTGAGATTTTTAGGTTGTTACAACATTTATACTACCTGACACATTTCTCAACCAAACTGTTAGAGTGATCCTGTTAAAACATAGGTCAATTTACATCATTATTTTGCTCAGTTGCATTACTGTAGTCATGCAAGCCTCTTAGCTATTCCCAAAAAAGCCCCAATGCTATTCCCTCAAGTCCTTCACTTCCTCTTTCCTATGCTTGCATTGCTTCTCATCACCCTCTTGAGTGAGGCTTTCCTTGACCAGCTTATTTAAAATGGAATCTGATTTTCACTCTGACATCTTAAACTTCCCTTCTTATTTGAATTTTCTCCAAAGGACATATTATTATCTAACACAGTCAACATTCTATTTGGTTTGTCTTTAGTCTTTTTTAATCTTAGCACCTAGAAACATGTCTAGAACATTGTAGGAACCCAATAAATATTTGTTGTATAAGTAATAAGTTGATTCAACATGTTCATTATATTTTTCATCTATTCAAGCATTCAGTGTTTATAGACTTCAATACATGTGCTGCTCTCTGGGTTAGAGAATCCCAACCCACTCACATAGACATCCCATCCTTTGTCTCTCACCCATCTTTTAGGTATCAATTTAGATATAACTTTCTACAGCCAAAACTCCAATTCTCCTCTTTGATGCCTCTCTTCAATTATCTATCAGCTCTGTTCATCTGTTATTACAAAAGTTTTCATAAGGTATTATATAATAGCTTATCTGTATGCCCAACTGTAGTTATTTTCCACAAGAGCAGGGATCATGATGGTTTTGTCAGTCCCACATCTCTATTATAAATTATGGTTCACAAAGTAATAAGTTATTAAACTTTCTTACATTTACAAATTCATAGCAACATTATTGCTTTAGATTTGGCAATTTAGGAACTTCTGGCAAATGTATTATGGTTTTATGGTATGAGGAGTGGTGAAAATAAGGCAGAAAATTGAAGAGTAAATTTGTAGAGAAGAGTGGAAGCTGTTGCCTTTCAGTTTATCTGGCCTGGGGCATGAATCAAAGATGTTTTCTGACACCAAATGTTTATATGTAGGTAAGGGCAAGGGCCCCAGGAGGGGTGATTTTCTCACATCTGTTTGAATGCACAAAATGACCCTAAGTACATGTGTCTATACTTCTGAAAGACAGGCTGAACCAATGTCAAATGCCTGAGAACAATCACCCTGGTACTCTTACTTTGCAAACTGAGTTGGTTAGCCACAGGTTTTATACAGGTAGTCATTCAGATGCCTTTTCAGTAAATATCCATTTTCTCCTTATTCCCAACCCAATTTAGTTCTATGGTCTCATGATGGAGAGAATGTACTTTTCTGCTCCTTGACTTATTTTGACAAATTGGATATTAGAGGATAGCATGTTGTGATCCTTGAAATATGCTTACATTGTCAGGCTTGTGGTCTTATACTGCTGTGTCATGTATGAGAAGATCATGCTTTAAATATATATTAATGCTGGTTCAAAGGAAATGTGAGGTATGTGGAGATCTGAACCCAGCCCTTTTCCTGGAGCCAAGCCCAACTGAATCCAGCTGAAATCAGCCCAGTTTTATAGACCTGCAGATTGTGACTGAGAAATAAGTCACTGACTTTGAGATGGTTTTAATACATCATTATGGTGAAAAGAACTGATAGAAGACTGTGCTTTTCTCTTCTCTCCTCAAAAATTTTGAAAAAAAATTGGCACCAAGCCAAGGAAGTTTTACTTCTTTATCCCTAATAAAAATACTAGAAGTTTACTGAACAATGGGAAAAAAATTAAATAAGTCAACTATGGAGTCTATAATCTTGTATAAAACCTTCTTAGATTATCTCTGTGAAATTGTCACTATCGACATATACATTAAAATGGCCACTGAAGTCTTCATTCAAAATACAAAGTCAAATTTTTCTAATTGTGACCAAAACCTACATGTATCATTTAGAACTAGGGATCAACAGAATGAAACCATTCATAGCTTCTAAATGTTGTCAGTTCCCAATGCTGCTGGCTGCACCCTAGAAGTTAAGAAATGTTTCAGGATAATAGCTAACTGCATGGAAAACTGAAAGGTAAAGACTAAGCTTTTCTTGAACATGGTATACTCTGCAAGAACAGTCTATCATTTATTACTTCAAATACATTTCAGTAGAACATTTTTGCAGTTGAAGTACCTTTAGCCACACAAAGCAGGATGTTATCTTCTTATATTTGCTGCCAGAGGAACTGGAAGAGCAACAGCCTTAAAATATGTGTAAACATCTTTCATTTAGCTAAATGGAGTGTGAACTAGACTTGCTATATTAAATAAGGTGCCAAAATAGACATACACACACATATGCATACCTGCAGACTTGCACAAAAACACACAATCATCTCTGGCTCTCTCTTTTGAGTCTAGGGGAACTCATAAAACAAGTTCAAATTTCATCAGTTTAACTTTTTGACTGTATAAAGCATACCTTATTAGAATTAACTCTTGTTGTATGATTAAAAAGCAAACATATGTATAGCTCTTGCTCTATGTGAGGTACTCTTCTAAACATTTTATTAACATTAATTCACATTATTTTAAAAATAACCAACAAGAGGAGTAATTTTATTTTCCTCATAAGACTCCTGGTATAACTACAGCACAGAGAATTTAAACTATTTGTCCATCATACAGTAAGTGATAGAAGTGAGGTTTGATTCCAGAATCCATGTACAAAAAAATGAAACTACTTGGCATATTATATCAATGCAAAAATAAGGCAGGCTGAAGTTTAAAAACTGACTTGTTTTAAAATTATGATTTCATATCTGATTGTGTAAAACAAAATTAAAAATTTAGTTTCTTTTATTCATCTAGTCATTGTTTATTGTTTTATTTAAGTCTAATGATGAAAACTCTTTATCTATTACTGTGCACACCTTATTTACGTAACTGTAACGCATATTCATCACACACATGAAGAAAGTCCCATTTGGCCAAATTAAGAAAAATAAATTATAGAATGGTTATTTTCAAAACAGATCAAGTTTGTCAAGTACCATAAAGTCAAAGGGAAGATGAGAAACAAGATAGATTTCATTAGGTTTTAGCCATAACTGCTATTACCTTCACATCATTATTGTAGCCTTAACTGTTCTTCAAGAGAAGTAGTGCATTCTGTAAGAAACATACGTATAAGTAGTCAAGTATTTGGTGTTCAGATGTTTTAATTCATTATATGCATATCATAGGATGTAGAGTTCAAGGACAAAATACAGTGTTTGGGTGTTCCACCTCTTTTAGGCCTAATCTCTCACACCACAGTAGATGAGTAGTGAGCTACTGCAGTGCTATGATTTGAATATTGTCCTAAAGCAATAATGAATTTTTTGGAAACTATTTTGTACTGAGCACTATTCCCAACATGTGGCCTATGTTCACTCATTCAGTCTTCAAAATAGCCCAATGAGGTAAATGCTGCTGTTATCATTTCCATTTTACAGATAAGGTAATTGAGGCTATATAGAGGTTGACATGGTATTACAGTTATTAAGGATACATACCTAGGCAATCTTATTGCAGAAGCTGTGCTCTTACTATCTACTACCTCTTTTCCAAAGTTTTTTCTTCTCTGGCAGAGAAACTGCATTTTTTCAGTGTCATTGCTTTAAAAGTATGGCAAAGAGGCTTCTGTTGAATGCCTATCTCAGCACAGAGAAGGATGCTTGAGAAGTCTGTGCGCTATAGTGGAGGGTTTAGTGAGTCGAGAGAAATCAACTTGAACTGTCAGATAATGCATCTCGATAGCAAAATCAAATGAGAAGCACTGATAAAGATAGCTTTTCCAATCCCATAAGTATGAAGTAACTTCAATGATTGGCCTTAACACATACTGAAATTCTTTCAGGCAACAAACTTTGGCCCTCTTGGGTCCTGTACTACAATCCCCAGCTAGCCTGGCAGTTGACCACAGCTTTGCCTATAACACCAACTAAAGGTAGGCTTGAGTTTTCAGCCCTAAAAATATTTGCTGTAGGCAATGCCAGCCAATGGATCTGGATCTTTACCTGACCTCACTTTTCTTTACTAGAATCATACATTCTTTTGTATTAAACTTGCCTGATTTTCAACTATATTCCAACAATACCATCCCCATGGAAATGAATCATTGCTTCAGACAACTTTCAAAGAGTCACACAGCCTTTTTCTGCTATCTCATTTCTTCCCACAGTTAATAGCTACCGGGAATCTAACCGTATTCCAAACTAACCACCTTAAATCATGGTCCACCTCACATCAAATATTTGGAGCATTTATACTTAGTGAACTTCTTGTCTCACTTACCCAAGCTTTCCCTTTGGAAAAGGGACCATGTAGGATGTTACTAGGTTCTCCAAGGGTAACTGAAATTGCATCAAAGGGTAGAGTCATAGGGGCTATTCTATTTTCTGGCTCCCCATGGTTTATTTTAATCCCATTTTTGATGTCTCCCTTGGTCCTTTCTTTGGATTCCTAAGTAGCTTGAGTGCAAAGCCCGCACAGGTTGACAGACTTTACGTCTTTCACTAACTGGAAATACAAAGAGAATCTACACTGAAAGAAACCTTTCAAGTTGAACTTCTGTCAAGCAATTGGAGGAGCATGTGGTTTTGTGGTAAGATTTGTCAGAGTGAGTTGTGGAAGTGGCTAAGTGTTGCGAGTAGTAAATGACTAGTTCTGTGCTCACAGAGCTGTGTGAAGGGTGCTCCACTTTTTGCCCATCTGTTTCTGATCTAGTCTGAAGCTTAGAAAAAGTCCCTCACTTTTTTTTTTGACTCAACAATATCACAAGCTATTTATGTAAAAAAGTATTGTTCCATGTGGAATAAAAATTGCCATGTGCTGCTATTATAAACTACAGTTTTCTGGTGGAAATTATTTGAAGAAGACTCACTTATTTGGCACAAGACTTTTTAGTAGAGGATCTCCATGTAAATATTCTTTCTATTATAGGTTAATTCAATAAACATGGACCAAGCTTTGTGCTAGTAGCTTCACATACATGTTGTTTTATCATCTAACTGGGGGCCGAAAAATAAAATTACATGTGTTCTCAAATAACCAGGTTAAGTCGCACTGACACACAAGGTTAAGTCCTCTGACAGAGAGTCTTGCAAATTGGAAGAAGTAAAAACAAAAACATTAATGTGTCTCTAGGAAGGTGGAAAAGAGAAAAGCAATGAAATGATCTGAGAGGAGAGAGCATGCAAGAGAGTGTGTGAACCCTGCCTGGTGTAGCTCAATGGATTGAGTACCAGCTGGTAAACCAAAAGGTCACTGATTCCACTCTTAGTCAGGGCACTTGCCTGGGTTACAGGCCTGGTCCCCAGTTGGGGGCATGTGAGAGGCAACCAATCAATGTATCTCTTGCACATCACTATTTCTCTCCCTTTCTCCATCCCTTGTGCTCTCTCTCTGAAAATAAATATTTTTTAAAAAGAAAAAGAAAAGAAAAACATGTGAGCATGAGCTGGGGACATTTTCCTGATCAATTAGAAATTACTTTAAAGTTTTAAGCAGTAGCATGACAATCAGAATTTTATTTACTTTTAAGAAATTATGCTGGTTTCAGTAAGGAAAAAAAGGAACAAGGAGAGAGATGTAAGTGGCTTTAACTAGGCTGTGACAGGGGATATAGGGAGAACTGAATAGAGATAATATGAAAATTGGACAGAACTGACATTATTCAGGAGGTTAAATCTTTTAAATATAATAGATCCCCACTCTAATGATCTGAGCAAACATACCTCACTAGTTTCAGCTAACAGTCTGCCCCTCTACTCATTATGCTCCAACCACAACAATCTGCTTTCAGTTCCTCAATCTCTAAAGCTCTAAGTCAGTCACTCTTGGTCTTTTTCATATACCTTCTTTCTTCCTAGAATGCTGTTTCCACCCCTGTTCCTCTGTTAGGTAAGATAAGTAGTAAACCAAGGCAGGTAGGAGAAGGGAGGCATGTCTCACTCATCAACTCAGCAGTCCTGATCCTGATCCCATATGATTGCCAGGTGTCCCAAACATCACAAGCAGAAAGAATGCAGGAGGAGGGAGAGTCCTTGATGGAAAAAGGAGACTCTGTGACAATTCTATTAACTTAGAAAGCCTTTATAGCTGTACATTACTCCCAAGGTTTAGAAGAGGAAGAAGAGGGAACCTACAAGTTGACCAAAGTATATATCCCCTGAACCTTAATAGTTGGCACACTCAGATTAGCTGAGCACCCACTTGTAGCCTTGGGTCAAGTATTAGAACAAACTTACTAACATCTTTATTTCCTCTATAGATGGGACATTCAAATTAGTCAGGTGCCTGCCAGCTTGCAGCTTTGTGTTTCATAAATAAACTTGCTATCTCATTTATACTATACATACTTGTCTCACATTTGTCTCTTGCTTGAATTTGTCTCTTGTAAGTGAGACAAGTATGGAGGAGAGGCAAGGAGTCCCCTGACTCCTTGCCTCTATTTACAGTTTTCCGTCAAGGAAATTAATCCTGAGTCCCTAATCTAGATCAGATATTTTCTTGGCAAACTGTCAGTCACCCAAGTACTTTGGTATGAGGAAGAGTAGTCTCTCTTCCATCACAATAGGGACTTTGCCTACCTTGCTCTTTCCCAGTTCTTAGTGCCAAGACACTATCTACACAAAGTACACATTCAATATGTGTTTGTTCAGTAAATAAACTGGCTCATATGGTAATTCTTTATTAAGTTTAGCCTAATAAATATGTCCACTATTGTAAAATCATTGTGATTAAAATATGTGGCCTACTTGAATTACTGCTGGAAATGGGTGCTTCTTGATGACTATCTTCTGCTTATAGATGATGATCATAAGCTTTAAATTGACAGCACTTAATCTAAACTCCAGTGGTTCTCAGTCCTGGCTGCACAGTTGCATAATTTGGGGAGATTACAGATTACTGATGCTTGGGTCTGATCCCAGAGCAATTGAATCAATCTCTGGGAATGAAGGTAGGCACTGGTATTTTTAAATAATCACCATAATTTCAATATGCATGAAAGATTACTACTATGTGATGTTTACTCAACTAGACCTGAAAAAAATATAACAGATGTACAGGCATAGTATCCAAATACATTGCTATAATCTAAACTCACATAGTGAAGGACTATATTGTTATCAACTTTGAAATTTATTTATTCAAATTCCTCAAATATTTATTAGATGTTATACAAAATTACTACATTAGGTAATAGAGATGCATATATTTTCAGGATTGAGTATAACTAAAAATACTCTTCACTTATTACTTGAGATAATACAACATAGTGGCTCAAGATCCATAAATGTCTGACTTGTATATGTGAAACCACTTATTATCAATATTTTCACTGACTTGACTTTGAAATCCCTGTTTTTATGTTTCAGTTTGTAAACCAGTTAATCTCATGTTTATTTTTTATGCTTATACAAATGTTTGTTACATTTCTACAAAGTACACTATCCTTTAAGTGTTATTACATTACATACAGTCATAAAATAAATGTCTACTAAGATTTATCAGTTTGCTCCGCTGATGTTTTCCTTTATTCAAACTACAATGGAGGTTACAGATGAATTAATGAGAATAGTTGTCACTTTATAGTAGAGAATGTACCTTATTATTTTGCACAAAATTGTGTTTATTATAGAGAAAGAGAAGCATTAAGTCTACTTTTGGTGTTTGCTGACCAACCAGAACCCTCCTCTCCTCTAGTGTTAATTTCTATGCAAATAAAACCCAGGGACATGAACTAAGAAGGAATTGCTGAAGAGAAATGGGATACTGAGCAGGGGTGGGACAAAGGAGCAAATATTGGAACAACTGTAATAGTGTAATCAATCAAATATACTAAAATTTATCTAAGTCTATATCTGTATACTTTTAAAACAAGTATTTCTTTGTAAATGGACCTCAAGATTCATATCTGAAAATGGCAGATCCTTACAAGATTTCTCTCTGTGCAAATCTGACCAAATTATGTGTCAGGAGCATGCATCATGGCTCTGTTTCAAGCTGCTGGGGGTCTTCCCTTGGGGTTCATGACCCTTTTGAAATTGTGTAACTTATTCACTAGCATCATTAACATGGAATGTTTACCATCACTTTGGGAGTCCTTCCAGCATTCTCTTTTGAATAAAGAGCTACCTCCTCACTCCTCTATGTCATTTGCTTATGATTTCATCCAACTGGAGAAAGTCTCAGACCTGCATACATTCAAAACCTTTGTCTCACTCTTCTGAATGGGAGGGTATTGAAGGATTACTGTAATTCTAAATATCACAGGCACTATTTTGCTTCCTCAGAGGAGTTTTTTAGGGCTCCCATTTTTAGGGCTCTATGCACATTTCTGTGAAGTTCCAGTAACTTGTTCTGATCAATGACTACTTCTAAATGTTTTAAGTATCCATGGTATCTCTCTCTTTTCTTTACATCAATTATTTGTAAGAGTTCTAATATAAATAGTATTTAAAGGCTATATAATAACTCAAAAAATTATTTAACCAAATAAATTTGCATTTAAAAACATTTTAAATGGTAAAAAAATCTCAATAATAAATTCAGAATGTAGTGTACTACAGAGAAAAGAAATTGGATTTAGAACCTTAAGACCAAAAATTGAATTCAGTCATTGCTGATTATTATACCTAAAGCTTTGAGTAAATTACCACAACTTTTCTTTCTAAATCTCAAGTTTACTAATCTGTAAAAATAAATAACTCATTAAATAATAACATCCATATACTTTTTTTTTAATATTAAAAAATATAAATGTAGGAAAAGTGATCTATAAATGTTTAGGTTGATCTATTTTTCTATGGCTGTGGTATAGTTACCCAAGTAGGACAAGAGAAAAATGTATGACATAGAAATATGACCATAAATGCCTAAGCATTCATTCAAAAATATTTAATGAAGAATTTCTATGTATAAGATCCTCTTCATAAAAACTAGACATAGTCCCTGCCTGACTCATGGGTCTTATGTTAATATTGGATAGAAATCTATTACACTCTTATTCCTATCAGCTTCAATTTCAGCCATTATTTTTTCTTTGTACTGTTTTTTTCAAGTCAAGATCCAAAGGAGGAGCAGTGTCAGCTGGGGTGTACTTTTCCTCTTGGCAGTTGTATCATGGTTTAACATAAAAATCTCTACCTGCTTTTCAGGAATATTTTAAACATTAATAAGACAGTATCTATTGGATGAACTCCTCTGAGGAAGCAAAATATGAATGTAAGAAATTATTATTTTTTGCTTCTCAAATGTTATATAAGATGTTCAACTGGATACGTGCTATTAATTTAAAAAGTAAACTTTAAAATAAAGATGAAGTCATAATGGGAACATGCTTATAACTTTTATTACTTAAATAAGGATATTCTAATTTTTAGAAGTCACCCTAGCTTCATGAGGTATTACATCAATATAATTAGATGAACTTCTAGAAAAAGAGAATGAACTTAAAGGTGCATGTTGAAGCTGTTATGAGGCAAAATACCAGAGAAAAAGTACTTTGACATGTTTCATAAGGTTATGTTGAACCATCACTAATTACTGAGGCAACTGTTTCTATTGTTTTTATTCACTTAAATTGGCAATTTTATATGATTCACTCTAGGTTGCACTTAAGAATCACCTTGAGTTACATTTTTATTCATTGAGAAAACTATTAAACAGGCCTAATACTGTATCATATATAATTAGTATCAGTCATAAGAAATAACTAAAGGATTATTAGTTGGTATAGTTTATGAAGAAGTTTATGAAAATATTAATTTCTAAAAGATGATAACTAATATAACTAATGGCTAGATCCTTAATTGACCTTGTTCATGGATTTCCTTTCAATCTTAGCTTAATGTATAGTCCTTGTGAAGTCCAAAACAAGGAAAGGAGGTCTGCTTTGGAAGAGAGGCTTTACCAATAATCCTTTGAAATCAATTGACAGAAGTGAAAACCCCTTTGAAATATTTATGAAATCATTACATATTGGGAAATATCTACAACTGAGATCCTTACCATATCACAACATAGTAAGCAGAAACAGTAAATAACCTAATTTCAAGATGTTTCCCAAACCAGAATTGGATGTATTAGAATTCTAATTGGCAAACTTATATTCCATTTATATGTTTATTTTAAAACACTGATATCCTAAAAGCATGTAATAATTATTCCAGAAGATTATTCATATCATTAGCAAGAGCTTGTAATGTTCTGATGAGACCATTGCCAAGAATAAGGACATAGGCACATCATCTTTGATTCTTCTGGAATTCCTCATTGAGAATACAAACTAAGGAATAAAGAGTTTTCTAGAAAAAAAAATGGCAATTGCTCCACTGAATTATGTAAACACAATAGTGTAAATGTGTGCTTATACAAATGAATTATGCAATGATTACAAATACAGCAAGAGAATAAGGTGTATATTAACTGCTGAATAAAAGAAAAAAGTGATGAAGGGATGCATATCTTTTGGCTTATATTTTATGAAAGAAAAAAGGCTTAAAGGGTAAAGTTAACAGGTAGTGTTGGGAATAATTCCTTTTATTATGAATGATAATTTAGCAAGTTGCAACCTTTCTTCATACTCTCTTTACATAATAGTCATCTATGGTTCTTATTAATTTGTTAAACAGTTGTCAAAATTAATTTAAAAGAAATTCTTTCATGTTATATTTGTAACAGCCTTATAAGCTAGGGACAAACATTACTGCTTTATAAAGAAGATATCCAAAAATTAAATGACTTTCCTAAGTTCACAGACTACAAATAGCAAAATCAAGTATTCACAGTTTTGTAATTCAACATGAAGTCTGACGCTCATTGCTGTCTTTCACATTCCACTTGCATGTTTCACAAAATTTGTTGTTGTAAGTATTTGGACAGACATTCTTTTTTCTTATTCAATATCCAAAATCTCATCACAAAAAATGAAATTGCTACATCTTAAATTACCACCTCATAGTAAGTTCACTATCTTATTGATTTTCCCTACTGCACATGATCATTTGAGATCATACCCTAAAGATCTGGTTTGAGTTGTCACAATAGAGGAGTTTTCTGTAATATTCTGTCCTGTTCTATTGTTCTTCACATTTTAGAATATTCCATGGAAAATGGAAAGCCTTCACTATCTATACAGCAGCCATCAAGGTTGAGTCACTATTGTACACAGTTGGTTCTTGGTACTAATTTTAAAGAGGAGAGGATAGGGGTAATCAAACTCTGTCCTGGATAAGATATATAAGCTGTTTGGAGACCGAAGAACAGTATCACACAAAATGCATTATTATAGCCTTTAGAGCACCTAGGGTAGTTTAACATTAGGAGGTGAATAGGATTCTAGTGTCTATATCAAATCCTGACCAGTTCAATGACATCCTACCAAGTTCTGCAAATTATCAGGTCCCTTGGTTCTCAAGGTCTCCTTTTGATTGATTCCTGCTTTCTCACACTTATTAATTCCCATAGTTTATTTTTATTCTTTACTAACTACTGAAATTTAGACATGGGACTCAATTCCTGGGAAGCTTTTTAAATATATTAGACTGCTAAACTGAATCTATAGATTCTGAATTTAGAACATCTAGACTGGGGCCTTAGAATGTGTTCCTTAAAGATTTTCCAAGAGATTATCAGACAGTAAAATGTTGAATATGGACCATAGGCTTATAGTACCCAATATCTCAATATGTGTTTGTTGAACATTGTAATATCAATATTATTAATTACATTGTCTGCTAAGTATACAGGCTCTTTTACCTGAAGTTTCCACAGTCAACTGCCATGCTAAAGAAGAATGTTCTTGACATATGACTCACAGGCAATTCTAGAGTAGAATACCAGAGACTCTGCATTGTGATTTGGCTCAAAACAATTACCTGGACCAATTAGATTCTTGCACTCTTGTCTCTGAATTATCAAATTCAGAAGGTAGGATTGGTGTATCTATGTGTACTTAAAGTTAAAAGTCCATAATAAAGATACTGGAATGCTTCTAATTGGGCCACATGCTGTCAAAATTTATGAGAGCAAAGAAAAAGCTATGAGGTGGAGGTAAAATACACCCTCCCCCATACACACACCATTGATTAAAGATTAGGTTAGAAACTAAAAAAGAAATAGTTGAGGAACAGACATACAAACAAACAAATAACTAAGGAACTGGGAGTGACTGAGGGTCTAGCAGATGATCCAGGAACTCTGATGGATGAGGCCTCTAGTACCTACCTTAATCGAGAACTACACACATACTTCTTATCTGAGTACCTGGTTTGTAGTTTTTCCTGGCATCCTACAGATGTGTGTTGGAATAAGTTACATATCATTTGACATAACTTAAATATGTCCTTTTCTTCATAGTTAATTATCAGTAATATGTATCCCTCATACTCAGACAAGAAATGGAGATAGAAACTTTTTTACCCTATCCACTAACATTAGATTCTTGTAAATAATACTGGTTTATAATATCTACACCACCTTAAATCTGATAATACTATCCAGGTGACATGTGAAAATTAATACATGTTTAACTGGTCATGAAAATACTCATGTTTTCAAGTCCAAACATTGTTGACCAATAACAAATTAACTCATTAATTGCACTTGGATTAGCTTTTGTTACAAAATTGCTGATCAACAATGTGTTAATGAACAGACAGATGTAGTTTGCTGCATGAGTTAATTTGTGTTTGCACTTGCATTAGCTTTGGTATAAAAGTGCTGGTCAACAATGTGTTCATTTTTTTAGCTTTGTAATTAGGCAATTAGAGTTAGCAATTTTGTTTTGAGTACTTATTATAGCATTATGCTAAATATTTATAAAACTAGTCTCACTTTATTCCAGAGTGCCATCATGGGTTAAGGTATGAAGTAGCATGAGCAATGCTCTGATAATTCAGTAAGATAGGGGACAAATTTAAAAGTGGAGTGACACCCAATGACAGGCTTAGTTTCAAGGATAGAGTGAGTGGAGCCACCAGGTAAAACTTCCTTTTGGGTGCATTACTTGCAAAGGAGACCCTTTGGAAATATTCTAATGGCCACCTCCAACAAGTTTAATTAAATGACTATAATTAATTGTAATATTTTCAGCATATTAAAAAGAGTCAACATCCAAGTTAAAATTTGGAGGAGAGAAATGTACACTTTCTTTCAGTCACAATAAAATACCTCTTCTCTTTACAGTAAACTTAATGATTAAGTGCAACATTTACCACCTCTTTTTTTCACCTCTTGGTCTCTCTGTCACCCATTCCAATTTAGAATCCGCCCTTATTACCACATGAAACAACTCTCAGTAAGGTCAACAGTAGTGTCAACATCATTCAATTCAGCACATATTTGTTTTAGCATGCTCTTCCTTGACAACTCTGTTTCTGGAAATACCTTCTTGCTTAATTTGTGACTCAATTGCTTTCTGAGTGATCCTCTCACTATCCTATGCTTTTTAGGCTTATCCTCATCTATCCAGCTATGAAATTTGAGAATTCTCCCTGGTGTAGTCCAAGATCTCCTTATCCTCACATGTTCTACATTTCAGGTCTTTGTAATGTCACCCCTGCTCATGGTATTAATGATTATCTCTGTATACTAATGCTTCCAAATCTCTACATCCAGCCCGGCCTCTCTGATGAGAAGGCTAACCTGGTGCTAACTCAAAACATACTTCAAGTTTAACATTTTGAATTTCTAACTTCTGATTGTTCCTTCACCTATCCCTTTACCACATGTTTCTTCCAATCTGATAAACTGGAGAATATCTCAGTGACCATTAACTTTCTCAGTTTAGTTGTATTAACTATATATCACAAAGTCATTTACAAATTCCAATCTTTTTTTATTTTTTATATACACACTGTCACCAAGACCTGTTAATTTGGCTTCTAAATATGTCTATATTTTCACAACCAAACTACAAGGGGCAAATAAAAACTAGTCTCATTGATTAACTGAGAGTAACATAATTGCCAACTAATTTATCTACCACATAATACCTCTATCTGATCCCTCACCAATCCTGCCTCAACATAGCAGCCAAAATAATATTTTCAAAATGTATGTCACCAAGTCATTGCTTGTAATTCCTTCTATTGTATGCCATTACTCTAAAAGAATTGGATTTTATCTTAAAATATTTTTTTTCATTATTTTCAGAGAGAAGGGCAGGGAGGGAGGAAGAAAGGGAGAGAAGCATCAATGTGTAGTTGCCTTTCACCTGCCTCCAACTAAGGACCTGGCTGGAGACCTGGCTTGCAACCTGGTTATGTGCCCTGGCTGGGGAATCGAACCAGCATCCTTTGGGTTCATGCTGGTGCCAATCCATGGAGCCACACCACCCAGGGCAAAATCGAAATTCTTTAATGTCCTTAAATGTGTATATAGCCCTGGATATTTCTAGGTTTAGAAGAGTACTTGGCTCCAAGTAGGGGCATAATAAAATATTGTTGAGTGAATGGCCAGTGAATAGAAATGATTATTGAAATTATAAAGGTTGCAGTAAACTGAAAAGATTATAGGCAAGAGAAGTTTTGAGGAAAGAATTCCTTACAGTGCTCTCAGTTATGGCCTTAAGTTGTGAGGAATAGTACTTCCCAAACAAAATCCAGCTCAGTTAACAAGTTTTTAAAAAATGTATGATGGCATTCCTTGGAATCCAAAAGCAAGAAGCCTATCTGGGCTTCAATGGAGAGTGAAAGCAGAGACTGGAAAATTAGAAATTGATATTGACCTCTCTATATTTCTGGGGTATACACAATTTCATACTTTTTTTGCCTCTGTGCTTCTGTTTCATTACTTTTTAAAAGATTTTATTTATTATTTTTCAGAGAGAGGGGAAGGGAGAGAGGAAGAGAAGGAGAGAAACATCAATGTATGGTTGCCTTTCACCTGCCTCCAGCCACGGACCTGGCTGGAGACTTGCTTGCAACCTAGTTATGTTGCCCTGGCTGGGAATCCAACCAACCATAACTATTTTTTAAAACAAGGCCTGGCTGGTGGCTCAATGGGTAGGACCTGGCCTGTGAACCCAAAGGTCACTCATTTGATTCCCAGTCAGGGCACAAAACCAGGTTGCAAGCCAGGTCTCCAGCCAGGTCCTTAGCTGGAGTCAGGTGAAAGGTAACCATGCATTAATGTTTCTCTTCCTTTCTTCCTTCCTCCCTGCATTTTCCTCTAAAAATAATGAATATTATCTTAAAAATAAAAAAATAAAATAAAATTATGAACTTGCTTTAAAATAAATAGAAGATAAATAAATATATACATACATACATACATAAAACCAGACTGGCTTTTTCTGTCCCAAGTTTCAGGACTTGGAAACACATACCATCTCCTTGTTTCAATGAACCATAGTGATTGATAAAACTGTATTGTTGAGAAGAGGTTATTATTTATGTAGCTTATGTTGAGTGTCTATACCTGGTCCAATAAACTATGGCTAGGAGGATAGCTTGAGAAGGAGGGTTGAAAATAGGATATTGTTGCATTGTAAGAGAGACATTGTGAGTTTAGTTTTAAGAAAACTGAGTTTTCGGATCATAACCTTCATTCCCATCCCCTGATTTGTGAGAAATCAGCCAGAATAAATCTTTGTCTAAATAAAAGTTTCCTCATAGCTTTATTTCTTAATCTAAGGTACCATTCCTTTCCTTCTTTCTAAAATTTGTGCAGAGAAACTAGATTGTTTCCTCTGTCTTAAGAGAAATTTTCAAATCTCAATGATTGATATTTGAAATTGAACACCACATGTGGTTGTGCAAATTAAAGCACAATATAAATCATGTTAAGACAATCCTCAAAAAGAAAACGGTGGCATAGTAGACATAGTACTTATACTAATGGCAAGATTATGTCTATGTACCACATCTCTAAACTTGCAATAAGACTCCAAATTTGCACTAAATCTAAGAAAACTGAACCATAGCATCAAACATGCTTCTTTTCATTAAAAATATTTTTCTTTATTGTTAATCTATAAATAGGTATCAAAAAAGTTTGACTTAACAGTCAAAGTCTACATACCATGGATTCCTGAGCTTTATAGCTCCTGTCTTACAATATATGGGATTTTAAAAGGTATGATTCATAAGTGTAATTGTAACTGATTTTTGACAAAGTCAAAGAATATATGACAGGGAAGTAAAAGTATGATTGTCTATTTTTACTTTCTGTGGAGCTTCTCAATAATATACTATATTTATATTCAAAATAAGAGAGCTTTAGTTATGGCCATTCCTAAAACTACCTATGCAAAGTGAAATTTAAGATCACTAGAGTATCCTGTATTTTATGGAAATTATACAGACCTACACTATATAAAAAGGTAAAACACATTCATTTGACAGATAGAAAATGATAAAAGATGGAAATCTGTAAAAGAAATAAAGAGCACAAAGAATGTAAACATAGAAAATATGTATATTACAAACCCTAAAATAATCATTAAAATAGGAAAATGGTTATATAATAATGGAATCATAAAAATATTCCATTTATTAAAAAATAAAGCTTTATTTTTTAAAACCAACATTTATTTTTAATTTATCTATTACTGGGGCTCAAGTAGAGACTTAATTCAATAAAATAAACAAAAAATGACATCACACCTTAGAGTCTCATACAGAGACTAATGAGAGAAAACATGACCCCCCTCAAAAAAAAAACAAAACAAAAAACCAAGAAATAAATAGAAGGATAACACAAGGAGGGAGAATGATCAGGTCAGGTCAGGAATTCTGGATGAAAGTTAACATTGAGTTTCTTTTAGCTACTTAAAGGCTATGCTTTTTTTTTTGTTGTTGTTTTTTTTTTCATATTAAAAGGGAGGTAGATAACAATAGCAAGATATTTACATCAATAATCACATTAAGTATAAATGGCCCAATATTCTAATCAAGAGGTATGAATTGGCTGATTAGAGGGAAAAACAAAAGTAAAAGCAAAGACCCAAATACATATTGCCTATCAGAAACACTTTAAATATAGAGAAAAGTATAGGATAAAAATAAAATGATGACAAAAGATATGCTGTTAACAATAATAATGCAACTGACCTAGCTGTTAACTGTCAAAGTGGATCTAAAAGCTTAGAAAAGGAGTATCATTTTATAATAAATATATTTATTAAGATACAAAAACATAAATATTTATGCAACTACTAACAAAAATTCAAAACACATGAAGCAAAACTGAAACCTATAAGGAACAATAAATAAATAAATAAGTATAGTTAGATAGTCCCATAGTACTCAATAATCATTAGAACTTGCAACCAAAAGTCAGTATGGATAAAAAACATAACACTAGAAACAACTTGAGGTAATTGCTATTTAGAAAATACACCACCCAACAAACAGCAAAATACACATTTTTCTCAGTGTGCATAAAACATTTTTGAATATAAATCATTTTCTGCATAATAAAGCATGTTTTGATGACTTTTAAAAACCATATCATATAAAATATGCTCTCATCTCAATGGAATTAAATATGAAATCAATAATAAATGTATCAAAATGTCTCAAATGTTTTTGTGTACATTTGTATAAATAAAAGAATGCATGACTGATAACCAATGGGTCATAGAAGAAATCAAAAGGAATTACAAAATATTTGATCTAAACAAAAATACATAATCAAATTTGTAAGACTACAAACGTAGTACTGGGCCAACTTATAGAACTAGAAAAAGTGTTTTTAAATAAATAACATCTTCTACATGACAAAGAAATAGATTAAACACAACATAGATAAGAGAGAAAATAGTAAAGCCTAGGTTCAGAAATCAGTAAAATATTTATTTTATTTTATTTTATTTTTAATTTTATTGTTGCATTACATCCATCCCCTTTTTGCTCCCCTCTGTCCCCCTCCCCACCCACCCATTCCCCCCAAAGTCAATCCCACCTGTTGTCCATGTCCATGGTTCCTTTATACTAGGTTCTTGTCTAAGCTGCTCCCCTTCTTTGCCTCTGCCTCTTCCCTCCCCCCAAACCTGTTCCCCCTGACCAGTGAAGGCCTATTCACTGTATTCATATATTTGGTTCTGTTTTGCTTGTTGTTAGTTTTGCTCATTATTGTCCCGTAATGGGTGAGATCATATGATATTTGTCCTTCACT